>CANAIB010000002.1:0-600000 GCA_947359475.1 Heligmosomoides polygyrus bakeri
GGAGAAGACAAGGCACTGAATTCTATATCGAGTGGTCATATCAATTTGTTGCATAAGCAAAGCTCACACTTCAAGTAAAATGCATGGCGCAGCACAAAGAAGCTAACTTACGCAGGCCTTTACTTTTTATAACTTATGCACTCTGCTTTGTGCTATATCTATTATTCGAGATTATGTATAGAAACACTTTGTGAAAAATACCTGCAAATTTGGTGCTACTTCGTCTTCAGATTACGTTGCATTCAGTCCTGCACCTTTCGCCTTTAAATTCTCAAATAAGTTTCAATTAATGATTTACCTGTTACTCACTTATAAGAGAAAAAAATGGATATAAATGGGTATAGGGTTCTTAGTTCACAGGGTCCAAGAGAAAGTTGTGTGTAGCCCGTGCTTTATTCCAACGAGAATGATCTCTTTTCCAGTGACCGTCATCGTTATCTGGACTACGGATGTTGGAAAAGTAGAAGGTAGTGAAGCATTTAGCAAGAATGATCTCATGTTCTCCAGGAAAACTGAACCTCACACCTATCTGTAGCAGTCTTTGCTCTCCGTTTAGGACACTGTTAGACAAATGCAACTCAAGACAAAAAGTACAAAATAAAGAACGACGTTACTCAATTCCTTTTGGGATGCGCCACGCATTCTTCTTCTACGGTATATCGTGGAGGCGATTTGGATACGTATTTGGCCATACAATGACTTGCGGTGGGCAGCCGATGAAAAAGTTAGCGCTCTATCCTTCCCAGAAAAATACCAATTGACAAAAATAAGCGTGGAAGAGTGCAAGGGGCTGCGATGAGTACATGACCACGAGATTCGCCTCACAGGAGTAGGTGTGTTCAAGTTTACTGGCTTCAAACATTCAAGAGCGTCCAAGACTTTGCGGTAGCTACTAAGAGCAATGGCTCGAGGAAGGATCGATGACGTACCGGGCTATTTGGTGTCCTTAAGAGGTGTGAAGATGTCGAGCAGGCGGTAATGGACATCAAGGGGTAGCGCTGGGTCACTATTACTGTAGAGCGGCGCTCGGGCTAGTCACGCCGACCGCAGCCTACAGTCAAGCGAGCAAATATGGGTAAAGGTTAAAGTAACGGCAAACCTTGGAATCCGGCATTAATCGACTCAGAATTTACTTGGGAATTCGACACTGAAGAAATTTTTCCGTTCTAGAGCAACTTTTAGAGCAGATATTGTGTTGGGGCCAAATCAAGTTTTCGGCGAACTTTAACTACTCGAGTGCTTGGGGAGCAACGCTTAAGCGAAGCCAGTGGAAAGACCACAAAGAGTTTTCCTAAAGTCCTCACTCTGCGGTCTATCCCTCTTGATGCGACAGCCCTGGGTGCCATTTAGTTTGGTAAAAATCGCTTTTTTTCACCAACTTTTTGCACTGTAGATGACTTTGAGAGCCGTCAGTTTTCTAACCATGCCGCTGTGATCGCTTTCCTTGAACAGCGTAAAAGATCACCGCAAGGTCAGCTGAACTTCCTACTTTGAGATTTCACGGACACCGCTGGACTTAGATTAGACGTCACCAAATTCAGACATTTTCTGAATTTCAAAATCCTAAACAAGAGGAAATTTTTGGAAAACTATATCACAATGATCACTTTTTGTTGCCACATACGAAAAAGTGAATGCTGTCAAACATAACATGGGCAAAAGACGGAAAATTCAGCTGAAAGCTGCTGGTTCTAGTCAGTCGGGGAGGTGTCCGCTTTGGGAGCAATTATCTCGAGCGACGAAGGGAGGTCGCCGCCGTCGAGACTATGTAGGTCACCGAATCATCTTTTTTAAGAACCACTGAGTGCTACCTACATCATTGGATAGATCACACAGAGTAGATTCGGATGGTCCCAATTATTTTATGAACAAAGTACTTTGAAGGGAGTTATGGAAAAGCGGCGGAAACGGCGGATTTTTCTGTCTATTGCGCCCAAAAACCAAAAGACAGGAGCGGTATTGTATCTATTCGCCTCCTCCTGTCCTTTCTTATGTCGTGTTTAATTGTTTTATAAGATAAAAGTATGCAAGGCCTCTCGTGTTTTATTCTGTAGTATCAAACGATTCATATACCTACAGCTAGTGTCCTCGAACTTCCCCCGCTACACTAAACTGAATCAGTGGGAGTTCGAAGGATATTACAATAACCTCCAGTGATAAATCTCAACAAGAGAACCAACCGGCATACTACGCAGTTCTTAAATAATAGCCTATCGTTGGTAGATGATAGACATAAATGTACAGTGGTATAAAGTTCAAGGCTTTGGGAAGACGAAGTAGTATACTCATTTGCGATTAAAGTCGAAGCTATTTGATACGCTGTGAATTCGGTCGTGACGATGCCGCATGCTCCTCCTCCCCAGTCACCAGAAGCCTTGGTTCACTAAAGCATCTACCTCATCTTTTTGCGTAGGTGTGGTTCTCCTAAACTGATGCGCTGATATCACAGGTGAACACTTTTTCGATGCGGGAATGCGCTTCTCCTTATTAAAAGTCGTTTAAACAAAAAAAAATGCTTCCATCGTTTCATTTTGCGAGCGATTGCACCCACTCGATTGATTTCGCCGGGCCTACATGCATTGCTGACAAAGCGACACTTCCATAAAATATGCCGTGCTCTTCTAAACGCATGTTTAAAGCTTTTTCCAGCAGCTTTACATCAGTCTGCCAGCCGTCGCGCCTCTCGATTGATTCTGCAGGGCCTAGATGCATTGTTAACAGAGCGCGCCATGGTGGCAATTCTTTCCATAAAGGTGGCCGTGCTCTTCCAAGCCCATGGATAAGCTGCTTCCATCAAACTAGTTTCACTCTGCGAGCGGTCACGTCCCTTGATTGGTTCAGCTTATGTATATGTCTTATTGCTCACAGAGGGCCTATATGCACTGCTCACAGAGCGCGCCATTGTGGTAATTCGTTCCACGATGTAGGCCATGCTCCTCTAAGCAATTCCAAAAAGTAAACTATACCTTTCTAAACGATTGGATAAAGCTCTTTCCACCAGCTCTACATCAGTCTGTGAGCGGTCGTGCCTACTCGATTAATTCTGCAGGGTTTACACACTGCTCACAGAGCGCACCATGGTGGCAGTTCGTTCCATAACATAGGCCGTGCTTTTCTAAACGCATGGATAAAGCTCTTTCCAGCAGCCTTACATCAATTTGCGAGCCGTCGTGCCCCTCGACTGATTCTGTGGGGCCTATATGCATTGCTCAAACAGCGCGCCATGGTGGCAGTTCGTTCCATGAAGTAGGCCGTGCGATGCTTATGAAGCACCGGTCCGTGGTGGTTGCTTGCGGGCGTTTTGTAATCACCGACCTATAGCGGATAGGCAGAGACGCAGACGTAAGGTGTTAACGTGTCGAATTCCATACCATTGAACGGAAGCGGTGGTGCAAAGAAGTTCTGCTTTCGTAGTGTTCACGAGCGTACAGAAATGGCAGGAGGTCGAACTCCAGGGTCTGCCAAATCTAACATACTCATATTAAGATTGGCCCACATTCTGGAGTTCCTTCTCTCCGCATTAGCAGAGGACAGTGTAAGGAATCTGCTTCTGGAGGCTTGATTGGGGATGCAGTTCCCGATCCCAAGGCTCTGAAGACAGCTCCTTAACGAAGACTCGACGACGACATTCGACACGACGACTCAACGGGAGGAGCGAGAGATCTGGCGCGACCAGACGACATTTCTAAGAACAATTGTGACGAGAGGAAGACTCGTATTTTACTAAGGATTTATTATCGGACAACAACACTACTATGTGGATTTATGGAGAGCAAATAGCAAACGTGGCACGGAAGAAGGAAATCAAGGGTAAAGGTATGTGAATGGGAATAAAGGACCTCGTAGGAGAAGAAGGGGAAGATTGAGGAAGAAGAGGAAGAAAAGGAAGATTTCAAGAAGAGCAGGAGGGTGGCCGATGGCCACCCGTGGGGAGTGGCGGACCCGGGGTAAGGAGTCGAGGATCGGAATTTGACGGAGAAGAAAAGAGGTGATGAGAGAAAAGAAAGAGATGATAGGAAGGTCAAGGTGGAGGCCGGTGGCCTCACCTCAGTGGCGGCGATCTTCTGTGTTCTGGTGTTTTGGGATCTCTGTTGTTTTTGGAAACTTCTATTCCGTTTTAGGAGCGCTGGACCTAACAACTGTCCGGAATCTTTTCTCTTACTCTCCTATGGTCTTTTCCGTGGTCCGCAGTCAACTGTTGCAGCCTGGTGTGTCATAAATCGACCTTTGGGGTACTGGTTTCCCGGTTCAGTTGTCCTTTGTATTTGGGAGCGGCTGCACAGTCATCAATTGAACTTCTTTGATTTACTGTTGCTTTCGGCGAGTGGACGTCAGTTGGCTCTTGGTGTCCTTTAACTCCGTTGATTTATGGTTACTTGAGGCAAGTGAGCGGCGGCTCTTCTCTGGTGTATTTTCAGTGTCCTTACAAGAACACAAAACTCTACTGAGAGCTCACGGGCTTCTCCGCCTTATAAGTACCGGAAGGGTAACCTAATTTATTAGTAGGAGCATCAAAAATCAGTCATCAACAAATTTTATGCTAACAAAAACAACAAAAATCAACCAAAATAACATTGTTCAGTAGTCGCAAGGCAGCAAGTACTAATCTAGTCGCTTACTGAACCTTCAGAGCCTCGAGCAGTGCACCGAATGGACTTCCGTATTTAACCTGAAAAAGACTGAAGTAAAGCTTCATTTCATGATCTGGTGAAGTGGGACACTTCCGTTGGTCGTGAAAGGCTCCTTTTGCTTGCAGCAATCTTACTGCCTCTTCTTCAATGCTCGAGAGCGAGAAAGTATCCATGGTTCACGGCGATCAGAAAGGACAACAACCGCTATGCACCGAAAGGAAATGGAAAATGCCTGGGGTCATATCGATGCCCTGTGTCTCTCGCCTTCCTGCATTCTCTCGCCTTGGTGTCATCTTGTCTGCGTCGCGCGTTTTGCTGTGCTCTCTCAAGCAGTTCATTTAATAACTAAAGTTCACAATTTAAAGCATCATCATGAAGCCGAACAGGTTTTTGTTCAAGAATGACCAATCGGTATTTGTTTGAGCTGATTCCATTCCGAATGTGCGTTTAAAGCTGTGTCAACTGGCCAAACAAAAGAAACATTGGAGGACCAATTAATGTAATGGGAGTGCTAAAGTTAAGCACCTTGGGTACGCTCCATAACTCCTTCAGCAATCTATTCAACATCATCACGCTCACATTACACTTGGAACAATAGAAGGAACTGAAAAATAAATGACCAAGAAAAATTAGAACAGCATATTACTGGGTTCTCAATATTAAGCAGTCAGCAGTACAGAGTCTAAAGCATCATGGAAACGTAAAGAGCACTTCTTTCTACTGATCGCAGCCAGCAGACATCAGCAGGTAGACTTCGCCAGAAGTGAACAACACGGAAAGTACAGGAAATGGTGGCAATCGCAAGCAGCAGGAGAGAAGCAGTCGCCCAAACAAAATGGGACGTAAGTCATAAAAATTCTCCACAACAACGCTTAGGGCCTGTTCATACTCCGCGACGGTAGCGTAGGCAGCTAAAGTAGCTACAAAGCAAAGCATACCTATCGATATTTCCCAAGCAACGGCTGGGCATTGATCGTTACGTATCCTTCGTCCCGCAACGCGACGGTCTTCTAAACGCATATATAGGCTCCGTCCATCAGCTTAGGTTCACTCTGCGAGCAGTTGCGCCCACTCGATTGATTCTGCCGAGCCTATACGTCTTACTCACAGAGCGCGCCCTCTTCCTCTTTCGCGTCGATTGTGCTTGTTGCCCAGAGCGGTGCGTCCGGTAGTGTACTTTGCTCCTCCACTGAAATTACTATGTGTCCTTAACGCTGTATGATGGTTAAGGAATTTCGTTTTTCTGCTTGCACTCGCCTAGTAAATAGTTGTCCAACCAGTAAGCGTTAAGGTGCAATTCGCGATCATCGGATACTTCCTGTTTGTTCGACGCCGACGGAGAAGCATGTGAGCGGTGAATTCGAACGGTCGCTCACGACACTCTTCATCATGCACGACTCGCTTCCAGACGATTCGAGGTCGGAAAATTCAATCTCTCTTTCTGCTGAAAAACAGTTCCAATACTTTGTTGTCACACCTGAATAACAGCGCTTCTTAACTTTTTTAAGCTTAAGTTTGAACGACAAGACAGTCGCTGTGGTAGATTTCGGATCACTAGAATTGATAGAACCCAACGTGCCTTCATTTCTTATTTCCTGTTCGTCCGCAAATGTGGATGGCCGCCTATCTTAGTCGGCTATCCACATTTCAATGGTTTCCTCCAAGCATTTTTCTAATTTTCCACCAGAAACTCAAAAGTCTCCTCCATTTTGATGTTTAATGCGTAGCGTTTCTCTAGTAGGGGTCAAGCGATACCATAAATTTAGCATTGTCATTCATTTTAAAATCACCACGCACAACGAAGTGCTAGCCAAGTTCTTCTCCAAACGCCAATAATTGATCGCGTGACCGGGGCTCTATTTGAAAGAAACCAACCAAATTTATAGGCGAACGTTTGTAACTTCAGTTCAATGATTTTCAATGTCGAGTTGTGCCATTTATAATAGAATCAAAAACGCCAAGGTGTAGGTCTCTATTTTCTTCTTTGTCGAGGTCTTGCTCAATAACTTTTTTGCTAGATCGCGTGCTTTTGAACAGTGATTATATACTATAATACATTTCTATTTAAAAACTTTATTTTTACGCTACAGAACTTCCTCAGGCAACATTTCCTTCAAACGTCGTTAGTCGAAAAAGGTGTTTTTCGAATTGATTGATTCAAGTTCGAATATTCGAAAAATCACGTTTTTCGAATATATTCGATTCCGAATGCTCTAAAATTTTTGGTATTCGAAAACGTTCTAATATTCAAAATTTTTCGGGAAGCCAAATTTATTTGAGTAATTGAAAAGCGTCATTCGAATGCCCAACGATAGTTTTTGTGACGACGTATTTTGAAAAGGCGTTAGATTTTTCAGGTAATTAGGATCTCCAAAACGGTTATTTCTGTGAATCAAGATTATAGATCGATGCCGGGATACTGAGCACCTCATCGATTCTGGTCACTTCCCGAAAAGCCTTTCTGTCAAAAGGGAGAACTTCCACAACGTCTCACAATGTTGAACGGCATAAATTTTTCCATGCAGAATCGCTGCAGTGGTGAATGACCTATCAGGGACACCTAAACATGATCGAAAGAAAAACTACCAAATGATTGCCTGATCGATCTGTGACGCGTCTTCTGATTTATTCCCTGCTGCAAAGCCTTCCCATCGGCCGTCATACTCACGTGATGCCCACCACTATTGGTTATCTCCGGGAGAAAACCGATAGCACCGATGAAAATAGATAATATAGATCGACATCGATTGCCCGATCGATTTGTGACGCTGTTTTCTGAATTCTAGTGCTCGTTGGAGACGTTTGGATAGTTCCCGGTGTGTTATGTACTTATTTTACGCTAATTTCATGCAGCTGCTTTCTGCCAGTAATTTTTGACATAGTGGCGATCGACAGTTCTTAGCGCGTCCTTATATAGTATGAGAGATGTTTCAGATCGCCTCAGGGTACGGTCATAGAGGTCAGTTTGATATGGACTAATTTTGCACTCTCCACTCAAGCTGTTTTGACAGCTATTCTCGCTGTAAACGTATGAGCATAAAGGATGAAGGACAGCAGAAGGAAGGATAAGGTAAATTCTTGTTAGGGAGGTGTCAAGCACTCCACTTTTATTACTGCGTCGAAGCAGCCGAGGAATAGTAGGAATTCTTAACTGCGGAAAAACTTGAAAATGATTATTCGAACGATGTTTCGAAGGGATTTTACTTGTCCTTCAAGCTGCAGTTAGGAGTCTGAGACCACAGGCCATCAAATGTATGCAGGATGGGCGTGAGGGTCAACAGGCGTGCGCTTAGGTCTTCTGCCACGTTCGTTCTCTCCTTGTGCAGAACAGTGCCTCATGGGGCCTTGTGATTTTCATCACGCTACTTGTTTCTGTTTCTCCGTAATCGCTGAATGCTCTGCGTCTAGTTTTCTTTTCTACAACAACTACAGTTCCGCAAAAGCTATAAGGTGAAAGACGGCGTCAGTCGGTCGTTTTTGAAATTCGGCACATATCCTGCGCCTACGGATGTCGTGGATGCAATTTGAACGCGTATTCGGCTTAAACAATGACTTGAGGTGGCCAGCCGACGGACAAGACACTGTTTTATCCTTCAAAAGGAAATCTGGCACCAATTCCGTGGCCCCGGAGTGATGCAAGGCTTGCTTGGCCTGGGCGGGACCCGAATCAATAGCTTTTGCTTGGGGTGCACTCGACAGCCTGCGTCTCCTGCTGCGCTACCATCCACCTGCAAACATAGAGTAACGTGAAACTATAATATCCCTTCCCTTGCCTAGGTCTGTGCCTTCCTCCGCTGACGAAAACAATAACACCATTGTTAAGCGGGCACCAACCCGTTTAGTACCAGCGTCATTGCTTTCTTTGTTCTTTTACAGTGCCACAGTGCAAAGACTTATTTTTTCAACCGGCTGTTGTCGATCAATTTTATCGATTTGTGCTTTGAGTTGGCCATTAGGAGTGGGAGTGGCGTGATATGTCGGCCGTATGCCAGACTTCACAAAGGGAGGCGGTGTAGATATGTAGGGCGGAGTGGCGTTCTACCCCCGCCCTTTAAACAGAGGCGTGGCAAATGTCTGCGTCTCCACTATCTCGTAAGGCAGCCAATGGACTCTCGAGCAAGCCCAGGGGGTTGGGGGGTGGGCGGGCCATGGGGACGAGGGGATAGAACGCTCGTTCCCCGATATGTAGATACTGGCTGTTATTTATTGATCAATTTTTGATAAGTTGACCGTTTAATCAATTGGCTGGAGAATAGTTGCATTTACAAGTTCACAGCAAATTATAAATATCTGTTTCTACTACTTACTTGGGCGATTCACCAGAAAAAACGGATAACGGCATTCATGGCTGCCCTATTCCTAGCTACCTGTAATAAATTTTGTGGCCGCAAAATTGACAGTGTGATATTTCACGTTTTTAGATGAACAGGACAGATTTGCTACAGATTTACATATAATACTTCGTCGTCAGTCCGTTATTTGCTGCCGTTAGGAGAAAGAATTGTGTCATGAAAGTTATTGAACAATCAGTCGGCCACCATTTCCAAAAATGATCGTTTTGAAGTGACCCTCAAGCAGAATGTTCCCCTTCAAACGTTTTGTACACCTTTCGTTTGTTTCTAACGAGCAGCACTTTATAACACGCAAGCACCCCTTTCAGAAGAATCCGTATTCCAGTGAACAAGGTAATTAGACGCTTCCATAAGCCCATTGATCGTACTATGTGTATGCTCTCCACCTAATTTTTACGATGCACAAGGTGGTTTATAGGAGGCCTCTCGATAAAAACCTCGTGCTTAACTAGGGAAGGATCCGTTATGTATTGCTTCCACTTCTTCTTCTGGGCTATCGTCTATCATGTCAGCCTCATTTTTCATTCAAGTTCGAATACTCGATAAATTGCGTTTTCCGAATGTATTCGAATTCGAATACTTAGAAAAACCACGTTTTTCGAATATATTTGATTTTGTATGCTCAAAAATTTTTGGTTGTTGAAACCATTTGATTATTTGAAATATTGGGAGAAGATGAATATACTACATATCCAGCAAACGTGGGCCTGCCGCCTTGAAGAAGTAAGCATTGCAGGTGTTTGTCGATGGCAGTAGCGAAAAGCGCTGATGAGGCGATGGGAGGAGCGTTGCGTAATCAGCGCAGCCATTAGGGCACCAGGTGCGGTGGTGGCGCAGTGGTAGTGTTCTGTCCTTGGAGGCAGACGGTGCCGGGTTTGATCCCCATCGATATCGGTGCACTTGCATTTCGTGACTTATCGTCAGAGACGCACTTTATCCTTATTTCCAACACGGTTTTGAACAATCGCCTGGCGACAACTATCATATACCTTTCCCAGATCTTTGTTGTGAAATGATAACGAATTTCGATTTTCATTTACGGTAAATCGAAATCTGATGTTAGATTCGTGATCAGCGCCCCAAAGAACCCCCTTGCACAAAGTGTGGGCGAAATTGGTGTTTATGACCTCATCACCAATTGAAAACCAATTGAGTGTGTTATGCTGTGGATTGGCTACACAGCAAATCAAAATATCGATGTTGTTACGTTCGATTGCTTATTTATCCCTAAAGAAAAGCAAAAGTTTCAGCTTATGAACGCTACACTTTCCCTACACATTTTTCTGCACTCTTCCATCATTGTTGAAGGTTGGCACATCGGTAGCCACTCCAACAAATTGGACGCTGACTCCGTTCATGTAAAGAAAAAATCTGGTATTTCAATCAAGTACCGTCTTTCTCTCTTGAAATGGCTCCGCCGTTCGAAAACCAAAAGGCGCTCGGCCATACATCGACCATGGGCGTTATTTGAGGTGCAGGTCACGAAACTGGCATTTTTTAAAAAAGGAATTCCCGCCTTCTGACTTCTGTAAGTTACTGTAAGTGAAAATCGAAATTTGTTGTCATTTCACAACAGAGACTCGGAAAAGGCATATGATAGTTGCTGCCAGGCGTTTGTTCAAAAATGTGTTGGAAATAAGGATAAAGTGCGTCTCTGACGATAAGTCACGAAATGCAAGTGCACCGATATCGATGGGGATCAAACCGGGCACCGTCTGCCACCAAGGCCAGAACACTACCACTGCGCCACCACCGCACCTGGTGCCCTAATGGCTGCGCTGATTACGCAACGCTCCTCCCATCGCCTCATCAGCTTAGGTGACATACGGTGGACAACTCGAACTCTCATCGGCCGGACTCGCTTAGGAGATCCATAGAGTGAATTTGGAGGGTACATTTATAATCAGAGTGTCAAGCTCTTTCACATGGCATAGGTCTCTTCCCGAAGTTCCATGGGAGGTTGAAGGCATTCCCTGGTTAGAAGGTCTGTCGTCTATCTAATTATATTCCTCGCGCAATTTCAGCCTGGAAGCATGTCTCGCAATTAATTCTGATATAAATAAACACTGATATTTAACGGAAATAAACAACGCCTAAAAAGTCGCCTTAAGGGTTACTTAGGCAGGACAATTTCTGGCTCATTCGACAGAGATCGAAATTTTAATACAGGAGTTGGTAGAGTTCAAATCAGTAGCCTGCAAGGATGCCTTGTAGTTAATTCTGACATGAATAAAAACTGATATTTAACGAAAGTTAAACAGCGCCTGAAAAAAAAAACGTTATAAGGGTTATTGAGGCAAGATTCTTTCCTGGATCATTTGATAGAGCTCAAAATTCTAGTAGAGGAGATGGTAGGGTTCACATCAATTCGAATTTCTGGACCGCCACTACAAACCCTCTGATCCTCCCAACTCTCCATCGATTCTAATCACATTTTATCTGGTCGATCTGCGGGCTTCTGTGGTCTGTCAGGTCATCATTACCTCCGCGGCGAGGGCTGCCTAGCTCACTGCCATGCAGTGGGTGTCACGGCGCGAGTCTATGCTATTTGACTCGCTCCGCAGGCACTGTCCTTCGTCTTTGCCGCGCCGCTTTAAAGCAGATCGTCCTTGACCCACACTATTCAAACCAATAAACAACAATTCTTTCTTGGTACGCCACGATTGGACAAGAGCATTAATGTTACCTTAAAAATGCTATGTGGACAACACTCTATAATAAAATCAGCAAAGCTCGCGTTACTGCAGCCATATGTAAAGCATAACATAGGCGACTACAATGTGGCGATCAATCTCATCCAGAAACCACAGTCACCACTTTTGTTTAAAAAACAATAATTTCTGAAAAGCATCGACAGCCAATACTAGACACATTTGCCACGGTAATCAATCAAAAACAGGCTGCGATTGTTTACAAGAGTCGATATCTGATATTAGGTTGGCTGCAGGATAATAATAAAGGATAAAGGATAAATGACGGCGTTACTCAATCCCTTCTGGGATGCGCCAGCGCATTCTACTTCTACGGGATGTCGTGGAGGAGACATGAATGCGTATCTGGCCATACAATGACTTGCGGTGGCCAGCGATGAACAAGTCAGCGCTTTATCCTTCCCAGACAAGTCTGGTACCAATTCACCGACCCCTTAGGGATGGAAGGCTTGGTTGGCCTGGGCGGGAAATCCGAACCAGGAACCTGGTATCGGTTGCACGCGACAGCCGCGCCTCCTCCGACTGCGCTACACGCGCCCTAGGCTGCAGGGGTGTGCGTAATTACGGTTTACGATTTACAGTTATTTTTGCCGAATTTTTTACGATTTACGATTTACGACATTGGCTCGTAAATCGTAAATTGCCGTAAATGTGATCTTTGATCAACAATCAACTGGTATCCAAATTTATGAGGACCGGACTGTAAAGATGTGCCCACTCGAATGGTCTCCTCTGATAGCTCATTTCCACTTCCATTTAGAGCTGTTTTTTAATGTTCAAATGTGTTATCGTGGCAGAATACACCGTGCACTGCACAGGCTTCTCGAATATGGCTTATCTCTCCGCTTAACTAACTTTTCTATTTTTATAACATTGTAAGGGCTGCCGTTTGGAATCGGACCAGTTCAGGAGGAGAAACAAGTGCGATAGAATATAAAAAAATGATCCCTGTCTTAGAGGCTGGGATCCTCCGTTCAGGTCCAGAACTATAAAGGTACACCGGATTCCTCATGTCGAAGCGTGTTTTATTCCAGCCCACAGGAAGACAGGTCGAAGACAGGTCGAGGTCGTTTCTTATACCAGGCTGTCCAATAATTCCTGTCCGAAAATTTTCAAAATTCTATAATTTTCCTTAGAAGTGTTATAATATCAGGTAAGTGTAAAAACCTTCTAGAAGGTTCTCCAGAGTTCCACGCTAGGGGTATATAAGGCGCAGTCGCGGCGTCTAGCTACCAGTACAAGCTAAAATGGACCAAGGTCGAATTCGTACGTTCGTGTACTACGAGTGGCTGCTGGGCAACGACACGGGCACCGCGGTCGCCAACATCTGCAGAGCGTGCAAGGAGGATGCAGTATCCCAACGCACAGTCAGGCGCTGGTTCAATCGTTTCGAGGGCGGCGACACGAGCCTCGAGGACAGGGAACACCCGCTGAAGATCATGCTCTGCTGCTGGTGGGACGCCAAGGGCATGCTGTACTTCGAGCTGCTCCCGCAAGGCAGGACGGTCACCGCCTCCATCTACACCGATCAGCTCGAGAAACTAGCCGCCGCCATCCGAGAAAAGCGTCCCCGACGGGCCCAGGTCCACCTGCTGCACGACAACACGCGGCCCCACGTGGCGAAGGAGACCCAGCAGAAGTTGGCGACGCTCGGCTGGGAGACGGTTGCCCACCCGCCGTATTCCCCGGACCTCGCCTCCTCCGACTACCACTTGTTCCGCTCGCTGAAGCACCATTTGGCCGGAAGAAAATTCACCAACTACGACAACCTCAAATCCGACATCGCGGACTTCTTCGAGTCGCAGCCCCCGGAGTTCTGGGCGAAGGGCATCGGCAACCTGCCCAATCGATGGGCCACTGTTGTGGATAACTGTGGTGATTATATTGTTGATTAGACTTGTTTTTCAATAAAGTTGAAAAAAATTTAAAATGGTGAAATTTTCGGACAAGAATTATTGGACAGCCTGGTAGTTACAGAAAGAGACGAGTATTCTAGATCCACGTCCTGTTCGGTATTAACATCTAGTCGATTTGTTTGTAACAGATACATGCTGGCCCCACTGAATAGAATTGCCGCAATTCCGGGGCGTGGGCGTAATTACGATTTACGATTTACAGCGATTTTTAGCAAATTTTTTACGATTTACGAAATACAACATTTTGGGTCGTAAATCGTAAATCTTCGTAAATATGAATATTTCATCTACAACCAATTGGTGTTTAAAAGGTGTAATGTATACCGGACTAGTGTAATGTAGATAAAGCTTACTGGCCACTTAGCCTCTTATATCCCATTCCAAATTCCTTTTAGCGTTGTTATTTTTGATGTTTTGGCGTGCATCATGGCAGAAAACTGAACGTTTTACAACACAAGCTGCTTTCTTCCCAACTCACAACTTGAGCTCGATTACTTTTAAATCAAACTGGACACACTGTAGATCAGGAAGGTCGTCTGTGGAATCAAAATAAAGATGCCTCAAGAAAGATATAAGTTAACCTCCCCATTTTAAAGCGACTACCAAAGTGTCCAAGAAATATGGTTATACTCTTTCGGTCGCCAAAATTTTATTATACGTTTGCTATGGGAATGATCCTCGACTTATTTCAAAATGTGGGAAAACGGACATCTTTCTGTGCGTCAAGTGATAGGGCTGCGCTATACGTTCACTTAGTACCCGATGTTTGTTGGACTACATGCGCAGTTGCTGTTTTCACGTTTTCATTGTTCGGCAGTGAAATGATTTTTTAGCTTTTAGTTTTGACAGCGACTTTTTCGCTGTCGTCTTTGCTAAATCTCAGATTTATAGGAAAGCTAAAAAACTGCTAGTAAGCAAGGAATTTAATAATCGTTCATGCCATGCAAGCCTTTTGCTAGAACACCATGCACATGAAAAAATAGAGTTTTTAAACATTTTTTCGACTTTCTGGAAACCTGAAGGTTTAATTTTAAAGGTGTATGACGTGAAAAAAGTGGAAGAAGGGAAATGGATTTTTAAAGAAAACTGTTCAGCTTGTGCCGAAAATACAATAACACCACAAATGAATAATTATTGAGTCATATTTCATTAATATTAGCAGAAAGATTTAGTTGTATTATACTACTACCTCCCCTGTAACTTACGATTTACGACGGTTTTTTCGAAGTTACGATTTACGATTTACGAAATTTCGGATTCCATTTACACACACGGATGGTAGTTAGCTACCTACCTGCAGCGTTCCATGCATCGTTTTCACTTCCTGCGTGTAAAATGGAGCTCTAAATCTCAAACGGAACCTGTTCTAACTTGAACCGCATCCCTATCATCTCACAATTCAAATGGGATTATTTTCAAATCAAACTATACACGTTCTCAATCAAAATTGTTTTGTCTATGGAATCTAATTGAAGATGCCGTGTTGTTGTCGTCAGCGTGTTAAGAAAGTTGCCTCAAGGAAAACGTTGACTTTCCCATTTTAAAGGGACTACAAAGGTTGTCCGAGAAATATGATATCACTGTCTTTACTGCCTAAAGTTTCTTACCCGTCTTCTATGGGGACGTTCCTGGACTTATTTCAAGATGTAGAAAAGCGGAGATTTTTCGGTGAGTCGCACGACGGGATTGCGCCATACGTGCAGTGCACGCATGGCACAATCCCGTCGTATGACTCAGCCCATTTTTTAGATTACTTACATGCGCAGCTGCTGCTTTCTCCGCAATTTTAAGTGGTGAAACGCTTTTTAACTCTTCGTTATGACATCGACTTCTTCGCTGTTGTTGCTGCTAAATTCTAGATTTATACGCGAGCTAGAAATTGGTAGTAAGATAGGAATTCAATGAATATTCAAACGATGCAGTTTTTTCTTGTAATATCATGCATAGGCTATAGTAAAATTTTTGAATCTACATATGTTTCGACTTTTCTAAAACGTATAAAGTTTGATTCGAAAGATGTCTTGCTAGCAAGACGTGAAAAAGGGAAATACATAGTTTGGTAAGAACACTGCTCAGCTTCAGCTTAAAATTTTTATTTATTTATATATCATACTCTATAATAACGCGTTAAGCGATGAGTCATACTATCGATCGGCGCCAGAAAAAAACAAAATTGGGGAAAATAGTGGGAAAATTACGACACGAAAATAGCGAAAAATACCCAGACGTCTTCTCCCTTCCTGGGAACTTCAGTTCTGGGGCAATCTAGGACGTTGAACACGGATCTGATGTTTGTTTGTGAAGTATCGATCGCCTTCAATCGATATTGATCAAACTATCGACTTTTTGTGGATGCCGTCCAGGCGCTCCCAAACTTTACCCCTGGAGGTAGCCGAGGTCGCTGAACACGAATATGAAGTTCGTTTTTGAGGTATCACTAGCCATCAATCGATATTGATCAAATTACGGTGCGAGAAAATAGCGAAAATTACCCAGACGTCTTCTCCCTGCCTGGAAACTTCAGCCCTGGGCAATCGAGGTCGCTCAAAAAACAAATCTGAAGTTCATTTGCATCGATGGCCATCAATCGATACTGATCAAATTATCATCACACTATATAATAACGCGCTAAGCGATGAGTCATACCATCGATCGGCGCCGCCGCAGAAATTAGCCATAAAATAGGGGGAAAATCGGAGGGGGGGAGGGGAGAAATGGGGGAACGGGGAGATGGGGGAGGGGAAATGGGGAAAAAATTACGTCACGAAAATAGCGAAAATTACCCAGACGTCTTCTCCCTGCCTGGAAACTTCGGCCGAGGTCGCACAGTTCGAATCTGAAGTTCGTTTTTGCAGTATCGATCACCGTCAATCGATACTGATCAAATTTCGTGGCGCGAAATTACCCAGACCTCCTCTACGTGCCAGGGGTTCGGAAGACGTGCGGAATACGTCACGTGACGTGCCTGGCACTCAGAAGTCGTGCAAAGACGCCGCTCAACGTGCTTGGGGATCAGGTAGACGTACCGAAGACGTCGTCCAATGTGCCCGGGGACGTTGTCCGCAAAGGGTGGATCATTGAGGGAGACCAGTATCAGTAATGGGGGACCGTTCCACTAAGGGAGGACCAGTAGTGAGGAACCAATAGGTCGCCGTATCATACTATACACTGTACATACTGCAAGCCTTTTGTACACCTTGGTAGGAAAAAAGCTGTACAAGCAGAGCAGCTAGCTCGATGTGATTGTCCTTAGCTTAGTGATATTGCAACATCGCGCGAAGCGCGCAAGTGCGAGGCACGCCGATAGGCGTGGCGGAGCACTTGTTTATACATAAATAAATAATACGACAATTAAATAAATATTGAATTACATCTGATTAACATTAACAGAAAGAGCCTCTGGAAATTTAGTTGTACTGAACTACAGGTGAGATAACTCTTCCAATTTACGGTTTACGATTTACGAAATTTCAAAATTTATTTATGCACACCCCTGGTCGAGTGTAATCAGCCCAACACCGATGAACATTCCGACAACGACATTTTATTCCAAAAATGAAGGCGTAATATTACATTGGAAGCAGAAGTACTCATTGTTATACAATCTAGAATGCTCTTAAACGCTCAATTTGCTATTGAACAGTCTTGTAAAGTTCAGTTACAAAGTTCGATTTAGTGCTATGATTGCGCTGAAGGTGCACAATTGAAGATTTCATGCAAAACCATAAGGCTACTCGGATCAACCCAATGCGATGATCAAACATTCTCCGTAGAGGGTTGTACGCATTCTACAACTAGTGTAGTGAGCCTAGACTTCAACAACGCAGTCGTACATAACACATACGAAGCAGTTTGCGGTGGTTAATCGGAAATATTCCTCTTGAAGGGCAGCAGCGTATACCAAGATGAGCAATCACATTTATGTATCACAACCTATGCATCGGTTGAACAATATAAAGCTACGCGGCGTAAAACCAATATTGAATACTTTCAAGGAAATTTTGAGAGTCACGACTACAGCAATGGTCGCTTAGGCAACGTTAAAGGGTTAACTTTTTTATTTGGGTCGTTATTAGTTGAACTGCTAATGATGTCAATACCGCTCATCGTGCACTGCACTGTGAGATGTGCCATGGCGAGGGTCATTTGGACAATTTTCACTACCGTCACTTCTTCAATAGGACACGCTAGGCACCAAATAAATCAATAACATAAACGTTGATGTATTGTGGGGTAATACATTTGGTCGGGGGACGAGCGTTCTACCCCCTCGTTTCCCTTGCCCGCCCACCCCAACCCCCTGAGCTTGCTCGAGAGTCCAGTGGCTGCCTTATGAGATAGTGGAGACGCAGACACCTGCCACGCCTCTGTTTAAAGGGTCCTCATTCGTCCTGACTACATGTCAACACATGTCATGATTACATAAACAAACGCGCTTAATGGTCTATTCACACTCCTCAGAGGTTGCGGAATGACATGCTCCAACTCCACTACTTCTTCAGTAACTGCGAGCCTAGTTCACTTGAAATTCTCCTTTTGACACATTCGGAACTGGTCGTCTACTCTCTCCTAGCTCACGTCATCCAACTGCCTTGTCGTATTCCGAAATTGTGTGCGCTGGTCATAGTAGCTTGCCTACCGTCCAGGTCCGTAAATGTCAATGCTGCGTCCTTACGGAAAGAATTTATTCCTCCGCCGCTATGCCCTGAGCGGTCATTGCACGCTCCTACTTGCTTGCTTTCACGCGTTTAGCGTGTGTCAGAACACGTCTTGCAAGGAAAGGTTCCCAGCTCAAGGTGAACTTTTTCAATGCTATTTTGACAGGATGTAGAGCCCTGTGAGCGGAGTCCAGAACCACAGTTAGTTTTTTCTGAACTCCTTTTTAAAGACCTGAAAAGGAGGTCTGAAAGTGTGCGCGCAACTATCATCAACCCCTACGACACTCGACGATGTGTGCCTCGGCGACGCAGTTGGTAGGAGGGACGCCTCATAGGAGCACACCGGAGGGGTTTTAAGTTCGAGTCCGCGAACTGCCGAAATTTTTGCACATATTAGTTTGTTGCTACTACGCCTTCTCGTGCGCACAGGACTCAATTTTAGACAGTCAATGCTCACAACAAACCAAGGCTATCTATTTGCGTCTTCATGTGTGCAAGTTTTCCAACAATACCTATCTGCACCATATCATTTCTTTGGAAGTAAAAAGTCCTGTCTTGTTTTCCCTTTTAGTCAATAGCTATGGCACTAATCTATGAAACAAGTAAAACACAAGCGATTGTCACACCAACCGTATCTTACAAAAGCCAATGAGGAACAATCTTCTCCCTGACAAGAAATGACCGCTTCTTCTTCTTTGAACGCGCAATCCGTCGGTGTAGAGAAAGATCCTGCGTGAACATCGACGTACCTAGCTACCACTCACGCGCATGATGGACATAGAAAGGTCCCATTTTCATTATACTATCTCTAACTTGAACCGCCTCTTCTTCTTGATAGTATCTCAATATATGGTGTCCAGGAAGAGTCCTTTTATGGTATCCGCAACCGCAATTTCTCTCTTATCGAAGATGTGAAATCCAGTGTGAAGGTGGAAAGTAGTCAGCCGACAACGCGTCAACACGTTCAGGTGAGAACGATATTTTTAGCTCACTTATGTACCAATATGGCCCGGGTCCATAATATTCAACCATAAGGTACGCGTATTTGTGTGCAGTTACGGTATTATTGGTGATATGGCATGATATGGTAGTGGTGCAGATAGGCATTGATGGAAAACTAGCACTTATGAAGGCGCAAATAGACGGCCTTGGTTTGTTGTAAGCATTGTTGGTCTAAAATTGACTCGTGTGAGCATGAGAAAGTGTAATAACAAAAACTAATATGTGCGAAAATTCCGACAGTACGCGGATTCAAACTTAAAACCCCGGTGTGCTCCTATGAGGTGGCAGCGTTACCAGCTGCGCCGCTGAGGCACACTTCGTGGGGTGTCGTAGGGGTTGATGATAGTTGCGCGCACGCTTTCAGACCTCCTTTTCAGGTCTTCAAAAAAGTGTCCAGAAAAAACTGACTGTGGTTGTAGGCTCCGCTCACAGGGCCCTACATCCTGCCAAAATAGCATCGCAAAAGCTCACTTTGAGTTGGGAACATTTCCTTGTTAGACAACGAGAAGCCTCCAGAACGTGCTCTTGTACTCGTAAAAACCGTGAAGTCGTGAAGGTGAAAGCGAGTTTTGTTTTGCCTCGAGAAAGAAGTACCAATATTTTCAAGCGCAACACGGGTTGGAGAAAGAGTGTAGTCTCTAGTAGGCTTTCGATACACAGCCTGTGGTGGGATAGAAAATTTTGCTTTCCTAGCGGGACCCATCCTTACACTAGAATTCTGCTAGAATAGTAAGCTCTAGTATGCAATTTAAAAGTAAGTAAAATTCATTGCTAAAAGCCCACACACCCAGACCCGTATTGCTTCTATTTCCCTCATGCTCCACTGTAAACAGAGCAAAGTGCAGAGGCTGCGCAAAACTGCTCTCTTCGCTCAGCAGAAGGTGCGCAGCTGGATTCTGCGCTCTTCAAGCGCAGAACCAAGTGGTGACCACGGAAAACCCTGTCAATTGATTGTAAAATTTTACTGTATTCATTTTTCTTGTTGCCGCGGGAGTGTCATGGACAAAAACGAAGACTCGACTCCAAGAGCGCTTCGTGCAGCAAAAAAAAAATCATGCAGAGGCGGTTCGCATGCAAGTCATAAACAAGCGGCCAACACTAAATCTTTAACCACTGAATCACCGCATGCCTCGAAATGGCACAAAGTACAGTAGCTAAACATACCTCTGCAATCGGACATTTTTTGAATCAAGTTTGACATTATCAAAATCAAATTGGACACTACACAAATCAGATTGGACACCTTTCAAATCAAACTGGACACTTTAAAAATCGAATTGTGGCACTACTCAAATCATGTTGGACACATTTCAACCCAAATTTAATACTTTTCAAATCGAATTGTGCACCTTTTAAATCAAAATGAACACGCAGAAGTGAGCCGATCTTGGTCGTCAAGTATCACCTGACCGTAAAGCAGTAGTATGGTCTAATGCAGCTTCTGACCGAGCATCGCAATGACTCATCTCGAACGCATTCCTGGCTTCCGTATCGGTGGAGACCAGAACAACATGATGCCGCGGTAATAGCGAACACAGCCTTTAGAGAAAGTTTATCAACATCAAAACATAGTAGAAGAGGGAGCTAAAGAGCTTTTGGGAAGTTGTGCAGGGAGGATCGGGTCGTTTGAATCGGTCCCCTGTATGAGATTACCTACCAGGATTTTCTATCTTGCCATTGTTGAACCCCAACCTTCGTTTCAGGAAGATCCGGTCTCATAGGTAGCGGCCCTCACGGGACCTCTCCGAGGCTGAGGATTGCGATATAAGCAGACCCAATCCCACAGTCAAACATGGTGTCCATTTTAATTTGAAAAGTGTCAAAGTTGATTTGAAAAATGTGCAGTTAGTTTTGAAAAGCGTCCAGTTGGATTTGAATACAATACCCACCATAAGGTTCGGGAAAAGGGCGCGGTAGGCGCGTAATCAGCGTTCTTTTTGTTCTTTTGCGATAATTCTATTCATTTTCATCCTTTCCCAGAAAAATTTCCAGATGTCAGATGAAATTGAGAAGGGCTATTTAAGGGTCTGACTTATTTTTGTCCTACCTAAATTTTGAGCACTCATTTTTTCTGAAGTACCAGGAGACGGTCGTAAACGCGCTGCGTCTCGGCTAATTACACCCCATGCACCCAAACCTGAGAACGAACCGGCTGTTCTGACAGTGACCACTTCCTGCGCAGCGGTAGGAAATTGCGTCGCTGGATGCTACAAGTATGCGAAGAACGGCGGTTCGTCGTGCTAGAAGCTGGATAGTAATGCTCAAATGCATTGCTGTCCAGCTTGTACAGGAAGAACCATCGTTTGGGTGTTTCAAGGACGATGATTTTGGAGATCGTAAACACATCTTTCAGGTTGTCTTTCTATTCTTGGAAATTATCATTGAGCTGTGAGCTTCTCTAACTGAATCCTAGGTTAGTGAGAGCCTATGTTGTCTTCAGGAGTCATTTAGGTTCACCAGAAACAACGAATTTTCACGTTTTTGAAGGGTCTCAGCTGCTCTATAAGGTGGGCGAGTGCATGGGACCCTCATTAGTGTTTTTTTTTTTGACTGCTCACTCTTCAGTGTTTGCAGCCGAATTACCTTGAGCCATTCGGAACGCTAGTGGTGGCGATGTCCGTTCCTCCACGTGGTGCCACTGGAAACTGCTCGCTTTGTGAGCTAAGCTAAGCACGGACACTCGAATGCAGGCGACAGGCCCTTGTGACAGGCCGGCCTACGAAGAGCCATGTCACATCACATGGTGTATGACAAGTCATGTTTTTCGAGATTGTGCTACGGCGTCCGCGGGAGCCGACGCGCACTCGCAGAGCCCAGCGAGTGTGGAAAGTATGCGGAGGTCCCTGATGCGAGGACCGCATTGGGGGGGGGGCAACTGAGCTAGTCCGAAAGTGCCGTAACGTAGGCAGGACCCGCGTAGCAACGCTGAATGTGGGTACGTTGACGGGCCGCTCGTGCGAGTTGGTTGAAGCACTGGAGCGAAGACGAATCGACTTATGTGCGGTACAGGAGACGAGGTGGTCCTGTTGCAAGTCGAGGGACATAAGCCGAGGCTTTAAGGCCATTCTGTGCGGCAGTCCCAGGACCACCAGCGGTGTTGGTGTGGTCGTCTCCGAACGTTTCCGAGATGCGATTGCAAGCGTGGAACGTTTCAGTGACCGCTTGATGAAGGTCGTTGTTGCTGCTGAACAGCGTATGTATCATTTCTTCTCTGCATACGCTCCGCAGACAGGCTGCTCCGAGCGAGCGAAGGACGAGTTTTGGACCCTGCTTGATGAGAAGACAGCAGAGGTGCCGCCAGAAGACGCTGTCGTTGTCGCAGGTGATCTCAACGGCCACGTTGGGACTGCGAAAGATGGTTACAGCTGTCATGGCGGTTTCGGTTATGGAGCACGTAACGCTGATGGTGAGCGAATTCTTGAGTATGCGGACTCGCATAATCTCACCATCGCGAACACAATGTTTCGAAAGCGTGACTCCCATCTCGTGTCTTTCTATAGCGGGAATACCAAGACACAGATTGACTTTATCCTTGTCAAGCATCGCGATCGAAGGCTGGTCACAGATGCGAAGGTTGTGCCATACGAGACTGTCGCCACGCAGCACCGTCCGCTGATCTGCACACTTAAGATCGCCCCTCCGAGGCTGAGGTAGGTCGAGCGATGCGGACCATCAAGGATCAAGTGGTGGCGGATGAAAGAGAACGACGCAGCTGTTGTTGCTCGTATTCGGTTGCCGACGGTTACCAATGTTGAGGAGACATGGAAACGTGCAACCGATTCGATACTACAAGCTGCACGTTCCGAACTGGGCATGACGAAGCCTGGACGGCGTAAGATTGAGAAGCAGACTTGGCTGTGGACTGACGACGTCAAGGAAAAAGTCAACGAGAAGAAAAGACTATATCACGCTTTTCTCAGCGACAAGACAGCCGACAATTGGCGTATGTACCAAGAAGCGAAGAGGGCGGCTAAGAAGGCTGTTGCCGTTGCAAAAGCTTCTCATTATGAGTATGTCAACGAGAAACTCGAGACGCGCGAATGTGAACGACAACTTTATCGGCTTGCCAAAGCACGCCATCGCCAGAGCGAGGACATCGAAAAGTTCTTTGGCATCAACGATGAGAATGGCCATCTGCTGATGAACCGCAAAATGGCTATGGAACGATGGCATGACTACTTCGAGAGAATTTCAACAGTAGAGTTTGCCCATCCGCCTATCCCTTGCGTCCCTCCTACGCACGGTCCTGTGCAGAAAATCACTGTGGAGGAGACGGAAGCGGCTTTGAAGAAGATGAAGCCAGGAAAAGCAACGGGCCCTGACGACATAGCGGCCGAACTATGGAACTCGAGGTGCTGGAATCCTGCTGAATGGCTAACGAAGTTTTTCAACCAGGTTGTTGCGGAGAAGAAGGTTCCTGGTAGTTGGCAGCAAAGCACGACGATCCCGATCTGGAAGAAGAAGGGCAGTCCCGCGGACTGCACAAGTTACCGTCCAATCCGATTGCTCTCGCACAGTATGAAAATATTTGAGCGAATTGTGGATGGACGTATTCGCGAGATCGTCCGGCTTTCCACCAACCAGTGTGGCTTCGTAGCCGGCTGTGGCACCATCGACGCCATTCATGCTGTTCGTCTTCTTGTGGAAAGACATCGCGAGAAACAAAAACCGCTGCATCTTGCTTTCCTCGACCTGGAGAAAGCATTTGATCGTGTACCACGTGAGGTCATATGGTATGCCTTACGACAGCACGGTGTCCCTGAAGAACTGATCGAGTGGGTGCGCATTCTTTACTCTTGTCCTAAGAGTCAAGTGCGAGCGCCGGCCGGCACATCCACGGAGTTTCCAATCTCCGTCGGTGTTCACCAAGGTTCCGCGCTTTCCCCACTTCTTTTCATTGTCGTAATGGATGCCATTTCGCGAGACCTTCAGAAGCCTGCTCCTTGGACGCTGCTCTATGTAGATGACGTAATGCTTGCCAGTGAAGACAAGGCCGAGCTTGAGCGACAAGTGCAAGCTTGGTGTGACCGCTTGGCGGCCTTCGGGCTCAAGCTAAACGTCCAAAAATCTGAGTACTTGACGACAGACGTAAACGAGACTGGGTCCATTGAGATCAATGGCACTGCGCTCGTACGAGCGACACATTTCAAGTACCTTGGATCTGCAATTGCGTCTGATGGTAGTCTGACGTGCGAGGTGAACTCACGCGTGAGCGCAGCGTGGTCCAAATGGCGCTCAATGACAGGCGTTCTGTGCGACAGAAAGATACCGGAGCGCTTAAAATCAAAGATCTACAGAACCGTCGTCCGACCAGTAGCGATGTACGGGGCTGAGTGCTGGCCTGCAACGAAGGAAGTTGAGAGCCGCCTCAGCGTGATGGAGACGAAAATGCTGCGCTGGACGGCTGGTGTCACGCGTTTGGATCATGTTCGCAATGTCTCCGTACGTCAAAGGTTTGGCGTCGCTCCAATTGCTGACAAGCTACGTGAAGCTCGCCTACGGTGGTATGGCCATGTTCTTCGTGCGGACGGCGACACCGTTCGGAAGATTGGCCTCAACATAGATGTGCCCGGAAAACGGCCTAAAGGACGACCTAGGCAACGCTGGCTTGATACGTTGCACGTGGACTTAAAGGAAGCTGGTATCCACCCCGATCAAGCGTTTGATCGTGCGAAGTGGCATCATCATACCAGAAGAGCGGACCCCGCTGCTAAGCGAGACAAACGCTGAAGAATAAGAAGTGTCGGTGGAGTCGGAACTTTTAACTAGTGTCTTTACTTTTTATTTATTATGTTTATTAAGTTTTGTTGATTTTTGATTTTATTTTTACTTTTTATTTTGTTTTGATTTGAATTTCTGACTTGCTTCACGTCATGAATAAAACATTTTACCTGAAACACGTCTCCGTCTTCAAATAGACGTAGATGCAAGTCGCCGCTAGCCGTTCGCTCAAAAATATGCTAAAAATGAGATAATAGGTCCTCGTCGAAGATAGACCACAAAATGCGAAAAACCCGTCACCGGCGGAAACCAAACCAATGAACCCAGCCCATTGGAGCGAGCACTCTACCACTGCGCCGCCGCCGCTACTGACGGCGTTGATAGCCGAACCGCTGATTCCCGCGCGATACTGCGCCCAACGCTGATTGAGCGCGCCTAATACATGGAAGACATAGCGGCTTCCGCCGGCCATAACTCGCTTAGGAGATCCATTTAGCTTTAGCTTTTTTGGTCGACATATCTATGATCAACGTCTCGAGCTCTTTCACGTGATATAGGTCTCAATCCGAAGTTCCATGGGAAGCTGACGGCATTCCCTGGTTAGCGGCAGTGTATTACTACAGAACAAACTATCGGCGCTGTTTCAAGAAATCAATTTGTTCTACATTTTGATAGAAGGAGCAAGTCAATTTGTTTGATGTGTAAGCTCCATCATTTCGAAAGAACCAGCACAACAAACAAAATGATTTACTGGTTCCATTTTTTCAAGAGATTCATCAAATTAAACGAAGGAACAAAGGGGAGTAGCTAACTAACAAAAATAAGTCAAAATTTGGCCAACGAAATATCAGACGTTTGATGAATAAGAGAATCATGTCGATGAAATTTTGGCGCTGAGTGGTTCGGGAAGACGGGACGCGCGCCTCTTTTCTGCCCGTACAGGTGAGGCACGATCACGAGTCTTCCGCAGAAGACTAGACTCACCCCGGAAGTCTGGCTGCGACTGCTTCACATAGAGTGATGCCTGATGGCTATTTAGAAGTCATGTTGAATTAATATACATCAAATTGAACGAAAACAATGTAGGAGAATCATGTCGATGAAACTTTGAATAATGTAGATAGAGGAGGCGTCGTCTCATCCCGAATCAAGGTTTATGATTTTGGTCGCGCATAAACCATTCAAGGCTTTTAGCCCTACGGGATCAGAAAATTAATGACAGACTATTCTGGCAAGGAAAAAATGCTGAATTCCCAACAGACTGTCAGTCTCAATTGGTTGTCTAGGATAGCATTCAACTTGCCTCCATGACATCTTTTCGAAGTATGATAGAATGCTGCGTATCACACAGAGGAATTGGTCAACCACACCGGCCTTTATCATTTCTCCTTATATAAAAGTATAATATCAAACTTTCTATGGTATTGCGTGGTAGGTGATAACTACTAGGTCATTTCAGATTGTACTGCTTGCTGCATAAATGGCCGAGGTGGGAACCGTTTTCGTTTTGTGTGTCTGCAGTTGAAGACAACCTCGGGCAGCTGGTAGCCTGGGCGAAAGCAGCACCGTATTTTCGTGAGCTCAAAGTGAGTCAGATGTCATGTTGCCAGAAAAAAAAGTCTGCTCATTTTGTTTCAGATGGCCGATCAGATGCAGCTTCTGCACTCTAGTTGGGCAGCTGTTCATATAGCTGATTTTGCGTACGCGGCTGTTATTGGAGCTATTCCGACCAGCATTAAGATGAATAACGGAATCGAGTTAGTTGTGTTATTAGTGACTGGCGAAAAATCGGTTTGTCATCTCACGCCTAGGTGACTTCTAGTCAACGACAATCCACGATCCAACGTGCGCAACTGCTTCGAGTGCCTTTCAGAGCTTAAACGTAGAGGAGGTTTATTCAATAAGCGCAGCTAAATAATTAGCCTCACAACTATTAAATATAGGAGGATAACTTCGTGTAATTTCCCTATTTGCATTGAAGAATTACGTTATAACGCTTTCGTATGAATGTATACACCCAGCGTTCGCTAACCAGTCAGTTTCGCCAATCTATTTCTGGATCTTCATTTACGCTTGATTTCCTGATAAATTTTTATATACAGACCTATTTACGATGTTTGAGTGCTGTATTGCTCTCAGTGAATCTTGTGGCCTCTGAAGACAGCGATCGCGTTCAAATATCAGGCCCAGGGATGGGCGGAAATTTTAAAAAAATTTCTAGAAAACGGGAAACAAAATATCGCGTTCGTCAGAAAACAGAAAACATAAAGGCCAAAAACACCAAAAAACAGAAAATTTCGAAATTACCGTACAAACTAATTATTCTACCCAAAGATCCATTGTTCCAGTAACAAATGCATTTGTACGACTAGAAACTGCGGTCGTAGATTAACTTGAATTCGTTTATTTGAATTTCTACTCCAAATTGAGTACAGTCAATGAATTGCAAATCTTGACTCGAAGGTTCTAGGAGTCTCGACATTTGAAGTACGAAATACTACTAATCAGCTCCCTTTTATAGTCAACGCTCTAACGATTACATAATCAATCGCAATACTGCGGGTGTTTCTGTGAAAGAAATACGTTGGTTCTCCAAAGGTTTGGCTAAAGAAAGAGGTACTAAAGAGAGAATGGCTTAAAAATATTGGTTTTTACATATCGCATGAGTTCCGAACACAATGAAAGCTCATTTACCACTGTTTCCATGTTTCAACTTAGTCGTTTAAGCTTACGTACACACTTTCGCAATAAGTCTAAAGCTGTTCAGGTTCTCGTTGAGTATTACTTCTGCGGCAGAATCTACTATCTTCCTAGTTCGCCCCGTTCTTCGCGACTGCCCTTACTTGAAGTGGTCTACATTCCGCATAGCTGGTTTCCAGGTCAACTCACCAATGCTCCTTAGAACACCCAACTACTAACAGATGCTCAGCAAATTGAAGATGTTGTATGCTGGCTTGATAGTTCACAGAACATCTCGATATTGTGGGTGAAGGGGCTTTCAGGACAACATTTTTGGTGAAAGTACTTTCTTGAACGCTACAGCTACAGAATATAGATCAAGCGTATCCTCTCCATCATTACCATATTATTATTTATTACGTGAAATATTTCATGTATCACTAGTGTATCACTGCATAAGCGAAACCGAACGTGAATGAAACTTTCCTGCTCTTAATCATTTTGTATCAAAAACCCCGGAGGCTCTGCAGGAAGCGATCATTGGGGCTAACCGACCATCAACATTTTGGAAAATGATCCTATCCACGGTTACTCTGGGCAACACGTCTAACTGTCGAGACTCCTAGGATCCACGAGTCAAGGTCTAATTTTGTTTTCTGATTGTACTGAATTAGTAGTGTAGTAAAAATTCATATAATCGCTTGCAAGTGAAACTGCATGTCCTAGAATGACTCTGTGTAGGATTGGTCTCCACCTTCGGTTTGAAAATAATTGGTGGCAGGATAGCACCAATGATCGTTTCCCTCAGAGCTGAAGCTGCCTTTTTAGATCTGAATCCTTTTCGACTTTGGTATTCAAAAATTAGTAAAAGACAAAAAAGTTTCAGTCACCTTTGAATTTGCTAATGTACCGCTAACGGAGTGCTCTCACATCAGTTTGATTAAGGTCGCCTTTAACATTATGCTCTTCAAAATTACTCAGAAATCATTTCATTTCTGTCTTTGTTCTTTGTGATCACCTGGATAAGGTTTTACATCGGAAACACATAAGCACTGATTTCGTTCTAGATCCAGAGAAATGAGCACAATAGGAGTAGAGCTTGGGTGTAGGGTTATGGACGGGTTTTAGATCCGTTTATGCCTCTCGCTCTGTCGCAAAACGTTTGAAACAGTTTCAGTGCTCAGACACCGTTCTCTGTTCGGAATTTATGATTAAATACTTGAAAGCACGTAAAAGCAATTGGTCAAAAGGCGAGAAATGTTATATGAAGGGACTCCCTGTCAGCAGCACCTACACAATCAATAAAACAAAGAGGCATGGATCATGAGTGCATGGCGCAATTTCTACATGAGCACATCCAAAAGACGCCGCATTCTTACAATTTAAAATGCTCTAAAAACATTTAGCCATAAGGTTCGTGATTCTGTGATATTTTTTGTATTCATGTAATTGGATTTTATGATATAATTTTGCTCACAGCTCTATTTTATTTATTTCGAGGCGTGAATCACAGTAGAAATACACGCATATACATAATGGGATATAAACGTGCGAAACCATCTTCAAGGAATCAAAAACAAACAAGTGAGAAAAGATTAACCTAAGAAGTTCATTCTGAACGAGCAGATGCTTAAATTGAGGGACAGGCATACCAAGAAAATCTTCATTATCACCGATAAAAAGGTTTAGCTTTCTAAGGTTTCCGAAGGTTTAGCTCCCTATTTTCTGTTTTCTGGCACAGTTTTTGAAAATTTTCCAAGAAAACACAAAACAGAAGAAATTTGCCCAAATTGGTCAGAAAGACAGAAAACAGAAATTCCGCCCATCCCTGATCATGCCGTGCAGGTCCACCACAAAAACCTCGTTCGGCACATAAACAACTAATAAGCGTCAATTTATATACGACGTTTTTCTTTGCGAGGTTTATCAACAAACAAGTTTTTAAGAAAATACGGTTGAGCAACACGGTTCAGATATCATGTTTATATCACACGGCATATAATTCTAACCGATCCAGGAGTGCTGTTTTAGTATAAGTGTATTCTTCTTATTTAGGGTCCCGTCAGGGCTAGCGGCCGTAATGGGCGATTGTTCGCTTTTGGCACAGTGGACCGAAATCGTGCACCTTCTAGCTAGTCGCGGATTCACGAGGGTGGATTTGGCCGCTTTCCGATACCTGGCACTGTTTCACGAGGATGGTAGGTTCGAAAGAATTGCAACCGAAATGTTTGTGAAAAACTCGTCTTAGCTGTGCACACGGTTTTTCGACAGTGCAACCGTCAGTCAGGCAGGCGTTTGCGTTTTTTTCGCCGAGCTGATATGTAGTCGCTGGATTTCATGTCGACAGTGTCCCATTAGGATCCGCTGATCTTTCCATATTTATTGTTCTTACTGTAGAGGCCAGACGTGGGAGACTGTCAGGTCCACCAAAATTACAACATAGGAACATTTGTTTTTCATGGGTTTTATGCATTTCTTCCTAAGGTGAATGTCGAGTTGAAAACCATTCCTTGATCCGTGCAGCTCGAGACTCTCTGATACGTTGCTGGGGAGAGTATCGAGGCTCTGATGTCGCCATTCTGCCTCAGTTCGCAGCCTTCCTTCGTATAAGGTAGGTTCTTTACTCACTTCGCTTGGTTTCAAATGATGCCTCATGCCTTTTTTAACACTTTCGCTTATTCCTTGAGTATTTCGACAAAGGAAAAGCTTTCTGCACCACGAAGCGACCAGCGACACAAAGAAACTTTTTGGCGGAACTTCGAATTTACTGCTAATCAATAGTAATGCTCGAGCGTAGACGTTTGGTTACACTACATATGTATTTCAGTTTACTGTTACCAAGTACAGCATATTTTATTCACCTCATAGTATTTATCTAGCTGTGTATTTTTTCCTGACTACTCTTACAGTAGACGGGTCGGGGCATTGCAGCTATGACCACTTGTACTCACTCCCTCAACTCTGGAGATCGAAAAAGATTTTTCGTCTCAAATTCATCTATGGGGTTATCTGGGATGCAGATCACCAATCTGGCAACCATTTTCGTTGAAACGATGAATGGCAGAAGGTTACGATGGGCATGTGTAAGTAAAGGGGTGTTCACGGAAAACCGGCACTGCTGCCTTTCGCGACTCCAGCGGTCGAGGAGAGGACGAAAGAAAAAATTTCGTCCAAACATCGCCTACGGGAGTTATTTGGGGTGCCAACCACGGATATGATACCTGTTTTTAAAATTTCGGTATATTACAGCAGGTTACGGTAAATATGGGTGTGTAAGGCTATCTTCGTTAGCAGGATCGGTTTCTTCTCCAATGTGGTCAGACTTATTTTCCATCCTTCGACTTCAACCTTCGATGGAAAGTAGTGCAAGAAAAGTGGTAATTTAGAAAAAGAGTGACAGATTCGTGGTCAGCAGCTTAAATATTTCCATAGGCGAAGTCTGGGCGAAATCGGTAGTCATGACTTCGTCACCCTTATTCACCACTAGCCAATAATACGGTAACTACCGAAACCAAAATGTACTCTTTATTAGCCAAAAAGGGGGCACTCTACAGAGAAAATTGCACAGACGTCTTCGGAATCGAACCCTCGACCCAGTCCCGTAAATCTGCCGCGCTATCCACTCGGCCATCCAGTCGCTGACACCATTGATGTGAATGAATGAAGGACTGAATGACACTTGAATGTGCACTGCAGCTTCGTCTAGGAAACGTCGGAAATTATCGTACTACTATAATCTAACTTTAATTTGAGCCCCAAACCTTTTGTAAGTTAAGTTCTGAGCACGACAGGACCATTCCAGGTGTCACTTATGCCTTATCAGCCCGCCCTAAAGCGATACCATTTTTTGCTATTCTTGGACCACCCAGGGGCATTTAGCAAAAACGAAACAGTTCTGTGATCCTCGTCTGATGCCCTACAAGACAATATAGGTCTCGTTCAGAATCCCCGGACTGAGTTCAGTAACCTCCCTCGTAAGTTCGGCAAACCTTCGTTTCAGCGAGATGACACTGCATTTTCTATTGCTCATCCTGAATAGCTCTGTCTACTAGAGGAGAGATTTTGCGGCGTTTATTCGATGAATCTATGCAGAAAAAGCAACTGAATAGTTTAGTACAGGTGCAAAATGTCGAGAAGATTCAACAACAATTTCTCTTCTATAATAAACTAATACCTGAAAATAACACTATTTGGAAGGCTTAATGTAATGTAGACTTCAGGTACACTAATCGAGCTCGTAAATGCACAAGCGAACTTGTAGCACTAAAAAATAGGGTTCACTTTAAAGTTTCAAGCATAATTGCCTGTTTGGATACTCTCAACGGATCAAACTATCATAGTAGTTGTTTCGGAGACGGTTGACTACTTGGTGCTTGACGGGGGAGCGACTGCATTTTGAGGAAGAAACGCAGCTGTGAACATACGCAACAACATCTGCGCAACTCCTCGTAAGAGGAGTCTGCTTGGCGCATTCTCCAGTGGATCTCTCATCTCCTCCTTACCTCTATGCGTCTCTATGCGTTTGTCCGGGTCTGCATTACTTCTATCGCCTTACTAAATCAAGATTTGTTAGCCGTTCCCGAACTTTAATAATTCTTTGTTGCTGAAGTGATGAAAATGCTTTCCTTTGAATAGGCCTCACATTTATTCGAGCGCTAAGGTCCAAGTAGTCACGTGATGTCAGAGCAGAAATTTCATCGATTTCGACAATCTTCAGATCTCTCGCACAATCCTGCCAGAACTTCCTGATCACCAAGCGAGTGGGCGGTATGGTTGGTACCTCCTTGCTGGCTGAGATGTTGTCCTCGGTGCAGACCACCTGCGCTCGTTGATGACCTCGCCAGTCTTTCATTCCAACACCAAGGAACTACCCAATGCTGGGTGTACCATTTTTAAACCCTAGTTTCTGTAACGAGTGCCTTTGTTTGTTCTGTTTGTAGTTACCGCTTAGAGTGGAATTGTTTCATTATTCGTCCTCGCCTTTCGTTCACCTTCCCTAGCTTCGTTTATATGTACTGAGCCGGATCGTATCTGTTGAAATGTTCTCCCATCGATTGATCTGCGTGCTTTCCTTAATTGTTAATGTAAGCAACTCGTCACTAGGAATCACTAGGAATCGATTCGAATTTTGTGCTCTTAGAACGTCTGTTGTTTTCCTGTTTCGTTCTTCTATCTGTACTGACCAGGGAATGCTTTCAACTTAACAAGGAACTTCGAATGGAGACCTATGTCACGCAAAAGAGCGTGAAACGCTGATTACATGTGTTTATACCAACTTTGCTAAATGATTTCATAAGCGAGTAGTGGTCGGTAAAGTTTGCGTTGTCGACTGCATGTCGCGAGCGTTGATCAAGCGCCTGACGGAGTATTGCGTAATCAGCGCAGCCATTAGCAAATCCGCTAGTTGCGGTAGCAGTGCAGTGGTAGAGTCCTCGCTTTGCAGGAAGGCGGTCCCCATCGATGCTGCTGTTTCTGTACTCTGTGGTTTATCGTCAGTGATACCCTTTATCCTCATTTCCAACACACTTTTGAACAAATGCCCTGCAACGGTTCTCATATACGTTTTTCAAATCTTTGAAAGTAGAATGATAACAAATTTTGATTTTCACATGGAGTAAGTAAAATGCTAAAATGGTGAAATCGGATGCTAGATTCGTGATCAGCGCACCAAATAACCCCATGCACAAAGTGTGGTCGAAATTGGTGTTATCACTTTACCATCCCTACCCTCTCTTCAAGCCTTGAGCCTGGATCGTGTTCGCATCTTGCCCATTATTATAGATGAAAGGTGGTGACCGAGGTGTGAAGTCGTTCAAGATGGAAGTGGAGAAGAGTGGTAGAAGAAATCTAATTCCCTTCAGATTTTCGAATAGCCGAGCCGTTTCCAAATGAAAAGGCGTTGTGGATACCAAATTTTATCCTTTTCATGGATGGAGTCAGCATCCAACTTGCTGAAGCAGCTACCGATGTCCCGACCCTCTTCCAGTGATGGAAAATTGGAAACAATGTGTAAGCAAAATATAGTACTCACAGACTCGATACTTATGCTTTTCTATACAGTTAAAAAATAAAGGTAACCACATCGATATTTTGATTTGCTGTGTAGCCTATCCACTGCGTAACATACTAAGTTGGTTTCCACCTTGAATGGCTTCACACCTCGGTCACCACCCTCGATCGACAATAATGGCTAAAGTGCGAACCTCGATCAAGGCTCAAGGCCTTGAAGGGAGAGTGAGGGTGATGAGGTCAGAAACACCAATTTTGTCTCAACTTTTTACATGGCGTTATCGGGAGGGGGTGTTGATCACGAATATCCGAGCAAAAACTCAAACTTTAGTTGTTAGATGGATGTCTAGTTGCGATCAAAACTCTTGCGCCAGGCGGGACTCGAACCCGCATCTTCTGCTTTCCGGGCAGCGATGTTCGCCTTACACCACCGGCGCTGTTTGGTCGAACTGAACATCCACGATATCTTCCTAGCAAGTACTCACCTATCAGCACTCACCCGTTATCGGGATGAGCCGGCCGCTGATATCAGCATGAAACCGGTCAAGCTGAAGGCACTCGAAGAATTGATTTTTAACTTTGCTTGAGCCTAGAGCGGCTGGTATAGAAGATGCAAGTTGTTAGATGGATGTCTAGTTGCGATCAAAACTCTTGCGCCAGGCGGGACTCGAACCCGCATCTTCTGCTTTCCGGGCAGCGATGTTCGCCTTACACCACCGGCGCTGTTTGGTCGAACTGAACATCCACGATATCTTCCTAGCAAGTACTCACCTATCAGCACTCACCCATTATCGGGATGAGCCGGCCGCTGATATCAGCATGAAACCGGTCAAGCTGAAGGCACTCGAAGAATTGATTTTTAACTTTGCTTGAGCCTAGAGCGAGTTCGAGTTCGAGTTCGAGGTTCGGGTTCGGCCTAGGCGGGTTCGAGTCCCGCCTGGCGCAAGAGTTTTGATCGCAACTAGACATCCATCTAACAACTTGCATCTTCTATACCAGCCGCTCTAGGCTCAAGCAAAGTTAAAAATCAAACTTTAGTAATATTTCATTTTCGATGATTAGAGAAAGGTATAGTTGCTACCAGACGTTTGTTCGAAAATGTGTTGGAAATGAGGGAAAAGGGTGTCACTGACGATAGAAAAAGCAATATCGTAGGCATCGATGGGGATTGAACCCGTGACCCCTTCATGCGAAGCGGAAACACTACCACTGCACCGGCACCGCAACTGGGGATTTTTTAATGGGTGCGCTGATGGCGCAACGCTTTGACACTTCATCACCGCACGCGACATGCAGTCGACAACGCTAGTTTTCACCAGGGGTGTGCGTAAATGAAATCCGAAATTTCGTAAATCGTAAATCGTAATTACGAAAAAATCGCCGTAAATCGTAAATCGTAAACCGTAAATTGTAAGAAGTACCTGGCGCGTACTACTACCACTATATTTCTGAAGGTACATTCTGGTTACGGTAACTAAAGGTAATTCAGTACTTGTTTACAGCGATAATTTCAGCTTCAAATGAACAAATTTCTTACAGACTGCACGTCTCTAAAATCAATTCAACGCCTTCTAAAGGAAACTTGACGCATTACCTTTTAGCAAACTGTTGATTTAAAAAGCTTAGTTATAAGAAAGAATATCCATGACGACCAAATAAAAAGCGCAACCATAAAATTCCCAGCATTTTACCTTACACTTTGCTTGCTTGTGACCTATCGACCACGATGCGCCGAGGTCTTCACTATTCTGCATTTTGAAGAATACCATTTTCCCTTCAAAAGGATGCTTTACGTTGTTAACCGGGCATTTTTCATTTTAAATTGAATATTTTTCAAGCAAGATAAAAATTTTCCTTTTATTCATAGTGTAGCTTTTCTAGGGCAATGCTTAAGGCGAATGGTTGAACAATGTTTTTTTAAACTTTAGATACGTCTGACTTGTTTTGTTAACTGTCAATTTTATTTCTCAAGTTCAAAATGAAGTGTTCGCCTCAGTTTGAAAAGAGTCCGATGTAGAATGAAAAGCGTCCAGTTAACAATAAGCTGTTCGCTTGGTATAAACCATAAAACAGTTTTGCCGCAAGAGGATAGTATTGAAACGGTATGATTTTTTAGACACCCTAGATAGTCGAGTTATATTTTTTAAATAAATGAAACAATACTGCGCAAAGTTATCAAGCAATTTAGAAGCTGCTCAGTTTCATTTCAATAAAAATTGAAGCTGAGCTGAGAAGCCAAGAAGTCCAGTTTTAGTTGAGGAGGCTACTAAGGGAAAATGGTTACAAGGTAGGTAGCTATTAGTTGAGCTTTGGTCAACGTGTGTTCTACCGCTGCCACGCGTAACAATCACGCGCTGGCCGAATTTAGAAGCTCTGTTAGTCAAGGAAACATTGTAACGCGCTTCGTAATCTGATGGAAGCTTCAGTGGTTCGTTATTTCCATTAGAGTCTAGTAGCTGCTCCTTACCCTTCATTCAGTTATGAATGATATTTTTTCATGGCTCTGTATCAATTCAGTTCGTTTGGGTTAGGAAAAAGCGTTTGTGGGCAAGGCGAGAAGAAGGTAGCGAACACACAGTATGGATTAGCCAATAGTCGTTTTCTTGTCGTACAGGATGGATTTGCACGTCTTCCTATCAGCAAAAGCGAAACTATCTCCGACAGCTAGAAGCGAAGTGCCCTCCTGCAACGGGAAAAGGGAGTACACAGTCTCCTGATAGGATGATCATTCTCCAATTATTCATTCTACTTACTTCTCCAGGGGCGCGTGTAGCGCAGTTGGAGGAGGCGCCGACGGTCGCGTGCACCAGATACCAGGTTCCTGGCTTGGATTTTCCGCCCAGGCCAACCAAGCCTTCCATCCCTCCGGGGTCGGTGAATTGGTACCGGACGTGTCTGGGAAGGACAAAGCGCTGACTTCTTCATCGACTGGCCACCGCAAGTGATTGTATGGCCAAATACGCATTCATATCGCCTCCACGACATCCCGTAGAAGTAGGATGCGCTGGCGCATCCAAAAAGGGATTGAGTAACGCCGTCCTTTATCCTTTATCCTTACTTATTTCTCCTGGAAGGCAAACCTTATACCGAGCAGCAGCCTTACGGCGTTCGAGAAATGGTTAAGCAGCGAGAGAGAAAGAGAAGTGGAAGTCGAGCCGCCCCTACACAAAGCTGGTCATCTGCTTCGGTACCACATATGAACATTAAAGAACAAAATCTAACAGGAACTGGTAATGCGCTGTGAGAGGAAACTCTAAGATTGATTGCTTTGTTATAAAGCAAGTTGCGCCACAACCTGTAGACCCTACTCTTTGCAGATTAAAGATCACATTTACGAAAATTTACGGTTTACGGCCCAAAATGTCGTAAATCGTAAATCGTAAAAAATTTGTCCAAAATCGCCGTAAATCGTAAAATCGTAAATCGTAAATCGTAATTACGCACACCCCTGGTTTTCACCGGCCAGTACTTCCTTAGGAGTTCCATTCAACAAGTTTGGTCCGCAAGATTGAAATCAGCGTTTCAAGCTGTTTCGCATGCCGATGGTCTCTGTTTAAAGTTCAATGGGAAGCTGAAGGCATTCCCTGGAAGACGGGATCGTCATATCAGCACCATACAGTTATCTTCACTAAACTTGCTGTGTACACGGGTGTCATATATCATGCCTTTGCATCTTGTCGCAAATGATGTATAACCACCCTATATTGCTTTGTTTTCTTAAAGAACCACAACAGAGGGCTCCGCATTTGCTATATCAGCGTTTTTCAAAGCGCCTTTGTCATGCTCATTGTTGTGAAAGCTTTAAATCGCCTTGTTACGTGCATGGACTGCAAATTTATTTGTACACAGATATACGTATTGTTCATCCTATACTGTCTTCAACCATAGTAATATGTTCTCGTGTGGTAAGGGGGAACTCCACCGATTGATTGCGCCGTGTCTCACACGCTGCAGCATTACGAGCTGCGCAACTCCTCGTGTGCCCAGTGTTGTGCGTCATTACGATTACGATTTTACGAACTAGCAATTGTGGCAATTGTCTTATAATTAAGATTTGGGATCGTAAATATAATAGAACTTCTCGTAAATGTGATATCCATAAACAACGTCAAGACGTGCAGCCCTGGCTGTAAAGATGTGCTCACTCTCATACACCATGGTCTGGTGTGGCACCATGGCAGTGCACTGGTCTTTCGAGTTCAACCCTAAAGTCATGACAGCGGTTTTTTGAGCAGAGATCTCTGAGGACCACGCCTTCTAGCATTTCACAAGACTCCCATTGAGTCGTGAAGCTTCTGATAGTCGTCGACTGGTCGCCGTCAGATGTAATCAATTTCTGCTCAAGAAACCTATGTTGTTCTTTTCGAAGTGGATGATTCCATTAAGAAAAAATTCTGTTTCCACAAAATGCGCTCCACAATTTGGCTTATTGAACTTTTTAGAAATATGAGTCTGTAATTACCAATTTTCCACAGTATCGATAACTCGCTATGTAACACAAGTCGGTTGAAAATCATAGTTAAATGAGGGATGAAACACAGAGCTGACTTCTTCAGAAATGTGTAAGCCCTATGGTGTACTCCCGCGTCGCGCCGGCTACGGGCTCGGGGCAACTTTCAATGACGCGCCTTCGTTGCAGTGGCGGACGGCGAAGTGGGGGTCGCGGTTGCCAGCTGTCCCGCCGTGGCTTCTGCGATTCGTTGCAGAGGGGGAGCGGAACATACTCCAGCACTACTGCCGTCGCTCGTCACCGTGCAGCGCACAGAGACGAGCGACGGTTGCGGATGGCGAGGCGCTCGTCGTACACTATTTTCTACTTGTTTCGAACGCGCGTCGCGAGGCATCGCCGTCGCTGTGCAACTGCGCTTCGCTGCGGTGGGCAGGAGTATACAATAGGCCTAAGGAAAACGGTCAGATGATTGCGCAACATCGGCGACGCGTCGTCTGAATACGGACACCCCTTACGCGAGATCGGTGACATGTCTTTCGAACCTAATCGTCTTTTACACAAGATCGGTGACACATTTTCTGAACCCGGTCGTCCTTTGTGCGACATCGTTGACAACAATTCTGAATCCAGGCACCCCTTGCGCGACATCGGTGACACCCCTTCTTAACACAGACACCCATTGCGCGACATTGGTGACACCTTTTCTTAACACGTCACCCATTGCGCGACATCGGTGACACCTCCTCTTAACACAGACACCCACAGCGCGACATTGGTGATACTTTTTCTTAACATAGACACCCACTACGCGACATCGGTGACACCTCCTCTTAACACAGACACCCACTGCGCGACATTGGTGATACTTTTTCTTAACACAGACCCGCATTGCGAGACACCGGTGACACGCCTTCTGAACCCGACCGTCTCTTGCACGAGATGGGTGACAGGACGTCTGAACCCGAACACCCTTTGTGCGACATCGTTGACAACAATTCTGAATCCGGGCACCCCTTGCGCGACATCGGTGACACTTTTTCTTAACACAGACACCCATTGCGCGACATCAGTGACAAGTCTTCTTAACATATACACCCATTGCGCGACATTGGTAACACCTTTCCTTAACACAGACACCCATTGCGCGACATCGGTGGCATGTCTTCTGAACCCGATGGCCTTTTGCACGAAATCGGTGACACGACGTCTGAACCCGAACACCCTTTGTGCGACATCGTTGACAACAATTCTGAATCCGGGCACCCCTTGCGCGACATCGGTGACACCTTTGCTTGACAAAGACACGCATTGCGCGACATTGGTGATACTTTTTCTTACGTCTAAACCCGAACACCCTTTGTGCGACATCGTTGACAAAAATTCTGAATCCAGGCACCCCTCTCATCGGTGACACTTTTTCTTAACACAGACACCCATTGCGCGACATCAGTGACAAGTATTCTTAACATATACACCCATTGCGCGACATTGGTAACACCTTTCCTTAACACATACACCTATTGCGCGACATTGGTAACACCTTTCCTTAACACAGACACCCACTGGGCGACATCGGTGGCGTGTCTTCTGAACCCGATGGCCTTTTGCACGAAATCGGCGACAAATTTTCTGATGCACGAGATGGGTGACAGGACGTATGAATCCGAACGTCCTTGTGCGACATCACAACAATTCTGAACACAGGCACCCCTTACGCGACATCGGTGACACCTTTGCTTAACAAAGACACGCATTGGGCGACATTGGTGATACTTTTTCTTAACATAGACACCCACTACGCGACATTGGTAATACCTTTTCTTAACACAGACCCGCATTGCGAGACACCGGTGACACGTCTTCTGAACCCGATGGCCTTTTGCACGAAACCGGCGACAAATTTTCTGAACCCGGTCGTCTTTTGTGCGACATCGTTGACAACAATTCTGAACACAGGCACCCCTTACGCGACATCGGTGACACCTCTTCTTAACAAAGACACGCATTGCGATACATCAGTGACAAGTTTTCTTAACACAAACACCCTTTGCGCGACATCGGTGACACTTTTTCTTAACACAGACACCCATTGCGCGACATCGGTGGCATGTCTTCTGAACCCGATGGTCTTTTGCACGAAATCGGTGACACAACGTCTAAACCCGAACACCCTTTGTGCGACATCGTTGACAAAAATTCTGAATCCAGGCACCCCTCTCATCGGTGACACTTTTTCTTAACACAGACACCCATTGCGCGACATCAGTGACAAGTCTTCTTAACATATACACCCATTGCGCGACATTGGTAACACCTTTCCTTAACACAAACGCCCATTGCGCGACATCGGTGGCATGTCTTTTGAACCCAACCGTCTTTTGCACGAGATGGGTGACACGACATCTGAATCCGAACACCCTTTGTGCGACATCGTTGACAACAATTCTGAATCCAGGCACCCTTTGTGCGACATCGTTGACAACAATTCTGAATCCAGACACCCCTTGCGCGACATCGGTAACACTTTTTCTTAACACAGACACCCATTGCGCGACATCAGTGACAAGTCTTCTTAACACAAACACCCCTTGCGCAACATCGGTAACACTTTTTCTTAACACAGACACCCATTGCGCGACATCAGTGACAAGTCTTCTTAACACAAACACCCCTTGCGCGACATCGGTGACACTTTTTCTTCACACAGACACCCATTGCGCGACATCAGTGACAAGTCTCCTTAACACATACACCCATTGCGCGACATTGGTAACACCTTTCCTTAACACATACGCCCATTGCGCGACATTGGTATCACCTTTCCTTAACACAAACGCCCATTGCGCGACATCGGTGGCATGTCTTTTGAACCCAATCGTCTTTTACACGAGATCGCTGACACATTTTCTGAACCCGGTCGTCTTTTGTGCGACATTGGTAACAACATTCCTTAACACATACACCCTTTGCGCGACATCAGTGACAAGTCTTCTTAACACAAACACCCCTTGCCGACATCGGTGACACTTTTTCTTCACACAGACACCCATTGCGCGACATCAGTGACAAGTCTCCTTAACACATACACCCATTGCGCGACATTGGTAACACCTTTCCTTAACACATACGCCCATTGCGCGACATTAGTATCACCTTTCCTTAACACAAACGCCCATTGCGCGACATCGGTGGCATGTCTTTTGAACCCAACCGTCTTTTACACGAGATCGGTGACACATTTTCTGAACCCGGTCGTTTTTGTGCGACATCGTTGACAACAATTCTGAATCCAGGCACCCCTTGCGCGACATCGGTAACACTTTTTCTTGACACAGACACCCATTGCGCGACATCAGTGACTAGTCTTCTTAACACAAACACCCCTTGCGCGACATCGGTGACACTTTTTCTTCACACAGACACCCATTGCGCGACATCAGTGACAAGTCTTCTTAACACAAACACCCCTTGCGCGACATCGGTGACACTTTTTCTTCACACAGACACCCATTGCGCGACATCAGTGACAAGTCTCCTTAACACATACACCCATTGCGCGACATTGGTAACACCTTTCCTTAACACATACGCCCATTGCGCGACATTGGTATCACCTTTCCTTAACACAAACGCCCATTGCGCGACATCGGTGGCATGTCTTTTGAACCCAATCGTCTTTTACACGAGATCGCTGACACATTTTCTGAACCCGGTCGTCTTTTGTGCGACATTGGTAACAACTTTCCTTAACACATACACCCTTTGCGCGACTTCGTTGACACTTTTTCTTAACACAGACACCCATTGTGCGACATCGGTGGCATGTCTTCTGAACCCGATGGCCTTTTGCACGAAATCGGTGACACGACGTCTGAACCCGAACACCCTTTGTGCGACATCGTTGACAAAAATTCTGAATCCAGGCACCCCTTGCGCAACATCGGTAACACTTTTTCTTAACACAGACACCCATTGCGCGACATCAGTGACAAGTCTTCTTAACACAAACACCCCTTGCGCGACATCGGTGACACTTTTTCTTCACACAGACACCCATTGGGCGACATCAGTGACAAGTCTCCTTAACACATACACCCATTGCGCGACATTGGTAACACCTTTCCTTAACACATACGCCCATTGCGCGACATTGGTATCTCCTTTCCTTAACACATACACCCTTTGCGCGACATCAGTGACAAGTCTTCTTAACACAAACACCCCTTGCCGACATCGGTGACACCTTTTCTTAACACAAACGCCCATTGCGCGACATCGGTGGCATGTCTTTTAAACCCAATCGCCTTTTGCACGAGATGGGTGACACGACATCTGAATCCGAACACCCTTTGTGCGACATCGTTGACAACAATTCTGAATCCAGGCACCCTTTGTGCGACATCGTTGACAACAATTCTGAATCCAGACACCCCTTGCGCGACATCGGTAACACTTTTTCTTAACACAGACACCCATTGCGCGACATCAGTGACAAGTCTTCTTAACACAAACACCCCTTGCGCAACATCGGTAACACTTTTTCTTAACACAGACACCCATTGCGCGACATCAGTGACAAGTCTTCTTAACACAAACACTCCTTGCGCGACATCGGTGACACTTTTTCTTCACACAGACACCCATTGGGCGACATCAGTGACAAGTCTCCTTAACACATACACCCATTGCGCGACATTGGTAACACCTTTCCTTAACACATACGCCCATTGCGCGACATTGGTATCTCCTTTCCTTAACACATACACCCTTTGCGCGACATCAGTGACAAGTCTTCTTAACACAAACACCCCTTGCCGACATCGGTGACACCTTTTCTTAACACAAACGCCCATTGCGCGACATCGGTGGCATGTCTTTTAAACCCAATCGCCTTTTGCACGAGATGGGTGACACGACATCTGAATCCGAACACCCTTTGTGCGACATCGTTGACAACAATTCTGAATCCAGGCACCCTTTGTGCGACATCGTTGACAACAATTCTGAATCCAGGCACCCCTTGCGCGACATCGGTAACACTTTTTCTTAACACAGACACCCATTGCGCGACATCAGTGACAAGTCTCCTTAACACATACACCCATTGCGCGACATTGGTAACACCTTTCCTTAACACATACGCCCATTGCGCGACATTGGTATCACCTTTCCTTAACACAAACGCCCATTGCGCGACATCGGTAACAACTTTCCTTAACACATACACCCTTTGCGCGACATCAATGACAAGTCTCCTTAACACATACACCCATTGCGCGACATTGGTAACAACTTTCCTTAACACATACACCCTTTGCGCGACATCAGTGACAAGTCTTCTTAACACAAACACCCCTTGCCAACATCGGTGACACTTTTTCTTCACACAGACACCCATTGCGCGATATCAGTGACAAGTCTCCTTAACACATACACCCATTGCGCGACATTGTTGATACTTTTTCTTAACATAGACACCCACTACGCGACATTGGTAATACCTTTTCTTAACACAGACCCGCATTGCGAGACACCGGTGGCATGTCTTTTGAACCCAGTCGTCTTTTACACGAGATGGGTGACACGACATCTGAATCCGAACACCCTTTGTGCGACATCGTTGACAACAATTCTGAATCCAGGCACCCTTTGTGCGACATCGTTGACAACAATTCTGAATCCAGGCACCCCTTGCGCGACATCGGTAACACTTTTTCTTAACACAGACACCCATTGCGCGACATCAGTGACAAGTCTTCTCAACACAAACACCCATTGCGCGACATCGGTGACACTTTTTCTTCACACAGACACCCATTGCGCGACATCAGTGACAAGTCTCCTTAACACAGACACCCATTGCGCGACATCGGTGGCATGTCTTCTGAACCCGATGGCCTTTTGCACGAAATCGTTGACACGACGTCTAAACCCGAACACCCTTTGTGCGACATCGTTGACAAAAATTCTGAATCCAGGCACCCCTCTCGCGACATCGGTGACACCTCTTCTTAACACATACACCCATTACGCGACATTGGTAACACCTTTCCTTAACACAAACGCCCATTGCGCGGCATCGGTGGCATGTCTTTTGAACCCAATCGTCTTTTACACGAGATCGGTGACACATTTTCTGAACCCGGTCGTCTTTTGTGCGACATTGGTAACAACTTTCCTTAACACATACACCCTTTGCGCGACATCAGTGACAAGTCTTCTTAACACAAACACCCCTTGCCGACATCGGTGACACCTTTTCTTAACACAAACGCCCATTGCGCGACATCGGTGGCATGTCTTTTGAACCCAACCGTCTTTTACACGAGATCGCTGACACATTTTCTGAACCCGGACGTCTTTTGTGCGACATTGGTAACAACTTTCCTTAACACATACACCCTTTGCGCGACATCAGTGACAAGTCTTCTTAACACATACACCCATTACGCGACATTGGTAACACCTTTCCTTAACACAGACACCCATTGCGCGACATCGGTGGCATGTCTTCTGAACCCGATGGTCTTTTGCACGAAATCGGTGACACAACGTCTAAACCCGAACACCCTTTGTGCGACATCGTTGACAAAAATTCTGAATCCAGGCACCCCTCTCATCGGTGACACTTTTTCTTAACACAGACACCCATTGCGCGACATCAGTGACAAGTCTTCTTAACATATACACCCATTGCGCGACATTGGTAACACCTTTCCTTAACACAAACGCCCATTGCGCGACATCGGTGGCATGTCTTTTGAACCCAACCGTCTTTTGCACGAGATGGGTGACACGACATCTGAATCCGAACACCCTTTGTGCGACATCGTTGACAACAATTCTGAATCCAGGCACCCTTTGTGCGACATCGTTGACAACAATTCTGAATCCAGACACCCCTTGCGCGACATCGGTAACACTTTTTCTTAACACAGACACCCATTGCGCGACATCAGTGACAAGTCTTCTTAACACAAACACCCCTTGCGCAACATCGGTAACACTTTTTCTTAACACAGACACCCATTGCGCGACATCAGTGACAAGTCTTCTTAACACAAACACCCCTTGCGCGACATCGGTGACACTTTTTCTTCACACAGACACCCATTGCGCGACATCAGTGACAAGTCTCCTTAACACATACACCCATTGCGCGACATTGGTAACACCTTTCCTTAACACATACGCCCATTGCGCGACATTGGTATCACCTTTCCTTAACACAAACGCCCATTGCGCGACATCGGTGGCATGTCTTTTGAACCCAATCGTCTTTTACACGAGATCGCTGACACATTTTCTGAACCCGGTCGTCTTTTGTGCGACATTGGTAACAACATTCCTTAACACATACACCCTTTGCGCGACATCAGTGACAAGTCTTCTTAACACAAACACCCCTTGCCGACATCGGTGACACTTTTTCTTCACACAGACACCCATTGCGCGACATCAGTGACAAGTCTCCTTAACACATACACCCATTGCGCGACATTGGTAACACCTTTCCTTAACACATACGCCCATTGCGCGACATTGGTATCACCTTTCCTTAACACAAACGCCCATTGCGCGACATCGGTGGCATGTCTTTTGAACCCAACCGTCTTTTACACGAGATCGGTGACACATTTTCTGAACCCGGTCGTTTTTGTGCGACATCGTTGACAACAATTCTGAATCCAGGCACCCCTTGCGCGACATCGGTAACACTTTTTCTTGACACAGACACCCATTGCGCGACATCAGTGACTAGTCTTCTTAACACAAACACCCCTTGCGCGACATCGGTGACACTTTTTCTTCACACAGACACCCATTGCGCGACATCAGTGACAAGTCTTCTTAACACAAACACCCCTTGCGCGACATCGGTGACACTTTTTCTTCACACAGACACCCATTGCGCGACATCAGTGACAAGTCTCTTTAACACATACACCCATTGCGCGACATTGGTAACACCTTTCCTTAACACATACGCCCATTGCGCGACATTGGTATCACCTTTCCTTAACACAAACGCCCATTGCGCGACATCGGTGGCATGTCTTTTGAACCCAATCGTCTTTTACACGAGATCGCTGACACATTTTCTGAACCCGGTCGTCTTTTGTGCGACATTGGTAACAACTTTCCTTAACACATACACCCTTTGCGCGACTTCGTTGACACTTTTTCTTAACACAGACACCCATTGTGCGACATCGGTGGCATGTCTTCTGAACCCGATGGCCTTTTGCACGAAATCGGTGACACGACGTCTGAACCCGAACACCCTTTGTGCGACATCGTTGACAAAAATTCTGAATCCAGGCACCCCTTGCGCAACATCGGTAACACTTTTTCTTAACACAGACACCCATTGCGCGACATCAGTGACAAGTCTTCTTAACACAAACACCCCTTGCGCGACATCGGTGACACTTTTTCTTCACACAGACACCCATTGGGCGACATCAGTGACAAGTCTCCTTAACACATACACCCATTGCGCGACATTGGTAACACCTTTCCTTAACACATACGCCCATTGCGCGACATTGGTATCTCCTTTCCTTAACACATACACCCTTTGCGCGACATCAGTGACAAGTCTTCTTAACACAAACACCCCTTGCAGACATCGGTGACACCTTTTCTTAACACAAACGCCCATTGCGCGACATCGGTGGCATGTCTTTTAAACCCAATCGCCTTTTGCACGAGATGGGTGACACGACATCTGAATCCGAACACCCTTTGTGCGACATCGTTGACAACAATTCTGAATCCAGGCACCCTTTGTGCGACATCGTTGACAACAATTCTGAATCCAGACACCCCTTGCGCGACATCGGTAACACTTTTTCTTAACACAGACACCCATTGCGCGACATCAGTGACAAGTCTTCTTAACACAAACACCCCTTGCGCAACATCGGTAACACTTTTTCTTAACACAGACACCCATTGCGCGACATCAGTGACAAGTCTTCTTAACACAAACACTCCTTGCGCGACATCGGTGACACTTTTTCTTCACACAGGCACCCATTGGGCGACATCAGTGACAAGTCTCCTTAACACATACACCCATTGCGCGACATTGGTAACACCTTTACTTAACACATACGCCCATTGCGCGACATTGGTATCTCCTTTCCTTAACACATACACCCTTTGCGCGACATCAGTGACAAGTCTTCTTAACACAAACACCCCTTGCCGACATCGGTGACACCTTTTCTTAACACAAACGCCCATTGCGCGACATCGGTGGCATGTCTTTTAAACCCAATCGCCTTTTGCACGAGATGGGTGACACGACATCTGAATCCGAACACCCTTTGTGCGACATCGTTGACAACAATTCTGAATCCAGGCACCCTTTGTGCGACATCGTTGACAACAATTCTGAATCCAGGCACCCCTTGCGCGACATCGGTAACACTTTTTCTTAACACAGACACCCATTGCGCGACATCAGTGACAAGTCTCCTTAACACATACACCCATTGCGCACATTGGTAACACCTTTCCTTAACACATACGCCCATTGCGCGACATTGGTATCACCTTTCCTTAACACAAACGCCCATTGCGCGACATCGGTAACAACTTTCCTTAACACATACACCCTTTGCGCGACATCAATGACAAGTCTCCTTAACACATACACCCATTGCGCGACATTGGTAACAACTTTCCTTAACACATACACCCTTTGCGCGACATCAGTGACAAGTCTTCTTAACACAAACACCCCTTGCCAACATCGGTGACACTTTTTCTTCACACAGACACCCATTGCGCGATATCAGTGACAAGTCTCCTTAACACATACACCCATTGCGCGACATTGTTGATACTTTTTCTTAACATAGACACCCACTACGCGACATTGGTAATACCTTTTCTTAACACAGACCCGCATTGCGAGACACCGGTGGCATGTCTTTTGAACCCAGTCGTCTTTTACACGAGATGGGTGACACGACATCTGAATCCGAACACCCTTTGTGCGACATCGTTGACAACAATTCTGAATCCAGGCACCCTTTGTGCGACATCGTTGACAACAATTCTGAATCCAGGCACCCCTTGCGCGACATCGGTAACACTTTTTCTTAACACAGACACCCCTTTCGCGACATCGGTGACACCTCTTCTTAACACATACAACCATTGCGCAACATTGGTAACAACTTTCCTTAACACATACACCCTTTGCGCGACTTCGTTGACACTTTTTCTTAACACAGACACCCATTGTGCGACATCGGTGGCATGTCTTCTGAACCCGATGGCCTTTTGCACGAAATCGGTGACACGACGTCTGAACCCGAACACCCTTTGTGCGACATCGTTGACAACAACTCTGAATCCGGGCACCCTTTGCGCGACTTCGTTGACACTTTTTCTTAACACAGACACCCATTGTGCGACATCGGTGGCATGTCTTCTGAACCCGATGGCCTTTTGCACGAAATCGGTGACACGACGTCTGAACCCGAACACCCTTTGTGCGACATCGTTGACAACAATTCTGAATCCAGGCACCCCTTTCGCGACATCGGTGACACCTCTTCTTAACACACACACCCATTGCGCAACATTGGTAACACCTTTCCTTAACACATACACCCATTACGCGACATTGGTAACACCTTTCCTTAACACAAACGCCCATTGCGCGACATCGGTGGCACGTCTTTTGAACCCAATCGTCTTTTACACGAGATCGGTGACACATTTTCTGAACCCGGTCGTCTTTTGTGCGACATTGGTAACAACTTTCCTTAACACATACACCCTTTGCGCGACATCAGTGACAAGTCTTCTTAACACATACACCCATTACGCGACATTGGTAACACCTTTCCTTAACACATACGCCCATTGCGCGACATTGGTATCACCTTTCCTTAACACAAACGCCCATTGCGCGACATCGGTGGCATGTCTTTTGAACCCAACCGTCTTTTACACGAGATCGGTGACACATTTTCTGAACCCGGTCGTCTTTTGTGCGACATCGTTGACAAAAATTCTGAATCCAGGCACCCCTTTCGCGACATCGGTGACACCTCTTCTTAACACATACACCCATTGCGCAACATTGGTAACACCTTTCCTTAACACATACACCCATTACGCGACATTGGTAACACCTTTCCTTAACAGAAACGCCCATTGCGCGACATCGGTGGCACGTCTTTTGAACCCAATCGTCTTTTACACGAGATCGGTGACACATTTTCTGAACCCGGTCGTCTTTTGTGCGACATCGTTGACAACAATTTTGAATCCAGGCACCCCTTTCGCGACATCGGTGACACCTCTTCTTAACACATACAACCATTGCGCAACATTGGTAACAACTTTCCTTAACACATACACCCTTTGCGCGACTTCGTTGACACTTTTTCTTAACACAGACACCCATTGTGCGACATCGGTGGCATGTCTTCTGAACCCGATGGCCTTTTGCACGAAATCGGTGACACGACGTCTGAACCCGAACACCCTTTGTGCGACATCGTTGACAACAACTCTGAATCCGGGCACCCTTTGCGCGACTTCGTTGACACTTTTTCTTAACACAGACACCCATTGTGCGACATCGGTGGCATGTCTTCTGAACCCGATGGCCTTTTGCACGAAATCGGTGACACGACGTCTGAACCCGAACACCCTTTGTGCGACATCGTTGACAACAATTCTGAATCCAGGCACCCCTTTCGCGACATCGGTGACACCTCTTCTTAACACACACACCCATTGCGCAACATTGGTAACACCTTTCCTTAACACATACACCCATTACGCGACATTGGTAACACCTTTCCTTAACACAAACGCCCATTGCGCGACATCGGTGGCACGTCTTTTGAACCCAATCGTCTTTTACACGAGATCGGTGACACATTTTCTGAACCCGGTCGTCTTTTGTGCGACATTGGTAACAACTTTCCTTAACACATACACCCTTTGCGCGACATCAGTGACAAGTCTTCTTAACACAAACACCCCTTGCCGACATCAGTGACACCTTTTCTTAACACAAACGCCCATTGCGCGACATCGGTTGCATGTCTTTTGAACCCAATCGCCTTTTGCACGAGATGGGTGACACGACATCTGAATCCGAACACCTTTGTGCGACATCGTTGACAACAATTCTGAATCCATGCACCCCTTGCGCGACATTGGTGACACTTTTTCTTCACACAGACACCCATTGCGCGACATCAGTGACAAGTCTCCTTAACACATACACCCATTGCGCGACATTGGTAACACCTTTCCTTAACACAGACACACATTGCGCGTCATTGGTGACAAGTCTTCTTAACACAATCACCCCTTGCGCGATATCGGTGACACTTTTTCTTCACACAGACACCCATTGCGCGACATCGGTGGCATGTCTTTTGAACCCAATCGCCTTTTGCACGAGATGGGTGACACGACATCTGAATCCGAACACCTTTGTGCGACATCGTTGACAACAATTCTGAATCCATGCACCCCTTGCGCGACATTGGTGACACTTTTTCTTCACACAGACATCCATTGCGCGACATCAGTGACAAGTCTCCTTAACACATACACCCATTGCGCGACATTGGTAACACCTTTCCTTAACACATACGCCCATTGCGCGACATTGGTATCATCTTTCCCTAACACAAACGCCCATTGCGCGACATCGGTGGCATGTCTTTTGAACCCAATCGTCTTTTACACGAGATCGCTGACACATTTTTTGAACCCGGTCGTCTTTTGTGCGACATTGGTAACAATTTTCCTTAACACATACACCCTTTGCGCGACATCGGTGACACTTTTTCTTAACACAGACACCCATTGCGCGACATCAGTGACAAGTCTCCTTAACACATACACCCATTGCGCGACATTGGTAACACCTTTCCTTAACACAAACGCCCATTGCGCGACATCGGTGGCATGTCTTTTGAACCTAATCGCCTTTTGCACGAGATTGGTGACACGACATCTGAATCCGAACACCTTTGTGCGACATCGTTGAGAGCAATTCTGAATCCAGGCACCCCTTGCGCGACATTGGTGACACCACTTCCTAACACAGACACCCATTGCGCGACATCAGTGACAAGTCTTCTTAACACAAACACCTCTTGCGCGACATCGGTGACACTTTTTCTTCACACAGACACCCATTGCGCGACATCAGTGACAAGTCTCCTCAACACATACACCCATTGCGCTACGTTGGTAACACCTTTCCTTAACACATACGCCCATTGCGCGACATTGGTATCACCTTTCCTTAACACAAACGCCCATTGCGCGACATCGGTAACACTTTTTCTTCACACAGACACCCATTGCGCGACATCAGTGACAAGTCTCCTTAACACATACACCCATTGCGCGACATTGGTAACACCTTTCCTTAACACAAACGCCCATTGCGCGACATCGGTGGCATGTCTTTTGAACCCAATCGTCTTTTATACGAGATCGCTGACACATTTTTTGAACCCGGTCGTCTTTTGTGCGACATTGGTAACAACTTTCCTTAACACATACACCCTTTGCGCGACATCGGTGACACTTTTTCTTAACACAGACACCCATTGCGCGACATCAGTGACAAGTCTCCTTAACACATACACCCATTGCGCGACATTGGTAACACCTTTCCTTAACACAAACGCCCATTGCGCGACATCGGTGGCATGTCTTTTGAACCCAATCGCCTTTTGCACGAGATGGGTGACACGACATCTGAATCCGAACACCTTTGTGCGACATCGTTGACAACAATTCTGAATCCATGCACCCCTTGCGCGACATTGGTGACACTTTTTCTTCACACAGACACCCATTGCGCGACATCAGTGACAAGTCTCCTTAACACATACACCCATTGCGCGACATTGGTAACACCTTTCCTTAACACAGACACACATTGCGCGTCATTGGTGACAAGTCTTCTTAACACAATCACCCCTTGCGCGATATCGGTGACACTTTTTCTTCACACAGACACCCATTGCGCGACATCAGTGACAAGTCTCCTTAACACATACACCCATTGCGCGACATTGGTAACACCTTTCCTTAACACATACGCCCATTGCGCGACATTGGTATCATCTTTCCCTAACACAAACGCCCATTGCGCGACATCGGTGGCATGTCTTTTGAACCCAATCGTCTTTTACACGAGATCGCTGACACATTTTTTGAACCCGGTCGTCTTTTGTGCGACATTGGTAACAACTTTCCTTAACACATACACCCTTTGCGCGACATCGGTGACACTTTTTCTTAACACAGACACCCATTGCGCGACATCGGTGACACTTTTTCTTCACACAGACACCCATTGCGCGACATCAGTGACAAGTCTCCTTAACACATACACCCATTGCGCGACATTGGTAACACCTTTCCTTAACACATACACCCATTGCGCGACATTGGTAACACCTTTCCTTAACACAAACGCCCATTGCGCGACATCGGTGGCATGTCTTTTGAACCTAATCGCCTTTTGCACGAGATGGGTGACACGACATCTGAATCCGAACACCTTTGTGCGACATCGTTGACAGCAATTCTGAATCCAGGCACCCCTTGCGCGACATTGGTGACACCTCTTCCTAACACAGACACCCATTGCGCGTCATTGGTGACACATTTTCTTAACACGTCACCCATTGTGCGACATCGGTGAAAACAATTCGGAATCCAGGCACCCCTTACGTGACATTGGTGACACCTTTTCTCAACACAGACACCCGTTGCGCAGCATCGGTGACACGTCTTCTAAACCCGATCGCCTTTTGCACGAGATGGGTGACACGACATTTGAATCCGAACACCCTTTGTGCGACATCGTTGACAACAATTCTGAATCCAGGCACCCCTTTCGCGACATCGGTGACACCTTTCCTTAACACAAACGCCCATTGCGCGACATCGGTGGCATGTCCTTTGAACCCAACCGTCTTTTACACGAGATCGGTGACACATTTTCTGAACCCGGTCGTCTTTTGTGCGACATCGTTGACAACAATTCTGAATCCAGGCACCCATTGCGCGACATCAGTGACAAGTCTCCTTAACACATACACCCATTGCGCGACATTGGTAACACCTTTCCTTAACACATACCCCCATTGCGCGACATTGGTATCACCTTTCCTTAACACAAACGCCCATTGCGCGACATCGGTGGCATGTCTTTTGAACCCAGTCGTCTTTTACACGAGATCGGTGACACATTTTCTGAACCCGGCCGTCTTTTGTGCGACATTGGTAACAACTTTCCTTAACACATACACCCATTGCGCGACATCTGTGACAAGTCTTCTTAACACAAACACCCCTTGCGCGACATCGGTGACAAGTCTCCTTAACACATACACCCATTGCGCGACATTGGTAACACCTTTCCTTAACACATACACCCATTGCGCGACATTGGTAACACCTTTCCTTAACACAAACGCCCATTGCGCGACATCGGTGGCATGTCTTTTGAACCTAATCGCCTTTTGCACGAGATGGGTGACACGACATCTGAATCCGAACACCTTTGTGCGACATCGTTGACAGCAATTCGGAATCCAGGCACCCCTTACGTGACATTGGTGACACCTTTTCTCAACACAGACACCCGTTGCGCAGCATCGGTGACACGTCTTCTAAACCCGATCGCCTTTTGCACGAGATGGGTGACACGACATTTGAATCCGAACACCCTTTGTGCGACATCGTTGACAACAATTCTGAATCCAGGCACCCCTTTCGCGACATCGGTGACACCTTTCCTTAACACAAACGCCCATTGCGCGACATCGGTGGCATGTCCTTTGAACCCAACCGTCTTTTACACGAGATCGGTGACACATTTTCTGAACCCGGCCGTCTTTTGTGCGACATTGGTAACAACTTTCCTTAACACATACACCCATTGCGCGACATCAGTGACAAGTCTTCTTAACACAAACACCCCTTGCGCGACATCGGTGACACTTTTTCTTCACACAGACACCCATTGCGCGACATCAGTGACAAGTCTCCTTAACACATACACCCATTGCGCAACATTGGTAACACCTTTCCTTAACACATACACCCATTACGCGACATTGGTAACACCTTTCCTTAACACAAACGCCCATTGCGCGACATCGGTGGCATGTCTTTGGACCCAATCGTCTTTTACACGAGATCGGTGACACATTTTCTGAACCCGGTCGTCTTTTGTGCGACATTGGTAACAACTTTCCTTAACACATACACCCTTTGCGCGACTTCGTTGACACTTTTTCTTAACACAGACACCCATTGTGCGACATCGGTGACACCTTTTCTTAACACAAACGCCCATTGCGCGACATCGGTGGCATGTCTTTTGAACCCAATCGCCTTTTGCACGAGATGGGTGACACGACATCTGAATCCGAACACCTTTGTGCGACATCGCTGACAACAATTCTGAATCCAGGCACCCCTTGCGCGACATTGGTGACACCTCTTCCTAACACAGACACACATTGCGCGTCATTGGTGACACATTTTCTTAACACGTCACCCATTGTGCGACATCGGTGAAAACAATTCGGAATCCAGGCACCACTTACGTGACATTGGTGACACCTTTTCTCAACACAGACACCCGTTGCGCAGCATCGGTGACACGTCTTCTAAACCCGATAGCCTTTTGCACGAGATGGGTGACACGACATCTGAATCCGAACACCCTTTGTGCGACATCGTTGACAACAATTCTGAATCCAGGCACCCTTTGTGCGACATCGTTGACAATAATTCTGAATCCAGGCACCCCTTGCGCGACATCGGTAACACTTTTTCTTAACACAGACACCCATTGCGCGACATCAGTGACAAGTCTTCTTAACACAAACACCCCTTGCGCGACATCGGTGACACTTTTTCTTCACACAGACACCCATTGCGCGACATCAGTGACAAGTATCCTTAACACATACACCCATTGCGCGACATTGGTAACACCTTTCCTTAACACAAACGCCCATTGCGCGACATCGGTGGCATGTCTTTTGAACCTAATCGCCCTTTGCACGAGATGGGTGACACGACATCTGAATCCGAACACCTTTGTGCGACATCGTTGACAGCAATTCTGAATCCAGGCACCCCTTGCGCGACATTGGTGACACCTCTTCCTAACACAGACACCCATTGCGCGTCAGTGGTGACACATTTTCTTAACACGTCACCCATTGTGCGACATCGGTGAAAACAATTCGGAATCCAGGCACCCCTTACGTGACATTGGTGACACCTTTTCTCAACACAGACACCCGTTGCGCAGCATCGGTGACACGTCTTCTAAACCCGATCGCCTTTTGCACGAGATGGGTGACACGACATCTGAATCCGAACACCCTTTGTGCGACATCGTTGACAACAATTCTGAATCCAGGCACCCCTTTCGCGACATCGGTGACACCTTTCCTTAACACAAACGCCCATTGCGCGACATCGGTGGCATGTCCTTTGAACCCAACCGTCTTTTACACGAGATCGGTGACACATTTTCTGAACCCGGTCGTCTTTTGTGCGACATCGTTGACAACAATTCTGAATCCAGGCACCCATTGCGCGACATCAGTGATAAGTCTCCTTAACACATACACCCATTGCGCGACATTGGTAACACCTTTCCTTAACACATACCCCCATTGCGCGACATTGGTATCACCTTTCCTTAACACAAACGCCCATTGCGCGACATCGGTGACACCCCTTCTTAACACAGACACCCATTGCGCGACATCGGTGGCATGTCTTCTGAACCCGATGGCCTTTTGCACGAAATCGGTGACACGACGTCTAAACCCGAACACCCTTTGTGCGACATCGTTGACGAAAATTCTGAATCCAGGCACCCCTCTCGCGACATCGGTGACACCTCTTCTTAACACATACACCCATTGCGCGACATTGGTAACTCCTTTCCTTAACACATACACCCATTACGCGACATTGGTAACACCTTTCCTTAACACAGACCCGCATTGCGGGACACCGGTGGCATGTCTTTTGAACCCAGTCGCCTTTTACACGAGATCTGTGACACATTTTCTGGACCCGGTCGTCTTTTGTGCGACATTTGTAACAACATTCCTTAACACATACACCCATTGTGCGACATCGGTGACAAGTCTTCTTAACACAAACACCCCTTGCCGGCATCGGTGACACCTTTTCTTAACAAAAACGCCCATTGCGCGACATCGGTGGCATGTCTTTTGAACCCAATCGCCTTTTGCACGAGATGGGTGACACGACATCTGAATCCGAACACCTTTGTGCGACATCGTTGACAACAATTCTGAATCCATGCACCCCTTGCGCGACATTGGTGACACCTCTTCCTAACACAGCCACACATTGCGCGTCATTGGTGACAAGTCTTCTTAACACAAACACCCCTTGCGCGACATCGGTGACACTTTTTCTTCACACAGACACCCATTGCGAGACATCAGTGACAAGTCTCCTTAACACATACACCCATTGCGCGAAATTGGTAACACCTTTCCTTAACACATACGCCCATTGCGCGACATTGGTATCATCTTTCCTTAACACAAACGCCCATTGCGCGACATCGGTGGCATGTCTTTTGAACCCAATCGTCTTTTACACGAGATCGGTGAATCATTTTCTGAACCCGGTCGTCTTTTGTGCGACATCGTTGACAACAATTCTGAATCCAGGCACACCTTGCGCGACATCGGTAACACTTCTTCTTAACACAGACACCCATTGCGCGACATCAGTGACAAGTCTTCTTAACACAAACACCTCTTGCGCGACATCGGTGACACTTTTTCTTCACCCAGACACCCATTGCGCGACATCGGTGGCATGTCTTTTGAACCCAATCCTCTTTTACACGAGATCGCTGACACATTTTTTGAACCCGGTCGTCTTTTGTGCGACATTGGTAACAACTTTCCTTAACACATACGCCCATTGCGCGACATTGGTATCACCTTTCCTTAACACAAACGCCCATTGCGCGACATCGGTGGCATGTCTTTTGAACCCAATCGTCTTTTACACGAGATCGCTGACACATTTTTTGAACCCGGTCGTCTTTGTGCGACATTGGTAACAACTTTCCTTAACACATACACCCTTTGCGCGACATCGGTAACACTTTTTCTTCAAACAGACACCCATTGCGCGACAACAGTGACAAGTCTCCTTTACACATACGCCCATTGCGCGACATTGGTATCACCTTTCCTTAACACAAACGCCCATTGCGCGACATCGGTGGCATGTCTTTTGAACCCAATCGTCTTTTACACGAGATCGGTGACACATTTTCTGAACCCGGTCGTCTTTTGTGCGACATCGTTGACAACAATTTTGAATCCAGGCACCCCTTGCGCGACATCGGTAACACTTTTTCTTCACACAGACACCCATTGCGCGACATCAGTGACAAGTCTCCTTAACACATACACCCATTGCGCGACATTGGTAACACCTTTCCTTAACACAAACGCCCATTGCGCGACATCGGTGGCATGTCTTTTGAACACAATCCTCTTTTACACGAGATCGCTGACACATTTTTTGAACCCGGTCGTCTTTTGTGCGACATTGGTAACAACTTTCCTTAACACATACACCCTTTGCGCGACATCGGTAACACTTTTTCTTCACACAGACACCCATTGCGCGACATCGGTGGCATGTCTTTTGAACCCAATCCTCTTTTACACGAGATCGCTGACACATTTTTTGAACCCGGTCGTCTTTTGTGCGACATTGGTAACACCTTTCCTTAACACATACACCCATTGCGCGACATTGGTATCACCTTTCCTTAACACAAACGCCCATTGCGCGACATCGGTGGCATGTCTTTTGAACCCAATCGTCTTTTACACGAGATCGGTGACACATTTTCTGAACCCGGTCGTCTTTTGTGCGACATCGTTGACAACAATTTTGAATCCAGGCACCCCTTGCGCGACATCAGTAACACTTTTTCTTCACACAAACGCCCATTGCGCGACATCGGTGGCATGTCTTTTGAACCCAATCCTCTTTTACACGAGATCGCTGACACATTTTTTGAACCCGGTCGTCTTTTGTGCGACATTGGTAACAACTTTCCTTAACACATACACCCTTTGCGCGACATCGGTGACACTTTTTCTTAACACAGACACCCATTGCGCGACATTAGTGACAAGTCTCCTTAACACATACACCCATTGCGCGACATTGGTAACACCTTTCCTTAACACAAACGCCCATTGCGCGACATCGGTGGCATGTCTTTTGAACCCAATCTTCTTTTACACGAGATCGCTGACACATTTTTTGAACCCGGTCGTCTTTTGTGCGACATTGGTAACAACATTCCTTAACACATACACCCTTTGCGCGACATCGGTGACACTTTTTCTTAACACAGACACCCATTGCGCGACATCAGTGACAAGTCTCCTTAACACATAACCCATTGCGCGACATTGGTAACACCTTTCCTTAACACATACACCCATTGCGCGACATTGGTATCACCTTTCCTTAACACAAACGCCCATTGCGCGACATCGGTGGCATGTCTTTTGAACCCAATCGCCTTTTGCACGAGATGGGTGACACGACATCTGAATCCGAACACCTTTGTGCGACATCGTTGACAGCAATTCTGAATCCAGGCACCCCTTGCGCGACATTGGTGACACCTCTTCCTAACACAGACACCCATTGCGCGTCATTGGTGACACATTTTCTTAACACGTCACCCATTGCGCGACATCAGTGACAAGTCTCCTTAACACATACACCCATTGCGCGACATTGGTAACACCTTTCCTTAACACATACACCCATTGCGCGACATTGGTATCACCTTTCCTTAACACAAACGCCCATTGCGCGACATCGGTGGCATGTCTTTTGAACCCAATCGTCTTTTACACGAGATCGGTGACACATTTTCTGAACCCGGTCGTCTTTTGTGCGACATCGTTGACAACAATTCTGAATCCAGGCACCCATTGCGCGACATCAGTGACAAGTCTCCTTAACACATACACCCATTGCGCGACATTGGTAACACCTTTCCTTAACACATACCCCCATTGCGCGACATTGGTATCACCTTTCCTTAACACAAACGCCCATTGCGCGACATCGGTGGCATGTCTTTTGAACCCAGTCGTCTTTTACACGAGACCGGTGACACATTTTCTGAACCCGGTCGTCTTTTGTGCGACATCGTTGACAACAATTCTGAATCCAGGCACCCATTGCGCGACATCAGTGACAAGTCTCCTTAACACATACACCCATTGCGCGACATTGGTAACACCTTTCCTTAACACATACACCCATTGCGCGACATTGGTATCACCTTTCCTTAACACAAAGGCCCATTGCGCGACATCGGTGGCATGTCTTTTGAACCCAATCGCCTTTTGCACGAGATGGGTGACACGACATCTGAATCCGAACACCTTTGTGCGACATCGTTGACAGCAATTCTGAATCCAGGCACCCCTTGCGCGACATTGGTGACACCTCTTCCTAACACAGACACCCATTGCGCGTCATTGGTGACACATTTTCTTAACACGTCACCCATTGCGCGACATCAGTGACAAGTCTCCTTAACACATACACCCATTGCGCGACATTGGTAACACCTTTCCTTAACACATACACCCATTGCGCGACATTGGTATCACCTTTCCTTAACACAAACGCCCATTGCGCGACATCGGTGGCATGTCTTTTGAACCCAATCGTCTTTTACACGAGATCGGTGACACATTTTCTGAACCCGGTCGTCTTTTGTGCGACATCGTTGACAACAATTCTGAATCCAGGCACCCATTGCGCGACATCAGTGACAAGTCTCCTTAACACATACACCCATTGCGCGACATTGGTAACACCTTTCCTTAACACATACCCCCATTGCGCGACATTGGTATCACCTTTCCTTAACACAAACGCCCATTGCGCGACATCGGTGGCATGTCTTTTGAACCCAGTCGTCTTTTACACGAGACCGGTGACACATTTTCTGAACCCGGTCGTCTTTTGCGCGACATCGGTGACACTTTTTCTTAACACAGACACCCATTGCGCGACATCAGTGACAAGCCTCCTTAACACATACACCCATTGCGCGACATTGGTATCACCTTTCCTTAACACAAACGCCCATTGCGCGACATCGGTGGCATGTCTTTTGAACCCAATCGCCTTTTGCACGAGATGGGTGACACGACATCTGAATCCGAACACCTTTGTGCGACATCGTTGACAGCAATTCTTAATCCAGGCACCCCTTGCGCGACATTGGTGACACCTCTTCCTAACACAGACACCCATTGCGCGTCATTGGTGACACATTTTCTTAACACGTCACCCATTGCGCGACATCAGTGACAAGTCTCCTTAACACATACACCCATTGCGCGACATTGGTAACACCTTTCCTTAACACATACACCCATTGCGCGACATTGGTATCACCTTTCCTTAACACAAACGCCCATTGCGCGACATCGGTGGCATGTCTTTTGAACCCAATCGTCTTTTACACGAGATCGGTGACACATTTTCTGAACCCGGTCGTCTTTTGTGCGACATCGTTGACAACAATTCTGAATCCAGGCACCCATTGCGCGACATCAGTGACAAGTCTCCTTAACACATACACCCATTGCGCGACATTGGTAACACCTTTCCTTAACACATACCCCCATTGCGCGACATTGGTATCACCTTTCCTTAACACAAACGCCCATTGCGCGACATCGGTGGCATGTCTTTTGAACCCAGTCGTCTTTTACACGAGACCGGTGACACATTTTCTGAACCCGGTCGTCTTTTGTGCGACATCGTTGACAACAATTCTGAATCCAGGCACCCATTGCGCGACATCAGTGACAAGTCTCCTTAACACATACACCCATTGCGCGACATTGGTGATACTTTTTCTTAACATAGACACCCACTACGCGACATTGGTAATACCTTTTCTTAACACAAACGCCCATTGCGCGACATCGGTGGCATGTCTTTTGAACCCAATCGTCTTTTACACGAGATCGCTGACACATTTTCTGAACCCGGTCGTCTTTTGTGCGACATTGGTAACAACTTTCCTTAACACATACACCCTTTGCGCGACTTCGTTGACACTTTTTCTTAACACAGACACCCATTGTGCGACATCGGTGACACCCCTTCTTAACACAGACACCCATTGCGCGACATCGGTGGCATGTCTTCTGAACCCGATGGCCTTTTGCACGAAATCGGTGACACGACGTCTAAACCCGAACACCCTTTGTGCGACATCGTTGACAAAAATTCTGAATCCAGGCACCCCTCTCGCGACATCGGTGACACCTCTTCTTAACACATACACCCATTGCGCGACATTGGTAACTCCTTTCCTTAACACAAACGCCCATTGCGCGACATCGGTGGCATGTCTTTTGAACCCAACCGTCTTTTACACGAGATCGGTGACACATTTTCTGAACCCGGTCGTCTTTTGTGCGACATCGTTGACAAAAATTCTGAATCCAGGCACCCCTTTCGCGACATCGGTGACACCTCTTCTTAACACACACACCCATTGCGCAACATTGGTAACACCTTTCCTTAACACATACACCCATTACGCGACATTGGTAACACCTTTCCTTAACACAAACGCCCATTGCGCGACATCGGTGGCACGTCTTTTGAACCCATTCGTCTTTTACACGAGATCGGTGACACGTTTTCTGAACCCGGTCGTCTTTTGTGCGACATTGGTAACAACTTTCCTTAACACATACACCCTTTGCGCGACATCAGTGACAAGTCTTCTTAACACAAACACCCCTTGCCGACATCGGTGACACCTTTTCTTAACACAAACGCCCATTGCGCGACATCGGTGGCATGTCTTTTGAACCCAACCGTCTTTTACACGAGATCGCTGACACATTTTCTGAACCCGGACGTCTTTTGTGCGACATTGGTAACAACTTTCCTTAACACATACACCCATTGCGCGACATTGGTAACACCTTTCCTTAACACATACGCCCATTGCGCGACATTGGTATCACCTTTCCTTAACACAAACGCCCATTGCGCGACATCGGTGGCATGTCTTTTGAACCCAACCGTCTTTTACACGAGATCGGTGACACATTTTCTGAACCCGGTCGTCTTTTGTGCGACATCGTTGACAAAAATTCTGAATCCAGGCACCCCTTTCGCGACATCGGTGATACCTCTTCTTAACACACACACCCATTGCGCAACATTGGTAACACCTTTCCTTAACACATACACCCATTACGCGACATTGGTAACACCTTTCCTTAACACAAACGCCCATTGCGCGACATCGGTGGCACGTCTTTTGAACCCAATCGTCTTTTACACGAGATCGGTGACACGTTTTCTGAACCCGGTCGTCTTTTGTTCGACATTGGTAACAACTTTCCTTAACACATACACCCTTTGCGCGACTTCGTTGACACTTTTTCTTAACACAGACACCCATTGCGCGACATTAGTGACAAGTCTCCTTAACACATACACCCATTGCGCGACATTGGTAACACCTTTCCTTAACACAAACGCCCATTGCGCGACATCGGTGGCATGTCTTTTGAACCCAATCTTCTTTTACACGAGATCGCTGACACATTTTTTGAACCCGGTCGTCTTTTGTGCGACATTGGTAACAACATTCCTTAACACATACACCCTTTGCGCGACATCGGTGACACTTTTTCTTAACACAGACACCCATTGCGCGACATCAGTGACAAGTCTCCTTAACACATAACCCATTGCGCGACATTGGTAACACCTTTCCTTAACACATACACCCATTGCGCGACATTGGTATCACCTTTCCTTAACACAAACGCCCATTGCGCGACATCGGTGGCATGTCTTTTGAACCCAATCGCCTTTTGCACGAGATGGGTGACACGACATCTGAATCCGAACACCTTTGTGCGACATCGTTGACAGCAATTCTGAATCCAGGCACCCCTTGCGCGACATTGGTGACACCTCTTCCTAACACAGACACCCATTGCGCGTCATTGGTGACACATTTTCTTAACACGTCACCCATTGCGCGACATCAGTGACAAGTCTCCTTAACACATACACCCATTGCGCGACATTGGTAACACCTTTCCTTAACACATACACCCATTGCGCGACATTGGTATCACCTTTCCTTAACACAAACGCCCATTGCGCGACATCGGTGGCATGTCTTTTGAACCCAATCGTCTTTTACACGAGATCGGTGACACATTTTCTGAACCCGGTCGTCTTTTGTGCGACATCGTTGACAACAATTCTGAATCCAGGCACCCATTGCGCGACATCAGTGACAAGTCTCCTTAACACATACACCCATTGCGCGACATTGGTAACACCTTTCCTTAACACATACCCCCATTGCGCGACATTGGTATCACCTTTCCTTAACACAAACGCCCATTGCGCGACATCGGTGGCATGTCTTTTGAACCCAGTCGTCTTTTACACGAGACCGGTGACACATTTTCTGAACCCGGTCGTCTTTTGTGCGACATCGTTGACAACAATTCTGAATCCAGGCACCCATTGCGCGACATCAGTGACAAGTCTCCTTAACACATACACCCATTGCGCGACATTGGTAACACCTTTCCTTAACACATACACCCATTGCGCGACATTGGTATCACCTTTCCTTAACACAAAGGCCCATTGCGCGACATCGGTGGCATGTCTTTTGAACCCAATCGCCTTTTGCACGAGATGGGTGACACGACATCTGAATCCGAACACCTTTGTGCGACATCGTTGACAGCAATTCTGAATCCAGGCACCCCTTGCGCGACATTGGTGACACCTCTTCCTAACACAGACACCCATTGCGCGTCATTGGTGACACATTTTCTTAACACGTCACCCATTGCGCGACATCAGTGACAAGTCTCCTTAACACATACACCCATTGCGCGACATTGGTAACACCTTTCCTTAACACATACACCCATTGCGCGACATTGGTATCACCTTTCCTTAACACAAACGCCCATTGCGCGACATCGGTGGCATGTCTTTTGAACCCAATCGTCTTTTACACGAGATCGGTGACACATTTTCTGAACCCGGTCGTCTTTTGTGCGACATCGTTGACAACAATTCTGAATCCAGGCACCCATTGCGCGACATCAGTGACAAGTCTCCTTAACACATACACCCATTGCGCGACATTGGTAACACCTTTCCTTAACACATACCCCCATTGCGCGACATTGGTATCACCTTTCCTTAACACAAACGCCCATTGCGCGACATCGGTGGCATGTCTTTTGAACCCAGTCGTCTTTTACACGAGACCGGTGACACATTTTCTGAACCCGGTCGTCTTTTGCGCGACATCGGTGACACTTTTTCTTAACACAGACACCCATTGCGCGACATCAGTGACAAGCCTCCTTAACACATACACCCATTGCGCGACATTGGTATCACCTTTCCTTAACACAAACGCCCATTGCGCGACATCGGTGGCATGTCTTTTGAACCCAATCGCCTTTTGCACGAGATGGGTGACACGACATCTGAATCCGAACACCTTTGTGCGACATCGTTGACAGCAATTCTTAATCCAGGCACCCCTTGCGCGACATTGGTGACACCTCTTCCTAACACAGACACCCATTGCGCGTCATTGGTGACACATTTTCTTAACACGTCACCCATTGCGCGACATCAGTGACAAGTCTCCTTAACACATACACCCATTGCGCGACATTGGTAACACCTTTCCTTAACACATACACCCATTGCGCGACATTGGTATCACCTTTCCTTAACACAAACGCCCATTGCGCGACATCGGTGGCATGTCTTTTGAACCCAATCGTCTTTTACACGAGATCGGTGACACGTTTTCTGAACCCGGTCGTCTTTTGTTCGACATTGGTAACAACTTTCCTTAACACATACACCCTTTGCGCGACTTCGTTGACACTTTTTCTTAACACAGACACCCATTGCGCGACATTAGTGACAAGTCTCCTTAACACATACACCCATTGCGCGACATTGGTAACACCTTTCCTTAACACAAACGCCCATTGCGCGACATCGGTGGCATGTCTTTTGAACCCAATCTTCTTTTACACGAGATCGCTGACACATTTTTTGAACCCGGTCGTCTTTTGTGCGACATTGGTAACAACATTCCTTAACACATACACCCTTTGCGCGACATCGGTGACACTTTTTCTTAACACAGACACCCATTGCGCGACATCAGTGACAAGTCTCCTTAACACATAACCCATTGCGCGACATTGGTAACACCTTTCCTTAACACATACACCCATTGCGCGACATTGGTATCACCTTTCCTTAACACAAACGCCCATTGCGCGACATCGGTGGCATGTCTTTTGAACCCAATCGCCTTTTGCACGAGATGGGTGACACGACATCTGAATCCGAACACCTTTGTGCGACATCGTTGACAGCAATTCTGAATCCAGGCACCCCTTGCGCGACATTGGTGACACCTCTTCCTAACACAGACACCCATTGCGCGTCATTGGTGACACATTTTCTTAACACGTCACCCATTGCGCGACATCAGTGACAAGTCTCCTTAACACATACACCCATTGCGCGACATTGGTAACACCTTTCCTTAACACATACACCCATTGCGCGACATTGGTATCACCTTTCCTTAACACAAACGCCCATTGCGCGACATCGGTGGCATGTCTTTTGAACCCAATCGTCTTTTACACGAGATCGGTGACACATTTTCTGAACCCGGTCGTCTTTTGTGCGACATCGTTGACAACAATTCTGAATCCAGGCACCCATTGCGCGACATCAGTGACAAGTCTCCTTAACACATACACCCATTGCGCGACATTGGTAACACCTTTCCTTAACACATACCCCCATTGCGCGACATTGGTATCACCTTTCCTTAACACAAACGCCCATTGCGCGACATCGGTGGCATGTCTTTTGAACCCAGTCGTCTTTTACACGAGACCGGTGACACATTTTCTGAACCCGGTCGTCTTTTGTGCGACATCGTTGACAACAATTCTGAATCCAGGCACCCATTGCGCGACATCAGTGACAAGTCTCCTTAACACATACACCCATTGCGCGACATTGGTAACACCTTTCCTTAACACATACACCCATTGCGCGACATTGGTATCACCTTTCCTTAACACAAAGGCCCATTGCGCGACATCGGTGGCATGTCTTTTGAACCCAATCGCCTTTTGCACGAGATGGGTGACACGACATCTGAATCCGAACACCTTTGTGCGACATCGTTGACAGCAATTCTGAATCCAGGCACCCCTTGCGCGACATTGGTGACACCTCTTCCTAACACAGACACCCATTGCGCGTCATTGGTGACACATTTTCTTAACACGTCACCCATTGCGCGACATCAGTGACAAGTCTCCTTAACACATACACCCATTGCGCGACATTGGTAACACCTTTCCTTAACACATACACCCATTGCGCGACATTGGTATCACCTTTCCTTAACACAAACGCCCATTGCGCGACATCGGTGGCATGTCTTTTGAACCCAATCGTCTTTTACACGAGATCGGTGACACATTTTCTGAACCCGGTCGTCTTTTGTGCGACATCGTTGACAACAATTCTGAATCCAGGCACCCATTGCGCGACATCAGTGACAAGTCTCCTTAACACATACACCCATTGCGCGACATTGGTAACACCTTTCCTTAACACATACCCCCATTGCGCGACATTGGTATCACCTTTCCTTAACACAAACGCCCATTGCGCGACATCGGTGGCATGTCTTTTGAACCCAGTCGTCTTTTACACGAGACCGGTGACACATTTTCTGAACCCGGTCGTCTTTTGCGCGACATCGGTGACACTTTTTCTTAACACAGACACCCATTGCGCGACATCAGTGACAAGCCTCCTTAACACATACACCCATTGCGCGACATTGGTATCACCTTTCCTTAACACAAACGCCCATTGCGCGACATCGGTGGCATGTCTTTTGAACCCAATCGCCTTTTGCACGAGATGGGTGACACGACATCTGAATCCGAACACCTTTGTGCGACATCGTTGACAGCAATTCTTAATCCAGGCACCCCTTGCGCGACATTGGTGACACCTCTTCCTAACACAGACACCCATTGCGCGTCATTGGTGACACATTTTCTTAACACGTCACCCATTGCGCGACATCAGTGACAAGTCTCCTTAACACATACACCCATTGCGCGACATTGGTAACACCTTTCCTTAACACATACACCCATTGCGCGACATTGGTATCACCTTTCCTTAACACAAACGCCCATTGCGCGACATCGGTGGCATGTCTTTTGAACCCAATCGTCTTTTACACGAGATCGGTGACACATTTTCTGAACCCGGTCGTCTTTTGTGCGACATCGTTGACAACAATTCTGAATCCAGGCACCCATTGCGCGACATCAGTGACAAGTCTCCTTAACACATACACCCATTGCGCGACATTGGTAACACCTTTCCTTAACACATACCCCCATTGCGCGACATTGGTATCACCTTTCCTTAACACAAACGCCCATTGCGCGACATCGGTGGCATGTCTTTTGAACCCAGTCGTCTTTTACACGAGACCGGTGACACATTTTCTGAACCCGGTCGTCTTTTGTGCGACATCGTTGACAACAATTCTGAATCCAGGCACCCATTGCGCGACATCAGTGACAAGTCTCCTTAACACATACACCCATTGCGCGACATTGGTGATACTTTTTCTTAACATAGACACCCACTACGCGACATTGGTAATACCTTTTCTTAACACAAACGCCCATTGCGCGACATCGGTGGCATGTCTTTTGAACCCAATCGTCTTTTACACGAGATCGCTGACACATTTTCTGAACCCGGTCGTCTTTTGTGCGACATTGGTAACAACTTTCCTTAACACATACACCCTTTGCGCGACTTCGTTGACACTTTTTCTTAACACAGACACCCATTGTGCGACATCGGTGACACCCCTTCTTAACACAGACACCCATTGCGCGACATCGGTGGCATGTCTTCTGAACCCGATGGCCTTTTGCACGAAATCGGTGACACGACGTCTAAACCCGAACACCCTTTGTGCGACATCGTTGACAAAAATTCTGAATCCAGGCACCCCTCTCGCGACATCGGTGACACCTCTTCTTAACACATACACCCATTGCGCGACATTGGTAACTCCTTTCCTTAACACAAACGCCCATTGCGCGACATCGGTGGCATGTCTTTTGAACCCAACCGTCTTTTACACGAGATCGGTGACACATTTTCTGAACCCGGTCGTCTTTTGTGCGACATCGTTGACAAAAATTCTGAATCCAGGCACCCCTTTCGCGACATCGGTGACACCTCTTCTTAACACACACACCCATTGCGCAACATTGGTAACACCTTTCCTTAACACATACACCCATTACGCGACATTGGTAACACCTTTCCTTAACACAAACGCCCATTGCGCGACATCGGTGGCACGTCTTTTGAACCCATTCGTCTTTTACACGAGATCGGTGACACGTTTTCTGAACCCGGTCGTCTTTTGTGCGACATTGGTAACAACTTTCCTTAACACATACACCCTTTGCGCGACATCAGTGACAAGTCTTCTTAACACAAACACCCCTTGCCGACATCGGTGACACCTTTTCTTAACACAAACGCCCATTGCGCGACATCGGTGGCATGTCTTTTGAACCCAACCGTCTTTTACACGAGATCGCTGACACATTTTCTGAACCCGGACGTCTTTTGTGCGACATTGGTAACAACTTTCCTTAACACATACACCCATTGCGCGACATTGGTAACACCTTTCCTTAACACATACGCCCATTGCGCGACATTGGTATCACCTTTCCTTAACACAAACGCCCATTGCGCGACATCGGTGGCATGTCTTTTGAACCCAACCGTCTTTTACACGAGATCGGTGACACATTTTCTGAACCCGGTCGTCTTTTGTGCGACATCGTTGACAAAAATTCTGAATCCAGGCACCCCTTTCGCGACATCGGTGATACCTCTTCTTAACACACACACCCATTGCGCAACATTGGTAACACCTTTCCTTAACACATACACCCATTACGCGACATTGGTAACACCTTTCCTTAACACAAACGCCCATTGCGCGACATCGGTGGCACGTCTTTTGAACCCAATCGTCTTTTACACGAGATCGGTGACACGTTTTCTGAACCCGGTCGTCTTTTGTTCGACATTGGTAACAACTTTCCTTAACACATACACCCTTTGCGCGACTTCGTTGACACTTTTTCTTAACACAGACACCCATTGTGCGACATCGGTGGCATGTCTTCTGAACCCGATGGCCTTTTGCACGAAATCGGTGACACGACGTCTGAACCCGAACACCCTTTGTGCGACATCGTTGACAACAATTCTGAATCCGGGCACCCTTTGCGCGACTTCGTTGACACTTTTTCTTAACACAGACACCCATTGTGCGACATCGGTGGCATGTCTTCTGAACCCGATGGCCTTTTGCACGAAATCGGTGACACGACGTCTGAACCCGAACACCTTTGTGCGACATCGTTGACAACAATTCTGAATCCAGGCACCCCTTTCGCGACATCGGTGACACCTCTTCTTAACACACACCCATTGCGCAACATTGGTAACACCTTTCCTTAACACATACACCCATTACACGACATTGGTAACACCTTTCCTTAACACAAACGCCCATTGCGCGACATCGTTGGCACGTCTTTTGAACCCAATCTTCTTTTACACGAGATCGGTGACACATTTTCTGAACCCGGTCGTCTTTTGTGCGACATTGGTAACAACTTTCCTTAACACATACACCCTTTGCGCGACTTCGTTGACACTTTTTCTTAACACAGACACCCATTGTGCGACATCGGTGGCATGTCTTCTGAACCCGATGGCCTTTTGCACGAAATCGGTGACACGACGTCTGAACCCGAACACCCTTTGTGCGACATCGTTGACAACAATTCTGAATCTGGGCACCCCTTGCGCGACATCGGTGACACTTTTTCTTAACACAGACACCCATTGCGCGACATCAGTGACAAGTCTTCTAAACCCGATCGCCTTTTGCACGAGATGGGTGACACGACATCTGAATCCGAACACCCTTTGTGCGACATCGTTGACAACAATTCTGAATCCAGGCACCCCTTGCGCGACATCGGTGACACTTTTTCTTCACACAGACACCCATTGCGCGACATTGGTATCACCTTTCCTTAACACATACGCCCATTGCGCGACATTGGTATCACCTTTCCTTAACACAAACGCCCATTGCGCGACATCGGTGGCATGTCTTTGGACCCAATCGTCTTTTACACGAGATCGGTGACACATTTTCTGAACCCGGCCGTCTTTTGTGCGACATTGGTAACAACTTTCCTTAACACAAACACCCCTTGCGCGACATCGGTGACACTTTTTCTTCACACAGACACCCATTGCGCGACATCAGTGACAAGTCTCCTTAACACATACACCCATTGCGCGACATTGGTAACACCTTTCCTTAACACATACACCCATTACGCGACATTGGTAACACCTTTCCTTAACACAAACGCCCATTGCGCGACATCGGTGGCATGTCTTTTGAACCCAATCGTCTTTTACACGAGATCGGTGACACATTTTCTGAACCCGGACGTCTTTTGTGCGACATCGTTGACAACAATTCTGAATCCAGGCACCCATTGCGCGACATCAGTGACAAGTCTCCTTAACACATACACCCATTGCGCGACATTGGTAACACCTTTCCTTAACACATACCCCCATTGCGCGACATTGGTATCACCTTTCCTTAACACAAACGCCCATTGCGCGACATCGGTGGCATGTCTTTTGAACCCAGTCGTCTTTTACACGAGACCGGTGACACATTTTCTGAACCCGGTCGTCTTTTGTGCGACATCGTTGACAACAATTCTGAATCCAGGCACCCATTGCGCGACATCAGTGACAAGTCTCCTTAACACATACACCCATTGCGCGACATTGGTGATACTTTTTCTTAACATAGACACCCACTACGCGACATTGGTAATACCTTTTCTTAACACAAACGCCCATTGCGCGACATCGGTGGCATGTCTTTTGAACCCAATCGTCTTTTACACGAGATCGCCGACACATTTTCTGAACCCGGTCGTCTTTTGTGCGACATTGGTAACAACTTTCCTTAACACATACACCCTTTGCGCGACTTCGTTGACACTTTTTCTTAACACAGACACCCATTGTGCGACATCGGTGACACCCCTTCTTAACACAGACACCCATTGCGCGACATCGGTGGCATGTCTTCTGAACCCGATGGCCTTTTGCACGAAATCGGTGACACGACGTCTAAACCCGAACACCCTTTGTGCGACATCGTTGACAAAAATTCTGAATCCAGGCACCCCTCTCGCGACATCGGTGACACCTCTTCTTAACACATACACCCATTGCGCGACATTGGTAACACCTTTCCTTAACACATACACCCATTACGCGACATTGGTAACACCTTTCCTTAACACAAACGCCCATTGCGCGACATCGGTGGCATGTCTTTTGAACCCAATCGTCTTTTACACGAGATCGGTGACACATTTTCTGAACCCGGTCGTCTTTTGTGCGACATCGTTGACAACAATTCTGAATCCAGGCACCCATTGCGCGACATCAGTGACAAGTCTCCTTAACACATACACCCATTGCGCGACATTGGTAACACCTTTCCTTAACACATACCCCCATTGCGCGACATTGGTATCACCTTTCCTTAACACAAACGCCCATTGCGCGACATCGGTGGCATGTCTTTTGAACCCAGTCGTCTTTTACACGAGACCGGTGACACATTTTCTGAACCCGGTCGTCTTTTGTGCGACATCGTTGACAACAATTCTGAATCCAGGCACCCATTGCGCGACATCAGTGACAAGTCTCCTTAACACATACACCCATTGCGCGACATTGGTGATACTTTTTCTTAACATAGACACCCACTACGCGACATTGGTAATACCTTTTCTTAACACAAACGCCCATTGCGCGACATCGGTGGCATGTCTTTTGAACCCAATCGTCTTTTACACGAGATCGCCGACACATTTTCTGAACCCGGTCGTCTTTTGTGCGACATTGGTAACAACTTTCCTTAACACATACACCCTTTGCGCGACTTCGTTGACACTTTTTCTTAACACAGACACCCATTGTGCGACATCGGTGACACCCCTTCTTAACACAGACACCCATTGCGCGACATCGGTGGCATGTCTTCTGAACCCGATGGCCTTTTGCACGAAATCGGTGACACGACGTCTAAACCCGAACACCCTTTGTGCGACATCGTTGACAAAAATTCTGAATCCAGGCACCCCTCTCGCGACATCGGTGACACCTCTTCTTAACACATACACCCATTGCGCGACATTGGTAACTCCTTTCCTTAACACATACGCCCATTGCGCGACATTGGTATCACCTTTCCTTAACACAAACGCCCATTGCGCGACATCGGTGGCATGTCTTTGGACCCAATCGTCTTTTACACGAGATCGGTGACACATTTTCTGAACCCGGCCGTCTTTTGTGCGACATTGGTAACAACTTTCCTTAACACATACACCCATTGCGCGACATCAGTGACAAGTCTTCTTAACACAAACACCCCTTGCGCGACATCGGTGACACTTTTTCTTCACACAGACACCCATTGCGCGACATCAGTGACAAGTCTCCTTAACACATACACCCATTGCGCGACATTGGTAACACCTTTCCTTAACACATACACCCATTACGCGACATTGGTAACACCTTTCCTTAACACAGACGCCCATTGCGCGACATCGGTGGCATGTCTTTTGAACCCAACCGTCTTTTACACGAGATCGCTGACACATTTTCTGAACCCGGTCGTCTTTTGTGCGACATTGGTAACAACTTTCCTTAACACATACACCCTTTGCGCGACTTCGTTGACACTTTTTCTTAACACAGACACCCATTGTGCGACATCGGTGACACCCCTTCTTAACACAGACACCCATTGCGCGACATCGGTGGCATGTCTTCTGAACCCGATGGCCTTTTGCACGAAATCGGTGACACGACGTCTAAACCCGAACACCCTTTGTGCGACATCGTTGACAAAAATTCTGAATCCAGGCACCCCTCTCGCGACATCGGTGACACCTCTTCTTAACACATACACCCATTGCGCGACATTGGTAACTCCTTTCCTTAACACATACGCCCATTGCGCGACATTGGTATCACCTTTCCTTAACACAAACGCCCATTGCGCGACATCGGTGGCATGTCTTTGGACCCAATCGTCTTTTACACGAGATCGGTGACACATTTTCTGAACCCGGACGTCTTTTGTGCGACATTGGTAACAACTTTCCTTACCACATACACCCATTGCGCGACATTGGTAACACCTTTCCTTAACACATACGCCCATTGCGTGACATTGGTATCACCTTTCCTTGACACAAACGCCCATTGCGCGACATCGGTGGCATGTCTTTTGAACCCAACCGTCTTTTACACGAGATCGGTGACACATTTTCTGAACCCGGTCGTCTTTTGTGCGATATCGTTGACAAAAATTCTGAATCCAGGCACCCCTTTCGCGACATCGGTGACACCTCTTCTTAACACACACACCCATTGCGCAACATTGGTAACACCTTTCCTTAACACATACACCCATTACACGACATTGGTAACACCTTTCCTTAACACAAACGCCCATTGCGCGACATCGGTGGCACGTCTTTTGAACCCAATCTTCTTTTACACGAGATCGGTGACACATTTTCTGAACCCGGTCGTCTTTTGTGCGACATTGGTAACAACTTTCCTTAACACATACACCCTTTGCGCGACTTCGTTGACACTTTTTCTTAACACAGACACCCATTGTGCGACATCGGTGGCATGTCTTCTGAACCCGATGGCCTTTTGCACGAAATCGGTGACACGACGTCTGAACCCGAACACCCTTTGTGCGACATCGTTGACAACAATTCTGAATCCGGGCACCCCTTGCGCGACATCGGTGACACTTTTTCTTAACACAGACACCCATTGCGCGACATCAGTGACAAGTCTTCTAAACCCGATCGCCTTTTGCACGAGATGGGTGACACGACATCTGAATCCGAACACCCTTTGTGCGACATCGTTGACAACAATTCTGAATCCAGGCACCCCTTGCGCGACATCGGTGACACTTTTTCTTCACACAGACACCCATTGCGCGACATCAGTGACAAGTCTCCTTAACACATACACCCATTGCGCGACATTGGTAACACCTTTCCTTAACACATACGCCCATTGCGCGACATTGGTATCACCTTTCCTTAACACAAACGCCCATTGCGCGACATCGGTGGCATGTCTTTGGACCCAATCCTCTTTTACACGAGATCGGTGACACATTTTCTGAACCCGGCCGTCTTTTGTGCGACATTGGTAACAACTTTCCTTAACACATACACCCATTGCGCGACATCAGTGACAAGTCTTCTTAACACAAACACCCCTTGCGCGACATCGGTGACAATTTTTCTTCACACAGACACCCATTGCGCGACATCAGTGACAAGTCTCCTTAACACATACACCCATTGCGCGACATTGGTAACACCTTTCCTTAACACATACACCCATTACGCGACATTGGTAACACCTTTCCTTAACACAAACGCCCATTGCGCGACATCGGTGGCACGTCTTTTGAACCCAATCGTCTTTTACACGAGATCGGTGACACGTTTTCTGAACCCGGTCGTCTTTTGTTCGACATTGGTAACAACTTTCCTTAACACATACACCCTTTGCGCGACTTCGTTGACACTTTTTCTTAACACAGACACCCATTGTGCGACATCGGTGGCATGTCTTCTGAACCCGATGGCCTTTTGCACGAAATCGGTGACACGACGTCTGAACCCGAACACCCTTTGTGCGACATCGTTGACAACAATTCTGAATCCGGGCACCCTTTGCGCGACTTCGTTGACACTTTTTCTTAACACAGACACCCATTGCGCGACATCGGTGGCATGTCTTCTGAACCCGATGGCCTTTTGCACGAAATCGGTGACACGACGTCTGAACCCGAACACCTTTGTGCGACATCGTTGACAACAATTCTGAATCCAGGCACCCCTTTCGCGACATCGGTGACACCTCTTCTTAACACACACACCCATTGCGCAACATTGGTAACACCTTTCCTTAACACATACACCCATTACACGACATTGGTAACACCTTTCCTTAACACAAACGCCCATTGCGCGACATCGTTGGCACGTCTTTTGAACCCAATCTTCTTTTACACGAGATCGGTGACACATTTTCTGAACCCGGTCGTCTTTTGTGCGACATTGGTAACAACTTTCCTTAACACATACACACTTTGCGCGACTTCGTTGACACTTTTTCTTAACACAGACACCCATTGTGCGACATCGGTGGCATGTCTTCTGAACCCGATGGCCTTTTGCACGAAATCGGTGACACGACGTCTGAACCCGAACACCCTTTGTGCGACATCGTTGACAACAATTCTGAATCTGGGCACCCCTTGCGCGACATCGGTGACACTTTTTCTTAACACAGACACCCATTGCGCGACATCAGTGACAAGTCTTCTAAACCCGATCGCCTTTTGCACGAGATGGGTGACACGACATCTGAATCCGAACACCCTTTGTGCGACATCGTTGACAACAATTCTGAATCCAGGCACCCCTTGCGCGACATCGGTGACACTTTTTCTTCACACAGACACCCATTGCGCGACATTGGTATCACCTTTCCTTAACACATACGCCCATTGCGCGACATTGGTATCACCTTTCCTTAACACAAACGCCCATTGCGCGACATCGGTGGCATGTCTTTGGACCCAATCGTCTTTTACACGAGATCGGTGACACATTTTCTGAACCCGGCCGTCTTTTGTGCGACATTGGTAACAACTTTCCTTAACACATACACCCATTGCGCGACATCAGTGACAAGTCTTCTTAACACAAACACCCCTTGCGCGACATCGGTGACACTTTTTCTTCACACAGACACCCATTGCGCGACATCAGTGACAAGTCTCCTTAACACATACACCCATTGCGCGACATTGGTAACACCTTTCCTTAACACATACACCCATTACGCGACATTGGTAACACCTTTCCTTAACACAAACGCCCATTGCGCGACATCGGTGGCATGTCTTTTGAACCCAATCGTCTTTTACACGAGATCGGTGACACATTTTCTGAACCCGGTCGTCTTTTGTGCGACATTGGTAACAACTTTCCTTAACACATACACCCTTTGCGCGACATCAGTGACAAGTCTTCTTAACACAAACACCCCTTGCCGACATCGGTGACACCTTTTCTTAACACAAACGCCCATTGCGCGACATCGGTGGCATGTCTTTTGAACCCAACCGTCTTTTACACGAGATCGCTGACACATTTTCTGAACCCGGTCGTCTTTTGTGCGACATTGGTAACAACTTTCCTTAACACATACACCCTTTGCGCGACTTCGTTGACACTTTTTCTTAACACAGACACCCATTGTGCGACATCGGTGACACCCCTTCTTAACACAGACACCCATTGCGCGACATCGGTGGCATGTCTTCTGAACCCGATGGCCTTTTGCACGAAATCGGTGACACGACGTCTAAACCCGAACACCCTTTGTGCGACATCGTTGACAAAAATTCTGAATCCAGGCACCCCTCTCGCGACATCGGTGACACCTCTTCTTAACACATACACCCATTGCGCGACATTGGTAACTCCTTTCCTTAACACATACGCCCATTGCGCGACATTGGTATCACCTTTCCTTAACACAAACGCCCATTGCGCGACATCGGTGGCATGTCTTTGGACCCAATCGTCTTTTACACGAGATCGGTGACACATTTTCTGAACCCGGACGTCTTTTGTGCGACATTGGTAACAACTTTCCTTACCACATACACCCATTGCGCGACATTGGTAACACCTTTCCTTAACACATACGCCCATTGCGTGACATTGGTATCACCTTTCCTTGACACAAACGCCCATTGCGCGACATCGGTGGCATGTCTTTTGAACCCAACCGTCTTTTACACGAGATCGGTGACACATTTTCTGAACCCGGTCGTCTTTTGTGCGATATCGTTGACAAAAATTCTGAATCCAGGCACCCCTTTCGCGACATCGGTGACACCTCTTCTTAACACACACACCCATTGCGCAACATTGGTAACACCTTTCCTTAACACATACACCCATTACACGACATTGGTAACACCTTTCCTTAACACAAACGCCCATTGCGCGACATCGGTGGCACGTCTTTTGAACCCAATCTTCTTTTACACGAGATCGGTGACACATTTTCTGAACCCGGTCGTCTTTTGTGCGACATTGGTAACAACTTTCCTTAACACATACACCCTTTGCGCGACTTCGTTGACACTTTTTCTTAACACAGACACCCATTGTGCGACATCGGTGGCATGTCTTCTGAACCCGATGGCCTTTTGCACGAAATCGGTGACACGACGTCTGAACCCGAACACCCTTTGTGCGACATCGTTGACAACAATTCTGAATCCGGGCACCCCTTGCGCGACATCGGTGACACTTTTTCTTAACACAGACACCCATTGCGCGACATCAGTGACAAGTCTTCTAAACCCGATCGCCTTTTGCACGAGATGGGTGACACGACATCTGAATCCGAACACCCTTTGTGCGACATCGTTGACAACAATTCTGAATCCAGGCACCCCTTGCGCGACATCGGTGACACTTTTTCTTCACACAGACACCCATTGCGCGACATCAGTGACAAGTCTCCTTAACACATACACCCATTGCGCGACATTGGTAACACCTTTCCTTAACACATACGCCCATTGCGCGACATTGGTATCACCTTTCCTTAACACAAACGCCCATTGCGCGACATCGGTGGCATGTCTTTGGACCCAATCCTCTTTTACACGAGATCGGTGACACATTTTCTGAACCCGGCCGTCTTTTGTGCGACATTGGTAACAACTTTCCTTAACACATACACCCATTGCGCGACATCAGTGACAAGTCTTCTTAACACAAACACCCCTTGCGCGACATCGGTGACAATTTTTCTTCACACAGACACCCATTGCGCGACATCAGTGACAAGTCTCCTTAACACATACACCCATTGCGCGACATTGGTAACACCTTTCCTTAACACATACACCCATTACGCGACATTGGTAACACCTTTCCTTAACACAAACGCCCATTGCGCGACATCGGTGGCACGTCTTTTGAACCCAATCGTCTTTTACACGAGATCGGTGACACGTTTTCTGAACCCGGTCGTCTTTTGTTCGACATTGGTAACAACTTTCCTTAACACATACACCCTTTGCGCGACTTCGTTGACACTTTTTCTTAACACAGACACCCATTGTGCGACATCGGTGGCATGTCTTCTGAACCCGATGGCCTTTTGCACGAAATCGGTGACACGACGTCTGAACCCGAACACCCTTTGTGCGACATCGTTGACAACAATTCTGAATCCGGGCACCCTTTGCGCGACTTCGTTGACACTTTTTCTTAACACAGACACCCATTGCGCGACATCGGTGGCATGTCTTCTGAACCCGATGGCCTTTTGCACGAAATCGGTGACACGACGTCTGAACCCGAACACCTTTGTGCGACATCGTTGACAACAATTCTGAATCCAGGCACCCCTTTCGCGACATCGGTGACACCTCTTCTTAACACACACACCCATTGCGCAACATTGGTAACACCTTTCCTTAACACATACACCCATTACACGACATTGGTAACACCTTTCCTTAACACAAACGCCCATTGCGCGACATCGTTGGCACGTCTTTTGAACCCAATCTTCTTTTACACGAGATCGGTGACACATTTTCTGAACCCGGTCGTCTTTTGTGCGACATTGGTAACAACTTTCCTTAACACATACACACTTTGCGCGACTTCGTTGACACTTTTTCTTAACACAGACACCCATTGTGCGACATCGGTGGCATGTCTTCTGAACCCGATGGCCTTTTGCACGAAATCGGTGACACGACGTCTGAACCCGAACACCCTTTGTGCGACATCGTTGACAACAATTCTGAATCTGGGCACCCCTTGCGCGACATCGGTGACACTTTTTCTTAACACAGACACCCATTGCGCGACATCAGTGACAAGTCTTCTAAACCCGATCGCCTTTTGCACGAGATGGGTGACACGACATCTGAATCCGAACACCCTTTGTGCGACATCGTTGACAACAATTCTGAATCCAGGCACCCCTTGCGCGACATCGGTGACACTTTTTCTTCACACAGACACCCATTGCGCGACATTGGTATCACCTTTCCTTAACACATACGCCCATTGCGCGACATTGGTATCACCTTTCCTTAACACAAACGCCCATTGCGCGACATCGGTGGCATGTCTTTGGACCCAATCGTCTTTTACACGAGATCGGTGACACATTTTCTGAACCCGGCCGTCTTTTGTGCGACATTGGTAACAACTTTCCTTAACACATACACCCATTGCGCGACATCAGTGACAAGTCTTCTTAACACAAACACCCCTTGCGCGACATCGGTGACACTTTTTCTTCACACAGACACCCATTGCGCGACATCAGTGACAAGTCTCCTTAACACATACACCCATTGCGCGACATTGGTAACACCTTTCCTTAACACATACACCCATTACGCGACATTGGTAACACCTTTCCTTAACACAAACGCCCATTGCGCGACATCGGTGGCATGTCTTTTGAACCCAATCGTCTTTTACACGAGATCGGTGACACATTTTCTGAACCCGGTCGTCTTTTGTGCGACATTGGTAACAACTTTCCTTAACACATACACCCTTTGCGCGACATCAGTGACAAGTCTTCTTAACACAAACATCCCTTGCCGACATCGGTGACACCTTTTCTTAACACAAACGCCCATTGCGCGACATCGGTGGCATGTCTTTTGAACCCAACCGTCTTTTACACGAGATCGCTGACACATTTTCTGAACCCGGACGTCTTTTGTGCGACATTGGTAACAACTTTCCTTACCACATACACCCATTGCGCGACATTGGTAACACCTTTCCTTAACACATACGCCCATTGCGTGACATTGGTATCACCTTTCCTTGACACAAACGCCCATTGCGCGACATCGGTGGCATGTCTTTTGAACCCAACCGTCTTTTACACGAGATCGGTGACACATTTTCTGAACCCGGTCGTCTTTTGTGCGATATCGTTGACAAAAATTCTGAATCCAGGCACCCCTTTCGCGACATCGGTGACACCTCTTCTTAACACACACACCCATTGCGCAACATTGGTAACACCTTTCCTTAACACATACACCCATTACACGACATTGGTAACACCTTTCCTTAACACAAACGCCCATTGCGGGACATCGGTGGCACGTCTTTTGAACCCAATCTTCTTTTACACGAGATCGGTGACACATTTTCTGAACCCGGTCGTCTTTTGTGCGACATTGGTAACAACTTTCCTTAACACATACACCCTTTGCGCGACTTCGTTGACACTTTTTCTTAACACAGACACCCATTGTGCGACATCGGTGGCATGTCTTCTGAACCCGATGGCCTTTTGCACGAAATCGGTGACACGACGTCTGAACCCGAACACCCTTTGTGCGACATCGTTGACAACAATTCTGAATCCGGGCACCCCTTGCGCGACATCGGTGACACTTTTTCTTAACACAGACACCCATTGCGCGACATCAGTGACAAGTCTTCTAAACCCGATCGCCTTTTGCACGAGATGGGTGACACGACATCTGAATCCGAACACCCCTTGCGCGACATCGGTGACACTTTTTCTTCACACAGACACCCATTGCGCGACATCAGTGACAAGTCTTCTAAACCCGATCGCCTTTTGCACGAGATGGGTGACACGACATCTGAATCCGAACACCCCTTGCGCGACATCGGTGACACTTTTTCTTCACACAAACGCCCATTGCGCGACATCGGTGGCATGTCTTTGGACCCAATCCTCTTTTACACGAGATCGGTGACACATTTTCTGAACCCGGCCGTCTTTTGTGCGACATTGGTAACAACTTTCCTTAACACATACACCCATTGCGCGACATCAGTGACAAGTCTTCTTAACACAAACACCCCTTGAGCGACATCGGTGACAATTTTTCTTCACACAGACACCCATTGCGCGACATCAGTGACAAGTCTCCTTAACACATACACCCATTGCGCGACATTGGTAACACCTTTCCTTAACACATACACCCATTACGCGACATTGGTAACACCTTTCCTTAACACAAACGCCCATTGCGCGACATCGGTGGCACGTCTTTTGAACCCAATCGTCTTTTACACGAGATCGGTGACACGTTTTCTGAACCCGGTCGTCTTTTGTTCGACATTGGTAACAACTTTCCTTAACACATACACCCTTTGCGCGACTTCGTTGACACTTTTTCTTAACACAGACACCCATTGTGCGACATCGGTGGCATGTCTTCTGAACCCGATGGCCTTTTGCACGAAATCGGTGACACGACGTCTGAACCCGAACACCCTTTGTGCGACATCGTTGACAACAATTCTGAATCCGGGCACCCTTTGCGCGACTTCGTTGACACTTTTTCTTAACACAGACACCCATTGCGCGACATCGGTGGCATGTCTTCTGAACCCGATGGCCTTTTGCACGAAATCGGTGACACGACGTCTGAACCCGAACACCTTTGTGCGACATCGTTGACAACAATTCTGAATCCAGGCACCCCTTTCGCGACATCGGTGACACCTCTTCTTAACACACACACCCATTGCGCAACATTGGTAACACCTTTCCTTAACACATACACCCATTACACGACATTGGTAACACCTTTCCTTAACACAAACGCCCATTGCGCGACATCGTTGGCACGTCTTTTGAACCCAATCTTCTTTTACACGAGATCGGTGACACATTTTCTGAACCCGGTCGTCTTTTGTGCGACATTGGTAACAACTTTCCTTAACACATACACACTTTGCGCGACTTCGTTGACACTTTTTCTTAACACAGACACCCATTGTGCGACATCGGTGGCATGTCTTCTGAACCCGATGGCCTTTTGCACGAAATCGGTGACACGACGTCTGAACCCGAACACCCTTTGTGCGACATCGTTGACAACAATTCTGAATCTGGGCACCCCTTGCGCGACATCGGTGACACTTTTTCTTAACACAGACACCCATTGCGCGACATCAGTGACAAGTCTTCTAAACCCGATCGCCTTTTGCACGAGATGGGTGACACGACATCTGAATCCGAACACCCTTTGTGCGACATCGTTGACAACAATTCTGAATCCAGGCACCCCTTGCGCGACATCGGTGACACTTTTTCTTCACACAGACACCCATTGCGCGACATTGGTATCACCTTTCCTTAACACATACGCCCATTGCGCGACATTGGTATCACCTTTCCTTAACACAAACGCCCATTGCGCGACATCGGTGGCATGTCTTTGGACCCAATCGTCTTTTACACGAGATCGGTGACACATTTTCTGAACCCGGCCGTCTTTTGTGCGACATTGGTAACAACTTTCCTTAACACATACACCCATTGCGCGACATCAGTGACAAGTCTTCTTAACACAAACACCCCTTGCGCGACATCGGTGACACTTTTTCTTCACACAGACACCCATTGCGCGACATCAGTGACAAGTCTCCTTAACACATACACCCATTGCGCGACATTGGTAACACCTTTCCTTAACACATACACCCATTACGCGACATTGGTAACACCTTTCCTTAACACAAACGCCCATTGCGCGACATCGGTGGCATGTCTTTTGAACCCAATCGTCTTTTACACGAGATCGGTGACACATTTTCTGAACCCGGTCGTCTTTTGTGCGACATTGGTAACAACTTTCCTTAACACATACACCCTTTGCGCGACATCAGTGACAAGTCTTCTTAACACAAACATCCCTTGCCGACATCGGTGACACCTTTTCTTAACACAAACGCCCATTGCGCGACATCGGTGGCATGTCTTTTGAACCCAACCGTCTTTTACACGAGATCGCTGACACATTTTCTGAACCCGGACGTCTTTTGTGCGACATTGGTAACAACTTTCCTTACCACATACACCCATTGCGCGACATTGGTAACACCTTTCCTTAACACATACGCCCATTGCGTGACATTGGTATCACCTTTCCTTGACACAAACGCCCATTGCGCGACATCGGTGGCATGTCTTTTGAACCCAACCGTCTTTTACACGAGATCGGTGACACATTTTCTGAACCCGGTCGTCTTTTGTGCGATATCGTTGACAAAAATTCTGAATCCAGGCACCCCTTTCGCGACATCGGTGACACCTCTTCTTAACACACACACCCATTGCGCAACATTGGTAACACCTTTCCTTAACACATACACCCATTACACGACATTGGTAACACCTTTCCTTAACACAAACGCCCATTGCGGGACATCGGTGGCACGTCTTTTGAACCCAATCTTCTTTTACACGAGATCGGTGACACATTTTCTGAACCCGGTCGTCTTTTGTGCGACATTGGTAACAACTTTCCTTAACACATACACCCTTTGCGCGACTTCGTTGACACTTTTTCTTAACACAGACACCCATTGTGCGACATCGGTGGCATGTCTTCTGAACCCGATGGCCTTTTGCACGAAATCGGTGACACGACGTCTGAACCCGAACACCCTTTGTGCGACATCGTTGACAACAATTCTGAATCCGGGCACCCCTTGCGCGACATCGGTGACACTTTTTCTTAACACAGACACCCATTGCGCGACATCAGTGACAAGTCTTCTAAACCCGATCGCCTTTTGCACGAGATGGGTGACACGACATCTGAATCCGAACACCCCTTGCGCGACATCGGTGACACTTTTTCTTCACACAGACACCCATTGCGCGACATCAGTGACAAGTCTCCTTAACACATACACCCATTGCGCGACATTGGTAACACCTTTCCTTAACACATACGCCCATTGCGCGACATTGGTATCACCTTTCCTTAACACAAACGCCCATTGCGCGACATCGGTGGCATGTCTTTGGACCCAATCGTCTTTTACACGAGATCGGTGACACATTTTCTGAACCCGGCCGTCTTTTGTGCGACATTGGTAACAACTTTCCTTAACACATACACCCATTGCGCGACATCAGTGACAAGTCTTCTTAACACAAACACCCCTTGCGCGACATCGGTGACAATTTTTCTTCACACAGACACCCATTGCGCGACATCAGTGACAAGTCTCCTTAACACATACACCCATTGCGCGACATTGGTAACACCTTTCCTTAACACATACACCCATTAGGCGACATTGGTAACACCTTTCCTTAACACAAACGCCCATTGCGCGACATCGGTGGCACGTCTTTTGAACCCAATCGTCTTTTACACGAGATCGGTGACACATTTTCTGAACCCGGTCGTCTTTTGTGCGACATTGGTAACAACTTTCCTTAACACATACACCCTTTGCGCGACATCAGTGACAAGTCTTCTTAACACAAACACCCCTTGCCGACATCGGTGACACCTTTTCTTAACACAAACGCCCATTGCGCGACATCGGTGGCATGTCTTTTGAACCCAACCGTCTTTTACACGAGATCGCTGACACATTTTCTGAACCCGGACGTCTTTTGTGCGACATTGGTAACAACTTTGCTTAACACATACACCCTTTGCGCGACTTCGTTGACACTTTTTCTTAACACAGACACCCATTGTGCGACATCGGTGGCATGTCTTCTGAACCCGATGGCCTTTTGCACGAAATCGGTGACACGACGTCTGAACCCGAACACCCTTTGTGCGACATCGTTGACAACAATTCTGAATCCGGGCACCCCTTGCGCGACATCGGTGACACTTTTTCTTAACACAGACACCCATTGCGCGACATCAGTGACAAGTCTTCTAAACCCGATCGCCTTTTGCACGAGATGGGTGACACGACATCTGAATCCGAACACCCCTTGCGCGACATCGGTGACACTTTTTCTTCACACAGACACCCATTGCGCGACATCAGTGACAAGTCTCCTTAACACATACACCCATTGCGCGACATTGGTAACACCTTTCCTTAACACATACGCCCATTGCGCGACATTGGTATCACCTTTCCTTAACACAAACGCCCATTGCGCGACATCGGTGGCATGTCTTTGGACCCAATCGTCTTTTACACGAGATCGGTGACACATTTTCTGAACCCGGCCGTCTTTTGTGCGACATTGGTAACAACTTTCCTTAACACATACACCCATTGCGCGACATCAGTGACAAGTCTTCTTAACACAAACACCCCTTGCGCGACATCGGTGACAATTTTTCTTCACACAGACACCCATTGCGCGACATCAGTGACAAGTCTCCTTAACACATACACCCATTGCGCGACATTGGTAACACCTTTCCTTAACACATACACCCATTACGCGACATTGGTAACACCTTTCCTTAACACAAACGCCCATTGCGCGACATCGGTGGCATGTCTTTTGAACCCAATCGTCTTTTACACGAGATCGGTGACACATTTTCTGAACCCGGTCGTCTTTTGTGCGACATTGGTAACAACTTTCCTTAACACATACACCCTTTGCGCGACATCAGTGACAAGTCTTCTTAACACAAACACCCCTTGCCGACATCGGTGACACCTTTTCTTAACACAAACGCCCATTGCGCGACATCGGTGGCATGTCTTTTGAACCCAACCGTCTTTTACACGAGATCGCTGACACATTTTCTGAACCCGGACGTCTTTTGTGCGACATTGGTAACAACTTTCCTTACCACATACACCCCTTGCGCGACATTGGTAACACCTTTCCTTAACACATACGCCCATTGCGTGACATTGGTATCACCTTTCCTTAACACAAACGCCCATTGCGCGACATCGGTGGCATGTCTTTTGAACCCAACCGTCTTTTACACGAGATCGGTGACACATTTTCTGAACCCGGTCGTCTTTTGTGCGATATCGTTGACAAAAATTCTGAATCCAGGCACCCCTTTCGCGACATCGGTGACACCTCTTCTTAACACACACACCCATTGCGCAACATTGGTAACACCTTTCCTTAACACATACACCCATTACACGACATTGGTAACACCTTTCCTTAACACAAACGCCCATTGCGCGACATCGGTGGCACGTCTTTTGAACCCAATCTTCTTTTACACGAGATCGGTGACACATTTTCTGAACCCGGTCGTCTTTTGTGCGACATTGGTAACAACTTTCCTTAACACATACACTCTTTGCGCGACTTCGTTGACACTTTTTCTTAACACAGACACCCATTGTGCGACATCGGTGGCATGTCTTCTGAACCCGATGGCCTTTTGCACGAAATCGGTGACACGACGTCTGAACCCGAACACCCTTTGTGCGACATCGTTGACAACAATTCTGAATCCGGGCACCCCTTGCGCGACATCGGTGACACTTTTTCTTAACACAGACACCCATTGCGCGACATCAGTGACAAGTCTTCTAAACCCGATCGCCTTTTGCACGAGATGGGTGACACGACATCTGAATCCGAACACCCTTTGTGCGACATCGTTGACAACAATTCTGAATCCAGGCACCCCTTGCGCGACATCGGTGACACTTTTTCTTCACACAGACACCCATTGCGCGACATCAGTGACAAGTCTCCTTAACACATACACCCATTGCGCGACATTGGTAACACCTTTCCTTAACACATACGCCCATTGCGCGACATTGGTATCACCTTTCCTTAACACAAACGCCCATTGCGCGACATCGGTGGCATGTCTTTGGACCCAATCGTCTTTTACACGAGATCGGTGACACATTTTCTGAACCCGGCCGTCTTTTGTGCGACATTGGTAACAACTTTCCTTAACACATACACCCATTGCGCGACATCAGTGACAAGTCTTCTTAACACAAACACCCCTTGCGCGACATCGGTGACAATTTTTCTTCACACAGACACCCATTGCGCGACATCAGTGACAAGTCTCCTTAACACATACACCCATTGCGCGACATTGGTAACACCTTTCCTTAACACATACACCCATTAGGCGACATTGGTAACACCTTTCCTTAACACAAACGCCCATTGCGCGACATCGGTGGCACGTCTTTTGAACCCAATCGTCTTTTACACGAGATCGGTGACACATTTTCTGAACCCGGTCGTCTTTTGTGCGACATTGGTAACAACTTTCCTTAACACATACACCCTTTGCGCGACTTCGTTGACACTTTTTCTTAACACAGACACCCATTGTGCGACATCGGTGGCATGTCTTCTGAACCCGATGGCCTTTTGCACGAAATCGGTGACACGACGTCTGAACCCGAACACCCATTGCGCGACATCAGTGACAAGTCTTCTTAACACAAACACCCCTTGCGCGACATCGGTGACACTTTTTCTTCACACAGACACCCATTGCGCGACATTGGTGATACTTTTTCTTAACATAGACACCCACTACGCGACATTGGTAATACCTTTTCTTAACACAAACGCCCATTGCGCGACATCGGTGGCATGTCTTTTGAACCCAATCGTCTTTTACACGAGATCGCTGACACATTTTCTGAACCCGGTCGTCTTTTGTGCGACATTGGTAACAACTTTCCTTAACACATACACCCTTTGCGCGACTTCGTTGACACTTTTTCTTAACACAGACACCCATTGTGCGACATCGGTGACACCCCTTCTTAACACAGACACCCATTGCGCGAAATCGGTGGCATGTCTTCTGAACCCGATGGCCTTTTGCACGAAATCGGTGACACGACGTCTGAACCCGAACACCTTTGTGCGACATCGTTGACAACAATTCTGAATCCAGGCACCCCTTTCGCGACATCGGTGACACCTCTTCTTAACACACACACCCATTGCGCAACATTGGTAACACCTTTCCTTAACACATACACCCATTACGCGACATTGGTAACACCTTTCCTTAACACAAACGCCCATTGCGCGACATCGGTGGCACGTCTTTTGAACCCAATCTTCTTTTACACGAGATCGGTGACACATTTTCTGAACCCGGCCGTCTTTTGTGCGACATTGGTAACAACTTTCCTTAACACATACACCCATTGCGCGACATCAGTGACAAGTCTTCTTAACACAAACACCCCTTGCGCGACATCGGTGACACTTTTTCTTCACACAGACACCCATTGCGCGACATCAGTGACAAGTCTTCTAAACCCGATCGCCTTTTGCACGAGATGGGTGACACGACATCTGAATCCGAACACCCTTTGTGCGACATCGTTGACAACAATTCTGAATCCAGGCACCCCTTGCGCGACATCGGTGACACTTTTTCTTCACACAGACACCCATTGCGCGACATCAGTGACAAGTCTCCTTAACACATACCCCCATTGCGCGACATTGGTAACACCTTTCCTTAACACATACGCCCATTGCGCGACATTGGTATCACCTTTCCTTAACACAAACGCCCATTGCGCGACATCGGTGGCATGTCTTTGGACCCAATCGTCTTTTACACGAGATCGGTGACACATTTTCTGAACCCGGCCGTCTTTTGTGCGACATTGGTAACAACTTTCCTTAACACATACACCCATTGCGCGACATCAGTGACAAGTCTTCTTAACACAAACACCCCTTGCGCGACATCGGTGACACTTTTTCTTCACACAGACACCCATTGCGCGACATCAGTGACAAGTCTCCTTAACACATACCCCCATTGCGCGACATTGGTAACACCTTTCCTTAACACATACGCCCATTGCGCGACATCGGTGGCATGTCTTTGGACCCAATCGTCTTTTACACGAGATCGGTGACACATTTTCTGAACCCGGCCGTCTTTTGTGCGACATTGGTAACAACTTTCCTTAACACATACACCCTTTGCGCGACTTCGTTGACACTTTTTCTTAACACAGACACCCATTCTGCGACATCGGTGGCATGTCTTCTGAACCCGATGGCCTTTTGCACGAAATCGGTGACACGACGTCTGAACCCGAACACCCATTGCGCGACATCAGTGACAAGTCTTCTTAACACAAACACCCCTTGCGCGACATCGGTGACACTTTTTCTTCACACAGACACCCATTGCGCGACATTGGTGATACTTTTTCTTAACATAGACACCCACTACGCGACATTGGTAATACCTTTTCTTAACACAAACGCCCATTGCGCGACATCGGTGGCATGTCTTTTGAACCCAATCGTCTTTTACACGAGATCGCTGACACATTTTCTGAACCCGGTCGTCTTTTGTGCGACATTGGTAACAACTTTCCTTAACACATACACCCTTTGCGCGACTTCGTTGACACTTTTTCTTAACACAGACACCCATTGTGCGACATCCGTGACACCCCTTCTTAACACAGACACCCATTGCGCGACATCGGTGGCATGTCTTCTGAACCCGATGGCCTTTTGCACGAAATCGGTGACACGACGTCTAAACCCGAACACCCTTTGTGCGACATCGTTGACAAAAATTCTGAATCCAGGCACCCCTCTCGCGACATCGGTGACACCTCTTCTTAACACATACACCCATTGCGCGACATTGGTAACTCCTTTCCTTAACACATACACCCATTACGCGACATTGGTAACACCTTTCCTTAACACAAACGCCCATTGCGCGACATCGGTGGCACGTCTTTTGAACCCAATCGTCTTTTACACGAGATCGGTGACACATTTTCTGAACCCGGTCGTCTTTTGTGCGACATTGGTAACAACTTTCCTTAACACATACACCCTTTGCGCGACATCAGTGACAAGTCTTCTTAACACAAACACCCCTTGCCGACATCGGTGACACCTTTTCTTAACACAAACGCCCATTGCGCGACATCGGTGGCATGTCTTTTGAACCCAACCGTCTTTTACACGAGATCGCTGACACATTTTCTGAACCCGGACGTCTTTTGTGCGACATTGGTAACAACTTTCCTTACCACATACACCCATTGCGCAACATTGGTAACACCTTTCCTTAACACATACGCCCATTGCGTGACATTGGTATCACCCTTCCTTAACACAAACGCCCATTGCGCGACATCGGTGGCATGTCTTTTGAACCCAACCGTCTTTTACACGAGATCGGTGACACATTTTCTGAACCCGGTCGTCTTTTGTTCGACATTGGTAACAACTTTCCTTAACACATACACCCTTTGCGCGACTTCGTTGACACTTTTTCTTAACACAGACACCCATTGTGCGACATCGGTGACACCCCTTCTTAACACAGACACCCATTGCGCGAAATCGGTGGCATGTCTTCTGAACCCGATGGCCTTTTGCACGAAATCGGTGACACGACGTCTGAACCCGAACACCCTTTGTGCGACATCGTTGACAACAATTCTGAATCCGGGCACCCCTTGCGCGACATCGGTGACACTTTTTCTTAACACAGACACCCATTGCGCGACATCAGTGACAAGTCTTCTAAACCCGATCGCCTTTTGCACGAGATGGGTGACACGACATCTGAATCCGAACACCCTTTGTGCGACATCGTTGACAACAATTCTGAATCCAGGCACCCCTTGCGCGACATCGGTGACACTTTTTCTTCACACAGACACCCATTGCGCGACATCAGTGACAAGTCTCCTTAACACATACACCCATTGCGCGACATTGGTAACACCTTTCCTTAACACATACGCCCATTGCGCGACATTGGTATCACCTTTCCTTAACACAAACGCCCATTGCGCGACATCGGTGGCATGTCTTTGGACCCAATCGTCTTTTACACGAGATCGGTGACACATTTTCTGAACCCGGCCGTCTTTTGTGCGACATTGGTAACAACTTTCCTTAACACATATACCCATTGCGCGACATCAGTGACAAGTCTTCTTAACACAAACACCCCTTGCGCGACATCGGTGACAATTTTTCTTCACACAGACACCCATTGCGCGACATCAGTGACAAGTCTCCTTAACACATACACCCATTGCGCGACATTGGTAACACCTTTCCTTAACACATACACCCATTAGGCGACATTGGTAACACCTTTCCTTAACACAAACGCCCATTGCGCGACATCGGTGGCACGTCTTTTGAACCCAATCGTCTTTTACACGAGATCGGTGACACATTTTCTGAACCCGGTCGTCTTTTGTGCGACATTGGTAACAACTTTCCTTAACACATACACCCTTTGCGCGACATCAGTGACAAGTCTTCTTAACACAAACACCCCTTGCCGACATCGGTGACACCTTTTCTTAACACAAACGCCCATTGCGCGACATCGGTGGCATGTCTTTTGAACCCAACCGTCTTTTACACGAGATCGCTGACACATTTTCTGAACCCGGACGTCTTTTGTGCGACATTGGTAACAACTTTCCTTACCACATACACCCATTGCGCAACATTGGTAACACCTTTCCTTAACACATACGCCCATTGCGTGACATTGGTATCACCCTTCCTTAACACAAACGCCCATTGCGCGACATCGGTGGCATGTCTTTTGAACCCAACCGTCTTTTACACGAGATCGGTGACACATTTTCTGAACCCGGTCGTCTTTTGTTCGACATTGGTAACAACTTTCCTTAACACATACACCCTTTGCGCGACTTCGTTGACACTTTTTCTTAACACAGACACCCATTGTGCGACATCGGTGACACCCCTTCTTAACACAGACACCCATTGCGCGAAATCGGTGGCATGTCTTCTGAACCCGATGGCCTTTTGCACGAAATCGGTGACACGACGTCTGAACCCGAACACCCTTTGTGCGACATCGTTGACAACAATTCTGAATCCGGGCACCCCTTGCGCGACATCGGTGACACTTTTTCTTAACACAGACACCCATTGCGCGACATCAGTGACAAGTCTTCTAAACCCGATCGCCTTTTGCACGAGATGGGTGACACGACATCTGAATCCGAACACCCTTTGTGCGACATCGTTGACAACAATTCTGAATCCAGGCACCCCTTGCGCGACATCGGTGACACTTTTTCTTCACACAGACACCCATTGCGCGACATCAGTGACAAGTCTCCTTAACACATACACCCATTGCGCGACATTGGTAACACCTTTCCTTAACACATACGCCCATTGCGCGACATTGGTATCACCTTTCCTTAACACAAACGCCCATTGCGCGACATCGGTGGCATGTCTTTGGACCCAATCGTCTTTTACACGAGATCGGTGACACATTTTCTGAACCCGGCCGTCTTTTGTGCGACATTGGTAACAACTTTCCTTAACACATATACCCATTGCGCGACATCAGTGACAAGTCTTCTTAACACAAACACCCCTTGCGCGACATCGGTGACAATTTTTCTTCACACAGACACCCATTGCGCGACATCAGTGACAAGTCTCCTTAACACATACACCCATTGCGCGACATTGGTAACACCTTTCCTTAACACATACACCCATTAGGCGACATTGGTAACACCTTTCCTTAACACAAACGCCCATTGCGCGACATCGGTGGCACGTCTTTTGAACCCAATCGTCTTTTACACGAGATCGGTGACACATTTTCTGAACCCGGTCGTCTTTTGTGCGACATTGGTAACAACTTTCCTTAACACATACACCCTTTGCGCGACATCAGTGACAAGTCTTCTTAACACAAACACCCCTTGCCGACATCGGTGACACCTTTTCTTAACACAAACGCCCATTGCGCGACATCGGTGGCATGTCTTTTGAACCCAACCGTCTTTTACACGAGATCGCTGACACATTTTCTGAACCCGGACGTCTTTTGTGCGACATTGGTAACAACTTTCCTTACCACATGCACCCATTGCGCGACATTGGTAACACCTTTCCTTAACACCTACGCCCATTGCGTGACATTGGTATCACCTTTCCTTAACACAAACGCCCATTGCGCGACATCGGTGGCATGTCTTTTGAACCCAACCGTCTTTTACACGAGATCGGTGACACATTTTCTGAACCCGGTCGTCTTTTGTTCGACATTGGTAACAACTTTCCTTAACACATACACCCTTTGCGCGACTTCGTTGACACTTTTTCTTAACACAGACACCCATTGTGCGACATCGGTGGCATGTCTTCTGAACCCGATGGCCTTTTGCACGAAATCGGTGACACGACGTCTGAACCCGAACACCCTCTGTGCGACATCGTTGACAAAAATTCTGAATCCAGGCACCCCTTTCGCGACATCGGTGACACCTCTTCTTAACACACACACCCATTGCGCAACATTGGTAACACCTTTCCTTAACACATACACCCATTACGCGACATTGGTAACACCTTTCCTTAACACAAACGCCCATTGCGCGACATCGGTGGCACGTCTTTTGAACCCAATCGTCTTTTACACGAGATCGGTGACACGTTTTCTGAACCCGGTCGTCTTTTGTTCGACATTGGTAACAACTTTCCTTAACACATACACCCTTTGCGCGACTTCGTTGACACTTTTTCTTAACACAGACACCCATTGTGCGACATCGGTGGCATGTCTTCTGAACCCGATGGCCTTTTGCACGAAATCGGTGACACGACGTCTGAACCCGAACACCCTCTGTGCGACATCGTTGACAACAATTCTGAATCCGGGCACCCTTTGCGCGACTTCGTTGACACTTTTTCTTAACACAGACACCCATTGTGCGACATCGGTGGCATGTCTTCTGAACCCGATGGCCTTTTGCACGAAATCGGTGACACGACGTCTGAACCCGAACACCTTTGTGCGACATCGTTGACAACAATTCTGAATCCAGGCACCCCTTTCGCGACATCGGTGACACTTTTTCTTCACACAGACACCCATTGCGCGACATCAGTGACAAGTCTCCTTAACACATACACCCATTGCGCGACATTGGTAACACCTTTCCTTAACACATACACCCATTACGCGACATTGGTAACACCTTTCCTTAACACAAACGCCCATTGCGCGACATCGGTGGCATGTCTTTGGACCCAATCGTCTTTTACACGAGATCGGTGACACATTTTCTGAACCCGGTCGTCTTTTGTGCGACATTGGTAACAACTTTCCTTAACACATACACCCTTTGCGCGACTTCGTTGACACTTTTTCTTAACACAGACACCCATTGTGCGACATCGGTGGCATGTCTTCTGAACCCGATGGCCTTTTGCACGAAATCGGTGACACGACGTCTGAACCCGAACACCCATTGCGCGACATCAGTGACAAGTCTTCTTAACACAAACACCCCTTGCGCGACATCGGTGACACTTTTTCTTCACACAGACACCCATTGCGCGACATTGGTGATACTTTTTCTTAACATAGACACCCACTACGCGACATTGGTAATACCTTTTCTTAACACAAACGCCCATTGCGCGACATCGGTGGCACGTCTTTTGAACCCAATCTTCTTTTACACGAGATCGGTGACACATTTTCTGAACCCGGCCGTCTTTTGTGCGACATTGGTAACAACTTTCCTTAACACATACACCCATTGCGCGACATCAGTGACAAGTCTTCTTAACACAAACACCCCTTGCGCGACATCGGTGACACTTTTTCTTCACACAGACACCCATTGCGCGACATCAGTGACAAGTCTTCTAAACCCGATCGCCTTTTGCACGAGATGGGTGACACGACATCTGAATCCGAACACCCTTTGTGCGACATCGTTGACAACAATTCTGAATCCAGGCACCCCTTGCGCGACATCGGTGACACTTTTTCTTCACACAGACACCCATTGCGCGACATCAGTGACAAGTCTCCTTAACACATACCCCCATTGCGCGACATTGGTAACACCTTTCCTTAACACATACGCCCATTGCGCGACATTGGTATCACCTTTCCTTAACACAAACGCCCATTGCGCGACATCGGTGGCATGTCTTTGGACCCAATCGTCTTTTACACGAGATCGGTGACACATTTTCTGAACCCGGCCGTCTTTTGTGCGACATTGGTAACAACTTTCCTTAACACATACACCCATTGCGCGACATCAGTGACAAGTCTTCTTAACACAAACACCCCTTGCGCGACATCGGTGACACTTTTTCTTCACACAGACACCCATTGCGCGACATCAGTGACAAGTCTCCTTAACACATACCCCCATTGCGCGACATTGGTAACACCTTTCCTTAACACATACGCCCATTGCGCGACATTGGTATCACCTTTCCTTAACACAAACGCCCATTGCGCGACATCGGTGGCATGTCTTTGGACCCAATCGTCTTTTACACGAGATCGGTGACACATTTTCTGAACCCGGTCGTCTTTTGTGCGACATTGGTAACAACTTTCCTTAACACATACACCCTTTGCGCGACTTCGTTGACACTTTTTCTTAACACAGACACCCATTGTGCGACATCGGTGGCATGTCTTCTGAACCCGATGGCCTTTTGCACGAAATCGGTGACACGACGTCTGAACCCGAACACCCATTGCGCGACATCAGTGACAAGTCTTCTTAACACAAACACCCCTTGCGCGACATCGGTGACACTTTTTCTTCACACAGACACCCATTGCGCGACATTGGTGATACTTTTTCTTAACATAGACACCCACTACGCGACATTGGTAATACCTTTTCTTAACACAAACGCCCATTGCGCGACATCGGTGGCATGTCTTTTGAACCCAATCGTCTTTTACACGAGATCGCTGACACATTTTCTGAACCCGGTCGTCTTTTGTGCGACATTGGTAACAACTTTCCTTAACACATACACCCTTTGCGCGACTTCGTTGACACTTTTTCTTAACACAGACACCCATTGTGCGACATCGGTGACACCCCTTCTTAACACAGACACCCATTGCGCGAAATCGGTGGCATGTCTTCTGAACCCGATGGCCTTTTGCACGAAATCGGTGACACGACGTCTGAACCCGAACACCTTTGTGCGACATCGTTGACAACAATTCTGAATCCAGGCACCCCTTTCGCGACATCGGTGACACTTTTTCTTCACACAGACACCCATTGCGCGACATCAGTGACAAGTCTCCTTAACACATACACCCATTGCGCGACATTGGTAACACCTTTCCTTAACACATACACCCATTACGCGACATTGGTAACACCTTTCCTTAACACAAACGCCCATTGCGCGACATCGGTGGCATGTCTTTGGACCCAATCGTCTTTTACACGAGATCGGTGACACATTTTCTGAACCCGGTCGTCTTTTGTGCGACATTGGTAACAACTTTCCTTAACACATACACCCTTTGCGCGACTTCGTTGACACTTTTTCTTAACACAGACACCCATTGTGCGACATCGGTGGCATGTCTTCTGAACCCGATGGCCTTTTGCACGAAATCGGTGACACGACGTCTGAACCCGAACACCCATTGCGCGACATCAGTGACAAGTCTTCTTAACACAAACACCCCTTGCGCGACATCGGTGACACTTTTTCTTCACACAGACACCCATTGCGCGACATTGGTGATACTTTTTCTTAACATAGACACCCACTACGCGACATTGGTAATACCTTTTCTTAACACAAACGCCCATTGCGCGACATCGGTGGCATGTCTTTTGAACCCAATCGTCTTTTACACGAGATCGCTGACACATTTTCTGAACCCGGTCGTCTTTTGTGCGACATTGGTAACAACTTTCCTTAACACATACACCCTTTGCGCGACTTCGTTGACACTTTTTCTTAACACAGACACCCATTGTGCGACATCGGTGACACCCCTTCTTAACACAGACACCCATTGCGCGAAATCGGTGGCATGTCTTCTGAACCCGATGGCCTTTTGCACGAAATCGGTGACACGACGTCTGAACCCGAACACCTTTGTGCGACATCGTTGACAACAATTCTGAATCCAGGCACCCCTTTCGCGACATCGGTGACACCTCTTCTTAACACACACACCCATTGCGCAACATTGGTAACACCTTTCCTTAACACATACACCCATTACGCGACATTGGTAACACCTTTCCTTAACACAAACGCCCATTGCGCGACATCGGTGGCACGTCTTTTGAACCCAATCTTCTTTTACACGAGATCGGTGACACATTTTCTGAACCCGGCCGTCTTTTGTGCGACATTGGTAACAACTTTCCTTAACACATACACCCATTGCGCGACATCAGTGACAAGTCTTCTTAACACAAACACCCCTTGCGCGACATCGGTGACACTTTTTCTTCACACAGACACCCATTGCGCGACATCAGTGACAAGTCTTCTAAACCCGATCGCCTTTTGCACGAGATGGGTGACACGACATCTGAATCCGAACACCCTTTGTGCGACATCGTTGACAACAATTCTGAATCCAGGCACCCCTTGCGCGACATCGGTGACACTTTTTCTTCACACAGACACCCATTGCGCGACATCAGTGACAAGTCTCCTTAACACATACCCCCATTGCGCGACATTGGTAACACCTTTCCTTAACACATACGCCCATTGCGCGACATTGGTATCACCTTTCCTTAACACAAACGCCCATTGCGCGACATCGGTGGCATGTCTTTGGACCCAATCGTCTTTTACACGAGATCGGTGACACATTTTCTGAACCCGGCCGTCTTTTGTGCGACATTGGTAACAACTTTCCTTAACACATACACCCATTGCGCGACATCAGTGACAAGTCTTCTTAACACAAACACCCCTTGCGCGACATCGGTGACACTTTTTCTTCACACAGACACCCATTGCGCGACATCAGTGACAAGTCTCCTTAACACATACCCCCATTGCGCGACATTGGTAACACCTTTCCTTAACACATACGCCCATTGCGCGACATTGGTATCACCTTTCCTTAACACAAACGCCCATTGCGCGACATCGGTGGCATGTCTTTGGACCCAATCGTCTTTTACACGAGATCGGTGACACATTTTCTGAACCCGGCCGTCTTTTGTGCGACATTGGTAACAACTTTCCTTAACACATACACCCTTTGCGCGACTTCGTTGACACTTTTTCTTAACACAGACACCCATTGTGCGACATCGGTGGCATGTCTTCTGAACCCGATGGCCTTTTGCACGAAATCGGTGACACGACGTCTGAACCCGAACACCCATTGCGCGACATCAGTGACAAGTCTTCTTAACACAAACACCCCTTGCGCGACATCGGTGACACTTTTTCTTCACACAGACACCCATTGCGCGACATTGGTGATACTTTTTCTTAACATAGACACCCACTACGCGACATTGGTAATACCTTTTCTTAACACAAACGCCCATTGCGCGACATCGGTGGCACGTCTTTTGAACCCAATCGTCTTTTACACGAGATCGGTGACACATTTTCTGAACCCGGCCGTCTTTTGTGCGACATTGGTAACAACTTTCCTTAACACATACACCCTTTGCGCGACTTCGTTGACACTTTTTCTTAACACAGACACCCATTGTGCGACATCGGTGGCATGTCTTCTGAACCCGATGGCCTTTTGCACGAAATCGGTGACACGACGTCTGAACCCGAACACCCTCTGTGCGACATCGTTGACAAAAATTCTGAATCCAGGCACCCCTTTCGCGACATCGGTGACACCTCTTCTTAACACACACACCCATTGCGCGACATTGGTAACACCTTTCCTTAACACATACGCCCATTGCGCGACATTGGTATCACCTTTCCTTAACACAAACGCCCATTGCGCGACATCGGTGGCATGTCTTTGGACCCAATCGTCTTTTACACGAGATCGGTGACACATTTTCTGAACCCGGTCGTCTTTTGTGCGACATTGGTAACAACTTTCCTTAACACATACACCCTTTGCGCGACATCAGTGACAAGTCTTCTTAACACAAACACCCCTTGCCGACATCGGTGACACCTTTTCTTAACACAAACGCCCATTGCGCGACATCGGTGGCATGTCTTTTGAACCCAACCGTCTTTTACACGAGATCGCTGACACATTTTCTGAACCCGGACGTCTTTTGTGCGACATTGGTAACAACTTTCCTTACCACATGCACCCATTGCGCAACATTGGTAACACCTTTCCTTAACACATACGCCCATTGCGTGACATTGGTATCACCTTTCCTTAACACAAACGCCCATTGCGCGACATCGGTGGCATGTCTTTTGAACCCAACCGTCTTTTACACGAGATCGGTGACACATTTTCTGAACCCGGTCGTCTTTTGTTCGACATTGGTAACAACTTTCCTTAACACATACACCCTTTGCGCGGCTTCGTTGACACTTTTTCTTAACACAGACACCCATTGTGCGACATCGGTGGCATGTCTTCTGAACCCGATGGCCTTTTGCACGAAATCGGTGACACGACGTCTGAACCCGAACACCCTCTGTGCGACATCGTTGACAAAAATTCTGAATCCAGGCACCCCTTTCGCGACATCGGTGACACCTCTTCTTAACACACACACCCATTGCGCAACATTGGTAACACCTTTCCTTAACACATACACCCATTACGCGACATTGGTAACACCTTTCCTTAACACAAACGCCCATTGCGCGACATCGGTGGCACGTCTTTTGAACCCAATCGTCTTTTACACGAGATCGGTGACACGTTTTCTGAACCCGGTCGTCTTTTGTTCGACATTGGTAACAACTTTCCTTAACACATACACCCTTTGCGCGACTTCGTTGACACTTTTTCTTAACACAGACACCCATTGTGCGACATCGGTGGCATGTCTTCTGAACCCGATGGCCTTTTGCACGAAATCGGTGACACGACGTCTGAACCCGAACACCCTCTGTGCGACATCGTTGACAACAATTCTGAATCCGGGCACCCTTTGCGCGACTTCGTTGACACTTTTTCTTAACACAGACACCCATTGTGCGACATCGGTGGCATGTCTTCTGAACCCGATGGCCTTTTGCACGAAATCGGTGACACGACGTCTGAACCCGAACACCTTTGTGCGACATCGTTGACAACAATTCTGAATCCAGGCACCCCTTTCGCGACATCGGTGACACCTCTTCTTAACACACACACCCATTGCGCAACATTGGTAACACCTTTCCTTAACACATACACCCATTACGCGACATTGGTAACACCTTTCCTTAACACAAACGCCCATTGCGCGACATCGGTGGCACGTCTTTTGAACCCAATCTTCTTTTACACGAGATCGGTGACACATTTTCTGAACCCGGCCGTCTTTTGTGCGACATTGGTAACAACTTTCCTTAACACATACACCCATTGCGCGACATCAGTGACAAGTCTTCTTAACACAAACACCCCTTGCGCGACATCGGTGACACTTTTTCTTCACACAGACACCCATTGCGCGACATCAGTGACAAGTCTTCTAAACCCGATCGCCTTTTGCACGAGATGGGTGACACGACATCTGAATCCGAACACCCTTTGTGCGACATCGTTGACAACAATTCTGAATCCAGGCACCCCTTTCGCGACATCGGTGACACCTCTTCTTAACACATACCCCCATTGCGCGACATTGGTAACACCTTTCCTTAACACATACGCCCATTGCGCGACATTGGTATCACCTTTCCTTAACACAAACGCCCATTGCGCGACATCGGTGGCATGTCTTTGGACCAAATCGTCTTTTACACGAGATCGGTGACACATTTTCTGAACCCGGCCGTCTTTTGTGCGACATTGGTAACAACTTTCCTTAAAAGATACACCCATTGCGCGACATCAGTGACAAGTCTTCTTAACACAAACACCCCTTGCGCGACATCGGTGACACTTTTTCTTCACACAGACACCCATTGCGCGACATCAGTGACAAGTCTCCTTAACACATACACCCATTGCGCGACATTGGTAACACCTTTCCTTAACACATACACCCATTACGCGACATTGGTAACACCTTTCCTTAACACAAACGCCCATTGCGCGACATCGGTGGCATGTCTTTTGAACCCAATCGTCTTTTACACGAGATCGGTGACACATTTTCTGAACCCGGTCGTCTTTTGTGCGACATTGGTAACAACTTTCCTTAACACATACACCCTTTGCGCGACATCAGTGACAAGTCTTCTTAACACAAACACCCCTTGCCGACATCGGTGACACCTTTTCTTAACACAAACGCCCATTGCGCGACATCGGTGGCATGTCTTTTGAACCCAACCGTCTTTTACACGAGATCGCTGACACATTTTCTGAACCCGGACGTCTTTTGTGCGACATTGGTAACAACTTTCCTTAACACATACACCCATTGCGCGACATTGGTAACACCTTTCCTTAACACATACGCCCATTGCGCGACATTGGTATCACCTTTCCTTAACACAAACGCCCATTGCGCGACATCGGTGGCATGTCTTTTGAACCCAACCGTCTTTTACACGAGATCGGTGACACATTTTCTGAACCCGGTCGTCTTTTGTGCGATATCGTTGACAAAAATTCTGAATCCAGGCACCCCTTTCGCGACATCGGTGACACCTCTTCTTAACACATACACCCATTGCGCGACATTGGTAACTCCTTTCCTTAACACATACACCCATTACGCGACATTGGTAACACCTTTCCTTAACACAAACGCCCATTGCGCGACATCGGTGGCACGTTTTTGAACCCAATCGTCTTTTACACGAGATCGGTGACACATTTTCTGAACCCGGTCGTCTTTTGTGCGACATTGGTAACAACTTTCCTTAACACATACACCCTTTGCGCGACATCAGTGACAAGTCTTCTTAACACAAACACCCCTTGCCGACATCGGTGACACCTTTTCTTAACACAAACGCCCATTGCGCGACATCGGTGGCATGTCTTTTGAACCCAACCGTCTTTTACACGAGATCGCTGACACATTTTCTGAACCCGGACGTCTTTTGTGCGACATTGGTAACAACTTTCCTTACCACATACACCCATTGCGCAACATTGGTAACACCTTTCCTTAACACATACGCCCATTGCGTGACATTGGTATCACCTTTCCTTAACACAAACGCCCATTGCGCGACATCGGTGGCATGTCTTTTGAACCCAACCGTCTTTTACACGAGATCGGTGACACATTTTCTGAACCCGGTCGTCTTTTGTTCGACATTGGTAACAACTTTCCTTAACACATACACCCTTTGCGCGACTTCGTTGACACTTTTTCTTAACACAGACACCCATTGTGCGACATCGGTGGCATGTCTTCTGAACCCGATGGCCTTTTGCACGAAATCGGTGACACGACGTCTGAACCCGAACACCCTCTGTGCGACATCGTTGACAAAAATTCTGAATCCAGGCACCCCTTTCGCGACATCGGTGACACCTCTTCTTAACACACACACCCATTGCGCAACATTGGTAACACCTTTCCTTAACACATACACCCATTACGCGACATTGGTAACACCTTTCCTTAACACAAACGCCCATTGCGCGACATCGGTGGCACGTCTTTTGAACCCAATCGTCTTTTACACGAGATCGGTGACACGTTTTCTGAACCCGGTCGTCTTTTGTTCGACATTGGTAACAACTTTCCTTAACACATACACCCTTTGCGCGACTTCGTTGACACTTTTTCTTAACACAGACACCCATTGTGCGACATCGGTGGCATGTCTTCTGAACCCGATGGCCTTTTGCACGAAATCGGTGACACGACGTCTGAACCCGAACACCCTCTGTGCGACATCGTTGACAACAATTCTGAATCCGGGCACCCTTTGCGCGACTTCGTTGACACTTTTTCTTAACACAGACACCCATTGTGCGACATCGGTGGCATGTCTTCTGAACCCGATGGCCTTTTGCACGAAATCGGTGACACGACGTCTGAACCCGAACACCTTTGTGCGACATCGTTGACAACAATTCTGAATCCAGGCACCCCTTTCGCGACATCGGTGACACCTCTTCTTAACACACACACCCATTGCGCAACATTGGTAACACCTTTCCTTAACACATACACCCATTACGCGACATTGGTAACACCTTTCCTTAACACAAACGCCCATTGCGCGACATCGGTGGCACGTCTTTTGAACCCAATCTTCTTTTACACGAGATCGGTGACACATTTTCTGAACCCGGCCGTCTTTTGTGCGACATTGGTAACAACTTTCCTTAACACATACACCCATTGCGCGACATCAGTGACAAGTCTTCTTAACACAAACACCCCTTGCGCGACATCGGTGACACTTTTTCTTCACACAGACACCCATTGCGCGACATCAGTGACAAGTCTTCTAAACCCGATCGCCTTTTGCACGAGATGGGTGACACGACATCTGAATCCGAACACCCTTTGTGCGACATCGTTGACAACAATTCTGAATCCAGGCACCCCTTGCGCGACATCGGTGACACTTTTTCTTCACACAGACACCCATTGCGCGACATCAGTGACAAGTCTCCTTAACACATACCCCCATTGCGCGACATTGGTAACACCTTTCCTTAACACATACGCCCATTGCGCGACATTGGTATCACCTTTCCTTAACACAAACGCCCATTGCGCGACATCGGTGGCATGTCTTTGGACCCAATCGTCTTTTACACGAGATCGGTGACACATTTTCTGAACCCGGCCGTCTTTTGTGCGACATTGGTAACAACTTTCCTTAACAGATACACCCATTGCGCGACATCAGTGACAAGTCTTCTTAACACAAACACCCCTTGCGCGACATCGGTGACACTTTTTCTTCACACAGACACCCATTGCGCGACATCAGTGACAAGTCTCCTTAACACATACACCCATTGCGCGACATTGGTAACACCTTTCCTTAACACATACACCCATTACGCGACATTGGTAACACCTTTCCTTAACACAAACGCCCATTGCGCGACATCGGTGGCATGTCTTTTGAACCCAATCGTCTTTTACACGAGATCGGTGACACGTTTTCTGAACCCGGTCGTCTTTTGTTCGACATTGGTAACAACTTTCCTTAACACATACACCCTTTGCGCGACTTCGTTGACACTTTTTCTTAACACAGACACCCATTGTGCGACATCGGTGGCATGTCTTCTGAACCCGATGGCCTTTTGCACGAAATCGGTGACACGACGTCTGAACCCGAACACCCTCTGTGCGACATCGTTGACAACAATTCTGAATCCGGGCACCCTTTGCGCGACTTCGTTGACACTTTTTCTTAACACAGACACCCATTGTGCGACATCGGTGGCATGTCTTCTGAACCCGATGGCCTTTTGCACGAAATCGGTGACACGACGTCTGAACCCGAACACCTTTGTGCGACATCGTTGACAACAATTCTGAATCCAGGCACCCCTTTCGCGACATCGGTGACACCTCTTCTTAACACACACACCCATTGCGCAACATTGGTAACACCTTTCCTTAACACATACACCCATTACGCGACATTGGTAACACCTTTCCTTAACACAAACGCCCATTGCGCGACATCGGTGGCACGTCTTTTGAACCCAATCTTCTTTTACACGAGATCGGTGACACATTTTCTGAACCCGGCCGTCTTTTGTGCGACATTGGTAACAACTTTCCTTAACACATACACCCATTGCGCGACATCAGTGACAAGTCTTCTTAACACAAACACCCCTTGCGCGACATCGGTGACACTTTTTCTTCACACAGACACCCATTGCGCGACATCAGTGACAAGTCTTCTAAACCCGATCGCCTTTTGCACGAGATGGGTGACACGACATCTGAATCCGAACACCCTTTGTGCGACATCGTTGACAACAATTCTGAATCCAGGCACCCCTTGCGCGACATCGGTGACACTTTTTCTTCACACAGACACCCATTGCGCGACATCAGTGACAAGTCTCCTTAACACATACCCCCATTGCGCGACATTGGTAACACCTTTCCTTAACACATACGCCCATTGCGCGACATTGGTATCACCTTTCCTTAACACAAACGCCCATTGCGCGACATCGGTGGCATGTCTTTGGACCCAATCGTCTTTTACACGAGATCGGTGACACATTTTCTGAACCCGGCCGTCTTTTGTGCGACATTGGTAACAACTTTCCTTAACAGATACACCCATTGCGCGACATCAGTGACAAGTCTTCTTAACACAAACACCCCTTGCGCGACATCGGTGACACTTTTTCTTCACACAGACACCCATTGCGCGACATCAGTGACAAGTCTCCTTAACACATACACCCATTGCGCGACATTGGTAACACCTTTCCTTAACACATACACCCATTACGCGACATTGGTAACACCTTTCCTTAACACAAACGCCCATTGCGCGACATCGGTGGCATGTCTTTTGAACCCAATCGTCTTTTACACGAGATCGGTGACACATTTTCTGAACCCGGTCGTCTTTTGTGCGACATTGGTAACAACTTTCCTTAACACATACACCCTTTGCGCGACATCAGTGACAAGTCTTCTTAACACAAACACCCCTTGCCGACATCGGTGACACCTTTTCTTAACACAAACGCCCATTGCGCGACATCGGTGGCATGTCTTTTGAACCCAACCGTCTTTTACACGAGATCGCTGACACATTTTCTGAACCCGGACGTCTTTTGTGCGACATTGGTAACAACTTTCCTTAACACATACACCCATTGCGCGACATTGGTAACACCTTTCCTTAACACATACGCCCATTGCGCGACATTGGTATCACCTTTCCTTAACACAAACGCCCATTGCGCGACATCGGTGGCATGTCTTTTGAACCCAACCGTCTTTTACACGAGATCGGTGACACATTTTCTGAACCCGGTCGTCTTTTGTGCGATATCGTTGACAAAAATTCTGAATCCAGGCACCCCTTTCGCGACATCGGTGACACCTCTTCTTAACACACACACCCATTGCGCAACATTGGTAACACCTTTCCTTAACACATACACCCATTACACGACATTGGTAACACCTTTCCTTAACACAAACGCCCATTGCGCGACATCGGTGGCACGTCTTTTGAACCCAATCTTCTTTTACACGAGATCGGTGACACATTTTCTGAACCCGGTCGTCTTTTGTGCGACATTGGTAACAACTTTCCTTAACACATACACCCTTTGCGCGACTTCGTTGACACTTTTTCTTAACACAGACACCCATTGTGCGACATCGGTGGCATGTCTTCTGAACCCGATGGCCTTTTGCACGAAATCGGTGACACGACGTCTGAACCCGAACACCCATTGCGCGACATCAGTGACAAGTCTTCTTAACACAAACACCCCTTGCGCGACATCGGTGACACTTTTTCTTCACACAGACACCCATTGCGCGACATCAGTGACAAGTCTTCTTAACACAAACACCCCTTGCGCGACATCGGTGACACTTTTTCTTCACACAGACACCCATTGGGCGACATCAGTGACAAGTCTCCTTAACACATACACCCATTGCGCGACATTGGTAACAACTTTCCTTAACACATACACCCTTTGCGCGACTTCGTTGACACTTTTTCTTAACACAGACACCCATTGTGCGACATCGGTGGCATGTCTTCTGAACCCGATGGCCTTTTGCACGAAATCGGTGACACGACGTCTGAACCCGAACACCCTTTGTGCGACATCGTTGACAAAAATTCTGAATCTGGGCACCCCTTGCGCGACATCGGTGACACTTTTTCTTAACACAGACACCCATTGCGCGACATCAGTGACAAGTCTTCTTAACCCGATCGCCTTTTGCACGAGATGGGTGACACGACATCTGAATCCGAACACCCTTTGTGCGACATCGTTGACAACAATTCTGAATCCAGGCACCCCTTGCGCGACATCGGTGACACTTTTTCTTCACACAGACACCCATTGCGCGACATTGGTATCACCTTTCCTTAACACATACGCCCATTGCGCGACATTGGTATCACCTTTCCTTAACACAAACGCCCATTGCGCGACATCGGTGGCATGTCTTTGGACCCAATCGTCTTTTACACGAGATCGGTGACACATTTTCTGAACCCGGCCGTCTTTTGTGCGACATTGGTAACAACTTTCCTTAACACATACACCCATTGCGCGACATCAGTGACAAGTCTTCTTAACACAAACACCCTTGCGCGACATCGGTGACACTTTTTCTTCACACAGACACCCATTGCGCGACATCAGTGACAAGTCTCCTTAACACATACACCCATTGCGCGACATTGGTAACACCTTTCCTTAACACATACACCCATTACGCGACATTGGTAACACCTTTCCTTAACACAAACGCCCATTGCGCGACATCGGTGGCACGTCTTTTGAACCCAATCTTCTTTTACACGAGATCGGTGACACATTTTCTGAACCCGGTCGTCTTTTGTGCGACATTGGTAACAACTTTCCTTAACACATACACCCTTTGCGCGACATCAGTGACAAGTCTTCTTAACACAAACACCCCTTGCCGACATCGGTGACACCTTTTCTTAACACAAACGCCCATTGCGCGACATCGGTGGCATGTCTTTGGACCAAATCGTCTTTTACACGAGATCGGTGACACATTTTCTGAACCCGGCCGTCTTTTGTGCGACATTGGTAACAACTTTCCTTAAAAGATACACCCATTGCGCGACATCAGTGACAAGTCTTCTTAACACAAACACCCCTTGCGCGACATCGGTGACACTTTTTCTTCACACAGACACCCATTGCGCGACATCAGTGACAAGTCTCCTTAACACATACACCCATTGCGCGACATTGGTAACACCTTTCCTTAACACATACACCCATTACGCGACATTGGTAACACCTTTCCTTAACACAAACGCCCATTGCGCGACATCGGTGGCATGTCTTTTGAACCCAATCGTCTTTTACACGAGATCGGTGACACATTTTCTGAACCCGGTCGTCTTTTGTGCGACATTGGTAACAACTTTCCTTAACACATACACCCTTTGCGCGACATCAGTGACAAGTCTTCTTAACACAAACACCCCTTGCCGACATCGGTGACACCTTTTCTTAACACAAACGCCCATTGCGCGACATCGGTGGCATGTCTTTTGAACCCAACCGTCTTTTACACGAGATCGCTGACACATTTTCTGAACCCGGACGTCTTTTGTGCGACATTGGTAACAACTTTCCTTAACACATACACCCATTGCGCGACATTGGTAACACCTTTCCTTAACACATACGCCCATTGCGCGACATTGGTATCACCTTTCCTTAACACAAACGCCCATTGCGCGACATCGGTGGCATGTCTTTTGAACCCAACCGTCTTTTACACGAGATCGGTGACACATTTTCTGAACCCGGTCGTCTTTTGTGCGATATCGTTGACAAAAATTCTGAATCCAGGCACCCCTTTCGCGACATCGGTGACACCTCTTCTTAACACATACACCCATTGCGCGACATTGGTAACTCCTTTCCTTAACACATACACCCATTACGCGACATTGGTAACACCTTTCCTTAACACAAACGCCCATTGCGCGACATCGGTGGCACGTTTTTGAACCCAATCGTCTTTTACACGAGATCGGTGACACATTTTCTGAACCCGGTCGTCTTTTGTGCGACATTGGTAACAACTTTCCTTAACACATACACCCTTTGCGCGACATCAGTGACAAGTCTTCTTAACACAAACACCCCTTGCCGACATCGGTGACACCTTTTCTTAACACAAACGCCCATTGCGCGACATCGGTGGCATGTCTTTTGAACCCAACCGTCTTTTACACGAGATCGCTGACACATTTTCTGAACCCGGACGTCTTTTGTGCGACATTGGTAACAACTTTCCTTAACACATACACCCATTGCGCGACATTGGTAACACCTTTCCTTAACACATACGCCCATTGCGCGACATTGGTATCACCTTTCCTTAACACAAACGCCCATTGCGCGACATCGGTGGCATGTCTTTTGAACCCAACCGTCTTTTACACGAGATCGGTGACACATTTTCTGAACCCGGTCGTCTTTTGTGCGATATCGTTGACAAAAATTCTGAATCCAGGCACCCCTTTCGCGACATCGGTGACACCTCTTCTTAACACACACACCCATTGCGCAACATTGGTAACACCTTTCCTTAACACATACACCCATTACACGACATTGGTAACACCTTTCCTTAACACAAACGCCCATTGCGCGACATCGGTGGCACGTCTTTTGAACCCAATCTTCTTTTACACGAGATCGGTGACACATTTTCTGAACCCGGTCGTCTTTTGTGCGACATTGGTAACAACTTTCCTTAACACATACACCCTTTGCGCGACTTCGTTGACACTTTTTCTTAACACAGACACCCATTGTGCGACATCGGTGGCATGTCTTCTGAACCCGATGGCCTTTTGCACGAAATCGGTGACACGACGTCTGAACCCGAACACCCTTTGTGCGACATCGTTGACAACAATTCTGAATCCGGGCACCCCTTGCGCGACATCGGTGACACTTTTTCTTAACACAGACACCCACTGCGCGACATCAGTGACAAGTCTTCTAAACCCGATCGCCTTTTGCACGAGATGGGTGACACGACATCTGAATCCGAACACCCTTTGTGCGATATCGTTGACAACAATTCTGAATCCAGGCACCCCTTGCGCGACATCGGTGACACTTTTTCTTCACACAGACACCCATTGCGCGACATCAGTGACAAGTCTCCTTAACACATACACCCATTGCGCGACATTGGTAACACCTTTCCTTAACACATACGCCCATTGCGCGACATTGGTATCACCTTTCCTTAACACAAACGCCCATTGCGCGACATCGGTGGCATGTCTTTGGACCCAATCGTCTTTTACACGAGATCGGTGACACATTTTCTGAACCCGGCCGTCTTTTGTGCGACATTGGTAACAACTTTCCTTAACACATACACCCATTGCGCGACATCAGTGACAAGTCTTCTTAACACAAACACCCCTTGCGCGACATCGGTGACAATTTTTCTTCACACAGACACCCATTGCGCGACATCAGTGACAAGTCTCCTTAACACATACACCCATTGCGCGACATTGGTAACACCTTTCCTTAACACATACACCCATTACGCGACATTGGTAACACCTTTCCTTAACACAAACGCCCATTGCGCGACATCGGTGGCATGTCTTTTGAACCCAATCGTCTTTTACACGAGATCGGTGACACATTTTCTGAACCCGGTCGTCTTTTGTGCGACATTGGTAACAACTTTCCTTAACACATACACCCTTTGCGCGACATCAGTGACAAGTCTTCTTAACACAAACACCCCTTGCCGACATCGGTGACACCTTTTCTTAACACAAACGCCCATTGCGCGACATCGGTGGCATGTCTTTTGAACCCAACCGTCTTTTACACGAGATCGCTGACACATTTTCTGAACCCGGACGTCTTTTGTGCGACATTGGTAACAACTTTCCTTAACACATACACCCATTGCGCGACATTGGTAACACCTTTCCTTAACACATACGCCCATTGCGCGACATTGGTATCACCTTTCCTTAACACAAACGCCCATTGCGCGACATCGGTGGCATGTCTTTTGAACCCAACCGTCTTTTACACGAGATCGGTGACACATTTTCTGAACCCGGTCGTCTTTTGTGCGATATCGTTGACAAAAATTCTGAATCCAGGCACCCCTTTCGCGACATCGGTGACACCTCTTCTTAACACACACACCCATTGCGCAACATTGGTAACACCTTTCCTTAACACATACACCCATTACACGACATTGGTAACACCTTTCCTTAACACAAACGCCCATTGCGCGACATCGGTGGCACGTCTTTTGAACCCAATCTTCTTTTACACGAGATCGGTGACACATTTTCTGAACCCGGTCGTCTTTTGTGCGACATTGGTAACAACTTTCCTTAACACATACACCCTTTGCGCGACTTCGTTGACACTTTTTCTTAACACAGACACCCATTGTGCGACATCGGTGGCATGTCTTCTGAACCCGATGGCCTTTTGCACGAAATCGGTGACACGACGTCTGAACCCGAACACCCTTTGTGCGACATCGTTGACAACAATTCTGAATCCGGGCACCCCTTGCGCGACATCGGTGACACTTTTTCTTAACACAGACACCCATTGCGCGACATCAGTGACAAGTCTTCTAAACCCGATCGCCTTTTGCACGAGATGGGTGACACGACATCTGAATCCGAACACCCTTTGTGCGACATCGTTGACAACAATTCTGAATCCAGGCACCCCTTGCGCGACATCGGTGACACTTTTTCTTCACACAGACACCCATTGCGCGACATCAGTGACAAGTCTCCTTAACACATACACCCATTGCGCGACATTGGTAACACCTTTCCTTAACACATACGCCCATTGCGCGACATTGGTATCACCTTTCCTTAACACAAACGCCCATTGCGCGACATCGGTGGCATGTCTTTGGACCCAATCGTCTTTTACACGAGATCGGTGACACATTTTCTGAACCCGGCCGTCTTTTGTGCGACATTGGTAACAACTTTCCTTAACACATACACCCATTGCGCGACATCAGTGACAAGTCTTCTTAACACAAACACCCCTTGCGCGACATCGGTGACAATTTTTCTTCACACAGACACCCATTGCGCGACATCAGTGACAAGTCTCCTTAACACATACACCCATTGCGCGACATTGGTAACACCTTTCCTTAACACATACACCCATTACGCGACATTGGTAACACCTTTCCTTAACACAAACGCCCATTGCGCGACATCGGTGGCATGTCTTTTGAACCCAATCGTCTTTTACACGAGATCGGTGACACATTTTCTGAACCCGGTCGTCTTTTGTGCGACATTGGTAACAACTTTCCTTAACACATACACCCTTTGCGCGACATCAGTGACAAGTCTTCTTAACACAAACACCCCTTGCCGACATCGGTGACACCTTTTCTTAACACAAACGCCCATTGCGCGACATCGGTGGCATGTCTTTTGAACCCAACCGTCTTTTACACGAGATCGCTGACACATTTTCTGAACCCGGACGTCTTTTGTGCGACATTGGTAACAACTTTCCTTACCACATACACCCATTGCGCGACATTGGTAACACCTTTCCTTAACACATACGCCCATTGCGTGACATTGGTATCACCTTTCCTTAACACAAACGCCCATTGCGCGACATCGGTGGCATGTCTTTTGAACCCAACCGTCTTTTACACGAGATCGGTGACACATTTTCTGAACCCGGTCGTCTTTTGTGCGACATCGTTGACAAAAATTCTGAATCCAGGCACCCCTTTCGCGACATCGGTGACACCTCTTCTTAACACACACACCCATTGCGCAACATTGGTAACACCTTTCCTTAACACATACACCCATTACGCGACATTGGTAACACCTTTCCTTAACACAAACGCCCATTGCGCGACATCGGTGGCACGTCTTTTGAACCCAATCGTCTTTTACACGAGATCGGTGACACGTTTTCTGAACCCGGTCGTCTTTTGTTCGACATTGGTAACAACTTTCCTTAACACATACACCCTTTGCGCGACTTCGTTGACACTTTTTCTTAACACAGACACCCATTGTGCGACATCGGTGGCATGTCTTCTGAACCCGATGGCCTTTTGCACGAAATCGGTGACACGACGTCTGAACCCGAACACCCTCTGTGCGACATCGTTGACAACAATTCTGAATCCGGGCACCCTTTGCGCGACTTCGTTGACACTTTTTCTTAACACAGACACCCATTGTGCGACATCGGTGGCATGTCTTCTGAACCCGATGGCCTTTTGCACGAAATCGGTGACACGACGTCTGAACCCGAACACCTTTGTGCGACATCGTTGACAACAATTCTGAATCCAGGCACCCCTTTCGCGACATCGGTGACACCTCTTCTTAACACACACACACCCATTGCGCAACATTGGTAACACCTTTCCTTAACACATACACCCATTACGCGACATTGGTAACACCTTTCCTTAACACAAACGCCCATTGCGCGACATCGGTGGCACGTCTTTTGAACCCAATCTTCTTTTACACGAGATCGGTGACACATTTTCTGAACCCGGCCGTCTTTTGTGCGACATTGGTAACAACTTTCCTTAACACATACACCCATTGCGCGACATCAGTGACAAGTCTTCTTAACACAAACACCCCTTGCGCGACATCGGTGACACTTTTTCTTCACACAGACACCCATTGCGCGACATCAGTGACAAGTCTTCTAAACCCGATCGCCTTTTGCACGAGATGGGTGACACGACATCTGAATCCGAACACCCTTTGTGCGACATCGTTGACAACAATTCTGAATCCAGGCACCCCTTGCGCGACATCGGTGACACTTTTTCTTCACACAGACACCCATTGCGCGACATCAGTGACAAGTCTTCTTAACACAAACACCCCTTGCGCGACATCGGTGACACTTTTTCTTCACACAGACACCCATTGCGCGACATCAGTGACAAGTCTTCTTAACACAAACACCCCTTGCGCGACATCGGTGACACTTTTTCTTCACACAGACACCCATTGGGCGACATCAGTGACAAGTCTCCTTAACACATACACCCATTGCGCGACATTGGTAACAACTTTCCTTAACACATACACCCTTAGCGCGACTTCGTTGACACTTTTTCTTAACACAGACACCCATTGTGCGACATCGGTGGCATGTCTTCTGAACCCAATGGCCTTTTGCACGAAATCGGTGACACGACGTCTGAACCCGAACACCCTTTGTGCGACATCGTTGACAAAAATTCTGAATCCAGGCACCCCTTGCGCAACATCGGTAACACTTTTTCTTAACACAGACACCCATTGCGCGACATCAGTGACAAGTCTTCTTAACACAAACACCCCTTGCGCGACATCGGTGACACTTTTTCTTCACAAAGACACCCATTGGGCGACATCAGTGACAAGTCTCCTTAACACAAACACCCCTTGCCGACATCGGTGACACCTTTTCTTAACACAAACGCCCATTGCGCGACATCGGTGGCATGTCTTTTAAACCCAATCGTCTTTTACACGAGATCGGTGACACATTTTCTGAACCCGGTCGTCTTTTGTGCGACATTGGTAACAACTTTCCTTAACACAAACACCCCTTGCGCGACATCGGTGACACTTTTTCTTCACAAAGACACCCATTGGGCGACATCAGTGACAAGTCTTCTGAACCCGATGGCCTTTTGCACGAAATCGGTGACACGACGTCTGAACCCGAACACCCTTTGTGCGACATCGTTGACAAAAATTCTGAATCCAGGCACCCCTTGCGCAACATCGGTAACACTTTTTCTTCACAAAGACACCCATTGGGCGACATCAGTGACAAGTCTTCTTAACACAAACACCCCTTGCGCGACATCGGTGACACTTTTTCTTCACAAAGACACCCATTGCGCGACATCAGTGACAAGTCTTCTTAACACAAACACCCCTTGCGCGACATCGGTGACACTTTTTCTTCACAAAGACACCCATTGGGCGACATCAGTGACAAGTCTCCTTAACACAAACACCCCTTGCCGACATCAGTGACAAGTCTCGTTAACACATACACCCATTGCGCGACATTGGTAACAACTTTCCTTAACACATACACCCTTTGCGCGACTTCGTTGACACTTTTTCTTAACACAGACACCCATTGTGCGACATCGGTGGCATGTCTTCTGAACCCGATGGCCTTTTGCACGAAATCGGTGACACGACGTCTGAACCCGAACACCCTTTGTGCGACATCGTTGACAAAAATTCTGAATCCAGGCACCCCTTGCGCAACATCGGTAACACTTTTTCTTAACACAGACACCCATTGCGCGACATCAGTGACAAGTCTTCTTAACACAAACACCCCTTGCGCGACATCGGTGACACTTTTTCTTCACAAAGACACCCATTGGGCGACATCAGTGACAAGTCTCCTTAACACAAACACCCATTGCGCGACATTGGTAACACCTTTCCTTAACACATACGCCCATTGCGCGACATTGGTATCTCCTTTCCTTAACACATACACCCTTTGCGCGACATCAGTGACAAGTCTTCTTAACACAAACACCCCTTGCCGACATCGGTGACACCTTTTCTTAACACAAACGCCCATTGCGCGACATCGGTGGCATGTCTTTTAAACCCAATCGCCTTTTGCACGAGATGGGTGACACGACATCTGAATCCGAACACCCTTTGTGCGACATCGTTGACAACAATTCTGAATCCAGGCACCCTTTGTGCGACATCGTTGACAACAATTCTGAATCCAGACACCCCTTGCGCGACATCAGTAACACTTTTTCTTAACACAGACACCCATTGCGCGACATCAGTGACAAGTCTTCTTAACACAAACACCCCTTGCGCAACATCGGTAACACTTTTTCTTAACACAGACACCCATTGCGCGACATCAGTGACAAGTCTTCTTAACACAAACACCCCTTGCGCGACATCGGTGACACTTTTTCTTCACACAGACACCCATTGCGCGACATCAGTGACAAGTCTCCTTAACACATACACCCATTGCGCGACATTGGTAACACCTTTCCTTAACACATACGCCCATTGCGCGACATTGGTATCACCTTTCCTTAACACAAACGCCCATTGCGCGACATCGGTGGCATGTCTTTTGAACCCAATCGTCTTTTACACGAGATCGCTGACACATTTTCTGAACCCGGTCGTCTTTTGTGCGACATTGGTAACAACTTTCCTTAACACATACACCCTTTGCGCGACATCAGTGACAAGTCTTCTTAACACAAACACCCCTTGCCGACATCGGTGACACTTTTTCTTCACACAGACACCCATTGCGCGACATCAGTGACAAGTCTCCTTAACACATACACCCATTGCGCGACATTGGTAACACCTTTCCTTAACACATACGCCCATTGCGCGACATTGGTATCACCTTTCCTTAACACAAACGCCCATTGCGCGACATCGGTGGCATGTCTTTTGAACCCAACCGTCTTTTACACGAGATCGGTGACACATTTTCTGAACCCGGTCGTCTTTTGTGCGACATCGTTGACAACAATTCTGAATCCAGGCACCCCTTGCGCGACATCGGTGACACCTCTTCTTAACACACACACCCATTGCGCAACATTGGTAACACCTTTCCTTAACACATACACCCATTACGCGACATTGGTAACACCTTTCCTTAACACAAACGCCCATTGCGCGACATCGGTGGCACGTCTTTTGAACCCAATCGTCTTTTACACGAGATCGGTGACACGTTTTCTGAACCCGGTCGTCTTTTGTTCGACATTGGTAACAACTTTCCTTAACACATACACCCTTTGCGCGACTTCGTTGACACTTTTTCTTAACACAGACACCCATTGTGCGACATCGGTGGCATGTCTTCTGAACCCGATGGCCTTTTGCACGAAATCGGTGACACGACGTCTGAACCCGAACACCCTCTGTGCGACATCGTTGACAACAATTCTGAATCCGGGCACCCTTTGCGCGACTTCGTTGACACTTTTTCTTAACACAGACACCCATTGTGCGACATCGGTGGCATGTCTTCTGAACCCGATGGCCTTTTGCACGAAATCGGTGACACGACGTCTGAACCCGAACACCTTTGTGCGACATCGTTGACAACAATTCTGAATCCAGGCACCCCTTTCGCGACATCGGTGACACCTCTTCTTAACACACACACACCCATTGCGCAACATTGGTAACACCTTTCCTTAACACATACACCCATTACGCGACATTGGTAACACCTTTCCTTAACACAAACGCCCATTGCGCGACATCGGTGGCACGTCTTTTGAACCCAATCTTCTTTTACACGAGATCGGTGACACATTTTCTGAACCCGGCCGTCTTTTGTGCGACATTGGTAACAACTTTCCTTAACACATACACCCATTGCGCGACATCAGTGACAAGTCTTCTTAACACAAACACCCCTTGCGCGACATCGGTGACACTTTTTCTTCACACAGACACCCATTGCGCGACATCAGTGACAAGTCTTCTAAACCCGATCGCCTTTTGCACGAGATGGGTGACACGACATCTGAATCCGAACACCCTTTGTGCGACATCGTTGACAACAATTCTGAATCCAGGCACCCCTTGCGCGACATCGGTGACACTTTTTCTTCACACAGACACCCATTGCGCGACATCAGTGACAAGTCTTCTTAACACAAACACCCCTTGCGCGACATCGGTGACACTTTTTCTTCACACAGACACCCATTGCGCGACATCAGTGACAAGTCTTCTTAACACAAACACCCCTTGCGCGACATCGGTGACACTTTTTCTTCACACAGACACCCATTGGGCGACATCAGTGACAAGTCTCCTTAACACATACACCCATTGCGCGACATTGGTAACAACTTTCCTTAACACATACACCCTTAGCGCGACTTCGTTGACACTTTTTCTTAACACAGACACCCATTGTGCGACATCGGTGGCATGTCTTCTGAACCCAATGGCCTTTTGCACGAAATCGGTGACACGACGTCTGAACCCGAACACCCTTTGTGCGACATCGTTGACAAAAATTCTGAATCCAGGCACCCCTTGCGCAACATCGGTAACACTTTTTCTTAACACAGACACCCATTGCGCGACATCAGTGACAAGTCTTCTTAACACAAACACCCCTTGCGCGACATCGGTGACACTTTTTCTTCACAAAGACACCCATTGGGCGACATCAGTGACAAGTCTCCTTAACACAAACACCCCTTGCCGACATCGGTGACACCTTTTCTTAACACAAACGCCCATTGCGCGACATCGGTGGCATGTCTTTTAAACCCAATCGTCTTTTACACGAGATCGGTGACACATTTTCTGAACCCGGTCGTCTTTTGTGCGACATTGGTAACAACTTTCCTTAACACAAACACCCCTTGCGCGACATCGGTGACACTTTTTCTTCACAAAGACACCCATTGGGCGACATCAGTGACAAGTCTTCTGAACCCGATGGCCTTTTGCACGAAATCGGTGACACGACGTCTGAACCCGAACACCCTTTGTGCGACATCGTTGACAAAAATTCTGAATCCAGGCACCCCTTGCGCAACATCGGTAACACTTTTTCTTCACAAAGACACCCATTGGGCGACATCAGTGACAAGTCTTCTTAACACAAACACCCCTTGCGCGACATCGGTGACACTTTTTCTTCACAAAGACACCCATTGCGCGACATCAGTGACAAGTCTTCTTAACACAAACACCCCTTGCGCGACATCGGTGACACTTTTTCTTCACAAAGACACCCATTGGGCGACATCAGTGACAAGTCTCCTTAACACAAACACCCCTTGCCGACATCAGTGACAAGTCTCGTTAACACATACACCCATTGCGCGACATTGGTAACAACTTTCCTTAACACATACACCCTTTGCGCGACTTCGTTGACACTTTTTCTTAACACAGACACCCATTGTGCGACATCGGTGGCATGTCTTCTGAACCCGATGGCCTTTTGCACGAAATCGGTGACACGACGTCTGAACCCGAACACCCTTTGTGCGACATCGTTGACAAAAATTCTGAATCCAGGCACCCCTTGCGCAACATCGGTAACACTTTTTCTTAACACAGACACCCATTGCGCGACATCAGTGACAAGTCTTCTTAACACAAACACCCCTTGCGCGACATCGGTGACACTTTTTCTTCACAAAGACACCCATTGGGCGACATCAGTGACAAGTCTCCTTAACACAAACACCCATTGCGCGACATTGGTAACACCTTTCCTTAACACATACGCCCATTGCGCGACATTGGTATCTCCTTTCCTTAACACATACACCCTTTGCGCGACATCAGTGACAAGTCTTCTTAACACAAACACCCCTTGCCGACATCGGTGACACCTTTTCTTAACACAAACGCCCATTGCGCGACATCGGTGGCATGTCTTTTAAACCCAATCGCCTTTTGCACGAGATGGGTGACACGACATCTGAATCCGAACACCCTTTGTGCGACATCGTTGACAACAATTCTGAATCCAGGCACCCTTTGTGCGACATCGTTGACAACAATTCTGAATCCAGACACCCCTTGCGCGACATCAGTAACACTTTTTCTTAACACAGACACCCATTGCGCGACATCAGTGACAAGTCTTCTTAACACAAACACCCCTTGCGCAACATCGGTAACACTTTTTCTTAACACAGACACCCATTGCGCGACATCAGTGACAAGTCTTCTTAACACAAACACCCCTTGCGCGACATCGGTGACACTTTTTCTTCACACAGACACCCACTGCGCGACATCAGTGACAAGTCTCCTTAACACATACACCCATTGCGCGACATTGGTAACACCTTTCCTTAACACATACGCCCATTGCGCGACATTGGTATCACCTTTCCTTAACACAAACGCCCATTGCGCGACATCGGTGGCATGTCTTTTGAACCCAATCGTCTTTTACACGAGATCGCTGACACATTTTCTGAACCCGGTCGTCTTTTGTGCGACATTGGTAACAACTTTCCTTAACACATACACCCTTTGCGCGACATCAGTGACAAGTCTTCTTAACACAAACACCCCTTGCCGACATCGGTGACACTTTTTCTTCACACAGACACCCATTGCGCGACATCAGTGACAAGTCTCCTTAACACATACACCCATTGCGCGACATTGGTAACACCTTTCCTTAACACATACGCCCATTGCGCGACATTGGTATCACCTTTCCTTAACACAAACGCCCATTGCGCGACATCGGTGGCATGTCTTTTGAACCCAACCGTCTTTTACACGAGATCGGTGACACATTTTCTGAACCCGGTCGTCTTTTGTGCGACATCGTTGACAACAATTCTGAATCCAGGCACCCCTTGCGCGACATCGGTAACACTTTTTCTTGACACAGACACCCCTTGCGCGACATCGGTAACACTTTTTCTTGACACAGACACCCATTGCGCGACATCAGTGACAAGTCTTCTTAACACAAACACCCCTTGCGCGACATCGGTGACGCTTTTTCTTCACACAGACACCCATTGCGCGACATCAGTGACAAGTCTTCTTAACACAAACACCCCTTGCGCGACATCGGTGACACTTTTTCTTCACACAGACACCCATTGCGCGACATCAGTGACAAGTCTCCTTAACACATACACCCATTGCGCGACATTGGTAACACCTTTCCTTAACACAAACGCCCATTGCGCGACATCGGTGGCATGTCTTTTGAACCCAATCGTCTTTTACACGAGATCGCTGACACATTTTCTGAACCCGGTCGTCTTTTGTGCGACATTGGTAACAACTTTCCTTAACACATACACCCTTTGCGCGACTTCGTTGACACTTTTTCTTAACACAGACACCCACTGTGCGACATCGGTGGCATGTCTTCTGAACCCGATGGCCTTTTGCACGAAATCGGTGACACGACGTCTGAACCCGAACACCCTTTGTGCGACATCGTTGACAAAAATTCTGAATCCAGGCACCCCTTGCGCAACATCGGTAACACTTTTTCTTAACACAGACACCCATTGCGCGACATCAGTGACAAGTCTTCTTAACACAAACACCCCTTGCGCGACATCGGTGACACTTTTTCTTCACACAGACACCCATTGGGCGACATCAGTGACAAGTCTCCTTAACACATACACCCATTGCGCGACATTGGTAACACCTTTCCTTAACACGTACGCCCATTGCGCGACATTGGTATCTCCTTTCCTTAACACATACACCCTTTGCGCGACATCAGTGACAAGTCTTCTTAACACAAACACCCCTTGCCGACATCGGTGACACCTTTTCTTAACACAAACGCCCATTGCGCGACATCGGTGGCATGTCTTTTAAACCCAATCGCCTTTTGCACGAGATGGGTGACACGACATCTGAATCCGAACACCCTTTGTGCGACATCGTTGACAACAATTCTGAATCCAGGCACCCTTTGTGCGACATCGTTGACAACAATTCTGAATCCAGGCACCCCTTGCGCGACATCGGTAACACTTTTTCTTAACACAGACACCCATTGCGCGACATCAGTGACAAGTCTCCTTAACACATACACCCATTGCGCGACATTGGTAACACCTTTCCTTAACACATACGCCCATTGCGCGACATTGGTATCACCTTTCCTTAACACAAACGCCCATTGCGCGACATTGGTAACACCTTTCCTTAACACATACGCCCATTGCGCGACATTGGTATCACCTTTCCTTAACACAAACGCCCATTGCGCGACATCGGTGGCATGTCTTTTAAACCCAATCGCCTTTTGCACGAGATGGGTGACACGACATCTGAATCCGAACACCCTTTGTGCGACATCGTTGACAACAATTCTGAATCCAGGCACCCCTTGCGCGACATCGGTCACACTTTTTCTTAACACAGACACCCATTGCGCGACATCAGTGACAAGTCTTCTTAACACAAACACCCCTTGCGCGACATCGGTGACACTTTTTCTTCACACAGACACCCATTGGGCGACATCAGTGACAAGTCTCCTTAACACATACACCCATTGCGCGACATTGGTAACACCTTTCCTTAACACGTACGCCCATTGCGCGACATTGGTATCTCCTTTCCTTAACACATACACCCTTTGCGCGACATCAGTGACAAGTCTTCTTAACACAAACACCCCTTGCCGACATCGGTGACACCTTTTCTTAACACAAACGCCCATTGCGCGACATCGGTGGCATGTCTTTTAAACCCAATCGCCTTTTGCACGAGATGGGTGACACGACATCTGAATCCGAACACCCTTTGTGCGACATCGTTGACAACAATTCTGAATCCAGGCACCCTTTGTGCGACATCGTTGACAACAATTCTGAATCCAGGCACCCCTTGCGCGACATCGGTAACACTTTTTCTTAACACAGACACCCATTGCGCGACATCAGTGACAAGTCTCCTTAACACATACACCCATTGCGCGACATTGGTAACACCTTTCCTTAACACATACGCCCATTGCGCGACATTGGTATCACCTTTCCTTAACACAAACGCCCATTGCGCGACATTGGTAACACCTTTCCTTAACACATACGCCCATTGCGCGACATTGGTATCACCTTTCCTTAACACAAACGCCCATTGCGCGACATCGGTGGCATGTCTTTTAAACCCAATCGCCTTTTGCACGAGATGGGTGACACGACATCTGAATCCGAACACCCTTTGTGCGACATCGTTGACAACAATTCTGAATCCAGGCACCCCTTGCGCGACATCGGTCACACTTTTTCTTAACACAGACACCCATTGCGCGACATCAGTGACAAGTCTTCTTAACACAAACACCCCTTGCGCGACATCGGTGACACTTTTTCTTCACACAGACACCCATTGCGCGACATCAGTGACAAGTCTCCTTAACACATACACCCATTGCGCGACATTGGTAACACCTTTCCTTAACACATACGCCCATTGCGCGACATTGGTATCACCTTTCCTTAACACAAACGCCCATTGCGCGACATCGGTGGCATGTCTTTTGAACCCAATCGTGTTTTACACGAGATCGCTGACACATTTTCTGAACCCGGTCGTCTTTTGTGCGACATTGGTAACAACTTTCCTTAACACATACACCCTTTGCGCGACATCAGTGACAAGTCTTCTTAACACAAACACCCCTTGCCGACATCGGTGACACTTTTTCTTCACACAGACACCCATTGCGCGACATCAGTGACAAGTCTCCTTAACACATACACCCATTGCGCGACATTGTTGATAATTTTTCTTAACATAGACACCCACTACGCGACATTGGTAATACCTTTTCTTAACACAGACCCGCATTGCGAGACACCGGTGGCATGTCTTTTGAACCCAGTCGTCTTTTACACGAGATGGGTGACACGACATCTGAATCCGAACACCCTTTGTGCGACATCGTTGACAACAATTCTGAATCCAGGCACCCTTTGTGCGACATCGTTGACAACAATTCTGAATCCAGGCACCCCTTGCGCGACATCGGTAACACCTCTTCTTAACACATACACCCATTGCGCGACATTGTTGATACTTTTTCTTAACATAGACACCCACTACGCGACATTGGTAATACCTTTTCTTAACACAGACCCGCATTGCGAGACACCGGTGGCATGTCTTTTGAACCCAGTCGTCTTTTACACGAGATGGGTGACACGACATCTGAATCCGAACACCCTTTGTGCGACATCGTTGACAACAATTCTGAATCCAGGCACCCTTTGTGCGACATCGTTGACAACAATTCTGAATCCAGGCACCCCTTGCGCGACATCGGTAACACCTCTTCTTAACACATACACCCTTTGCGCGCCTTCGTTGACACTTTTTCTTAACACAGACACCCATTGTGCGACATCGGTGGCATGTCTTCTGAACCCGATGGCCTTTTGCACGAAATCGGTGACACGACGTCTGAACCCGAACACCCTTTGTGCGACATCGTTGACAACAATTCTGAATCCGGGCACCCTTTGCGCGACTTCGTTGACACTTTTTCTTAACACAGACACCCATTGTGCGACATCGGTGGCATGTCTTCTGAACCCGATGGCCTTTTGCACGAAATCGGTGACACGACGTCTGAACCCGAACACCCTTTGTGCGACATCGTTGACAACAATTCTGAATCCAGGCACCCCTTTCGCGACATCGGTGACACCTCTTCTTAACACACACACCCATTGCGCAACATTGGTAACACCTTTCCTTAACACATACACCCATTACGCGACATTGGTAACACCTTTCCTTAACACAAACGCCCATTGCGCGACATCGGTGGCACGTCTTTTGAACCCAATCGTCTTTTACACGAGATCGGTGACACATTTTCTGAACCCGGTCGTCTTTTGTGCGACATCGTTGACAACAATTCTGAATCCAGGCACCCTTTGTGCGACATCGTTGACAACAATTCTGAATCCAGGCACCCCTTGCGCGACATCGGTAACACTTTTTCTTAACACAGACACCCTTTGCGCGACATCAGTGACAAGTCTTCTTAACACAAACACCCCTCGCCGACATCGGTGACACCTTTTCTTAACACAAACGCCCATTGCGCGACATCGGTGGCATGTCTTTTAAACCCAATCGCCTTTTGCACGAGATGGGTGACACGACATCTGAATCCGAACACCCTTTGTGCGACATCGTTGACAACAATTCTGAATCCAGGAACCCTTTGTGCGACATCGTTGACAACAATTCTGAATCCAGACACCCCTTGCGCGACATCGGTAACACTTTTTCTTAACACAGACACCCATTGCGCGACATCAGTGACAAGTCTTCTTAACACAAACACCCCTTGCGCAACATCGGTAACACTTTTTCTTAACACAGACACCCATTGCGCGACATCAGTGACAAGTCTTCTTAAAACAAACACTCCTTGCGCGACATCGGTGACACTTTTTCTTCACACAGACACCCATTGGGCGACATCAGTGACAAGTCTCCTTAACACATACACCCATTGCGCGACATTGGTAACACCTTTCCTTAACACATACGCCCATTGCGCGACATTGGTATCTCCTTTCCTTAACACATACACCCTTTGCGCGACATCAGTGACAAGTCTTCTTAACACAAACACCCCTTGCCGACATCGGTGACACCTTTTCTTAACACAAACGCCCATTGCGCGACATCGGTGGCATGTCTTTTAAACCCAATCGCCTTTTGCACGAGATGGGTGACACGACATCTGAATCCGAACACCCTTTGTGCGACATCGTTGACAACAATTCTGAATCCAGGCACCCTTTGTGCGACATCGTTGACAACAATTCTGAATCCAGGCACCCCTTGCGCGACATCGGTAACACTTTTTCTTAACACAGACACCCATTGCGCGACATCAGTGACAAGTCTCCTTAACACATACACCCATTGCGCGACATTGGTAACACCTTTCCTTAACACATACGCCCATTGCGCGACATTGGTATCACCTTTCCTTAACACAAACGCCCATTGCGCGACATTGGTAACACCTTTCCTTAACACATACGCCCATTGCGCGACATTGGTATCACCTTTCCTTAACACAAACGCCCATTGCGCGACATCGGTGGCATGTCTTTTAAACCCAATCGCCTTTTGCACGAGATGGGTGACACGACATCTGAATCCGAACACCCTTTGTGCGACATCGTTGACAACAATTCTGAATCCAGGCACCCTTTTTGCGACATCGTTGACAACAATTCTGAATCCAGGCACCCTTTGTGCGACATCGGTAACACTTTTTCTTAACACAGACACCCATTGCGCGACATCAGTGACAAGTCTTCTTAACACAAACACCCCTTGCGCAACATCGGTAACACTTTTTCTTAACACAGACACCCATTGCGCGACATCAGTGACAAGTCTTCTTAACACAAACACTCCTTGCGCGACATCGGTGACACTTTTTCTTCACACAGACACCCATTGGGCGACATCAGTGACAAGTCTCCTTAACACATACACCCATTGCGCGACATTGGTAACACCTTTCCTTAACACATACGCCCATTGCGCGACATTGGTATCACCTTTCCTTAAAACAAACGCCCATTGCGCGACATCGGTGGCATGTCTTTTGAACCCAATCGTCTTTTACACGAGATCGCTGACACATTTTCTGAACCCGGTCGTCTTTTGTGCGACATTGGTAACAACTTTCCTTAACACATACACCCTTTGCGCGACATCAGTGACAAGTCTTCTTAACACAAACACCCCTTGCCGACATCGGTGACACTTTTTCTTCACACAGACACCCATTGCGCGACATCAGTGACAAGTCTCCTTAACACATACACCCATTGCGCGACATTGGTAACACCTTTCCTTAACACATACGCCCATTGCGCGACATTGGTATCACCTTTCCTTAATACAAACGCCCATTGCGCGACATCGGTGGCATGTCTTTTGAACCCAACCGTCTTTTACACGAGATCGGTGACACATTTTCTGAACCCGGTCGTCTTTTGTGCGACATCGTTGACAACAATTCTGAATCCAGGCACCCCTTGCGCGACATCGGTAACACTTTTTCTTGACACAGACACCCATTGCGCGACATCAGTGACAAGTCTTCTTAACACAAACACCCCTTGCGCGACATCGGTGACACTTTTTCTTCACACAGACACCCATTGCGCGACATCAGTGACAAGTCTTCTTAACACAAACACCCCTTGCGCGACATCGGTGACACTTTTTCTTCACACAGACACCCATTGCGCGACATCAGTGACAAGTCTCCTTAACACATACACCCATTGCGCGACATTGGTAACACCTTTCCTTAACACAAACGCCCATTGCGCGACATCGGTGGCATGTCTTTTGAACCCAATCGTCTTTTACACGAGATCGCTGACACATTTTCTGAACCCGGTCGTCTTTTGTGCGACATTGGTAACAACTTTCCTTAACACATACACCCTTTGCGCGACTTCGTTGACACTTTTTCTTAACACAGACACCCATTGTGCGACATCGGTGGCATGTCTTCTGAACCCGATGGCCTTTTGCACGAAATCGGTGACACGACGTCTGAACCCGAACACCCTTTGTGCGACATCGTTGACAAAAATTCTGAATCCAGGCACCCCTTGCGCAACATCGGTAACACTTTTTCTTAACACAGACACCCATTGCGCGACATCAGTGACAAGTCTTCTTAACACAAACACCCCTTGCGCGACATCGGTGACACTTTTTCTTCACACAGACACCCATTGGGCGACATCAGTGACAAGTCTCCTTAACACATACACCCATTGCGCGACATTGGTAACACCTTTCCTTAACACGTACGCCCATTGCGCGACATTGGTATCTCCTTTCCTTAACACAAACGCCCATTGCGCGACATTGGTAACACCTTTCCTTAACACATACGCCCATTGCGCGATATTGGTATCACCTTTCCTTAACACAAACGCCCATTGCGCGACATCGGTGGCATGTCTTTTAAACCCAATCGCCTTTTGCACGAGATGGGTGACACGACATCTGAATCCGAACACCCTTTGTGCGACATCGTTGACAACAATTCTGAATCCAGGCACCCTTTGTGCGACATCGTTGACAACAATTCTGAATCCAGGCACCCCTTGCGCGACATCGGTCACACTTTTTCTTAACACAGACACCCATTGCGCGACATCAGTGACAAGTCTTCTTAACACAAACACCCCTTGCGCGACATCGGTGACACTTTTTCTTCACACAGACACCCATTGCGCGACATCAGTGACAAGTCTCCTTAACACATACACCCATTGCGCGACATTGGTAACACCTTTCCTTAACACATACGCCCATTGCGCGACATTGGTATCACCTTTCCTTAACACAAACGCCCATTGCGCGACATCGGTGGCATGTCTTTTGAACCCAATCGTGTTTTACACGAGATCGCTGACACATTTTCTGAACCCGGTCGTCTTTTGTGCGACATTGGTAACAACTTTCCTTAACACATACACCCTTTGCGCGACATCAGTGACAAGTCTTCTTAACACAAACACCCCTTGCCGACATCGGTGACACTTTTTCTTCACACAGACACCCATTGCGCGACATCAGTGACAAGTCTCCTTAACACATACACCCATTGCGCGACATTGTTGATAATTTTTCTTAACATAGACACCCACTACGCGACATTGGTAATACCTTTTCTTAACACAGACCCGCATTGCGAGACACCGGTGGCATGTCTTTTGAACCCAGTCGTCTTTTACACGAGATGGGTGACACGACATCTGAATCCGAACACCCTTTGTGCGACATCGTTGACAACAATTCTGAATCCAGGCACCCTTTGTGCGACATCGTTGACAACAATTCTGAATCCAGGCACCCCTTGCGCGACATCGGTAACACCTCTTCTTAACACATACACCCATTGCGCGACATTGTTGATACTTTTTCTTAACATAGACACCCACTACGCGACATTGGTAATACCTTTTCTTAACACAGACCCGCATTGCGAGACACCGGTGGCATGTCTTTTGAACCCAGTCGTCTTTTACACGAGATGGGTGACACGACATCTGAATCCGAACACCCTTTGTGCGACATCGTTGACAACAATTCTGAATCCAGGCACCCTTTGTGCGACATCGTTGACAACAATTCTGAATCCAGGCACCCCTTGCGCGACATCGGTAACACCTCTTCTTAACACATACACCCTTTGCGCGCCTTCGTTGACACTTTTTCTTAACACAGACACCCATTGTGCGACATCGGTGGCATGTCTTCTGAACCCGATGGCCTTTTGCACGAAATCGGTGACACGACGTCTGAACCCGAACACCCTTTGTGCGACATCGCTGACAACAATTCTGAATCCGGGCACCCTTTGCGCGACTTCGTTGACACTTTTTCTTAACACAGACACCCATTGTGCGACATCGGTGGCATGTCTTCTGAACCCGATGGCCTTTTGCACGAAATCGGTGACACGACGTCTGAACCCGAACACCCTTTGTGCGACATCGTTGACAACAATTCTGAATCCAGGCACCCCTTTCGCGACATCGGTGACACCTCTTCTTAACACACACACCCATTGCGCAACATTGGTAACACCTTTCCTTAACACATACACCCATTACGCGACATTGGTAACACCTTTCCTTAACACAAACGCCCATTGCGCGACATCGGTGGCACGTCTTTTGAACCCAATCGTCTTTTACACGAGATCGGTGACACATTTTCTGAACCCGGTCGTCTTTTGTGCGACATCGTTGACAACAATTCTGAATCCAGGCACCCTTTGTGCGACATCGTTGACAACAATTCTGAATCCAGACACCCCTTGCGCGACATCGGTAACACTTTTTCTTAACACAGACACCCATTGCGCGACATCAGTGACAAGTCTTCTTAACACAAACACCCCTTGCGCAACATCGGTAACACTTTTTCTTAACACAGACACCCATTGCGCGACATCAGTGACAAGTCTTCTTAACACAAACACTCCTTGCGCGACATCGGTGACACTTTTTCTTCACACAGACACCCATTGGGCGACATCAGTGACAAGTCTCCTTAACACATACACCCATTGCGCGACATTGGTATCTCCTTTCCTTAACACATACACCCTTTGCGCGACATCAGTGACAAGTCTTCTTAACACAAACACCCCTTGCCGACATCGGTGACACCTTTTCTTAACACAAACGCCCATTGCGCGACATCGGTGGCATGTCTTTTAAACCCAATCGCCTTTTGCACGAGATGGGTGACACGACATCTGAATCCGAACACCCTTTGTGCGACATCGTTGACAACAATTCTGAATCCAGGCACCCTTTGTGCGACATCGTTGACAACAATTCTGAATCCAGGCACCCCTTGCGCGACATCGGTAACACTTTTTCTTAACACAGACACCCATTGCGCGACATCAGTGACAAGTCTTCTTAACACAAACACCCCTTGCGCGACATCGGTGACACTTTTTCTTCACACAGACACCCATTGCGCGACATCAGTGACAAGTCTCCTTAACACATACACCCATTGCGCGACATTGGTAACACCTTTCCTTAACACATACGCCCATTGCGCGACATTGGTATCACCTTTCCTTAACACAAACGCCCATTGCGCGACATCGGTGGCATGTCTTTTGAACCCAATCGTGTTTTACACGAGATCGCTGACACATTTTCTGAACCCGGTCGTCTTTTGTGCGACATCGTTGACAACAATTCTGAATCCAGGCACCCTTTGTGCGACATCGTTGACAACAATTCTGAATCCAGGCACCCCTTGCGCGACATCGGTAACACTTTTTCTTAACACAGACACCCATTGCGCGACATCAGTGGCAAGTCTCCTTAACACATACACCCATTGCGCGACATTGGTAACACCTTTCCTTAACACATACGCCCATTGCGCGACATTGGTATCACCTTTCCTTAACACAAACGCCCATTGCGCGACATTGGTAACACCTTTCCTTAACACATACGCCCATTGCGCGACATTGGTATCACCTTTCCTTAACACAAACGCCCATTGCGCGACATCGGTGGCATGTCTTTTAAACCCAATCGCCTTATGCACGAGATGGGTGACACGACATCTGAATCCGAACACCCTTTGTGCGACATCGTTGACAACAATTCTGAATCCAGGCACCCTTTTTGCGACATCGTTGACAACAATTCTGAATCCAGGCACCCCTTGCGCGACATCGGTCACACTTTTTCTTAACACAGACACCCGTTGCGCGACATCAGTGACAAGTCTTCTTAACACAAACACCCCTTGCGCGACATCGGTGACACTTTTTCTTCACACAGACACCCATTGCGCGACATCAGTGACAAGTCTCCTTAACACATACACCCATTGCGCGACATTGGTAACACCTTTCCTTAACACATACGCCCATTGCGCGACATTGGTATCACCTTTCCTTAACACAAACGCCCATTGCGCGACATCGGTGGCATGTCTTTTGAACCCAATCGTGTTTTACACGAGATCGCTGACACATTTTCTGAACCCGGTCGTCTTTTGTGCGACATTGGTAACAACTTTCCTTAACACATACACCCTTTGCGCGACATCAGTGACAAGTCTTCTTAACACAAACACCCCTTGCCGACATCGGTGACACTTTTTCTTCACACAGACACCCATTGCGCGACATCAGTGACAAGTCTCCTTAACACATACACCCATTGCGCGACATTGTTGATACTTTTTCTTAACATAGACACCCACTACGCGACATTGGTAATACCTTTTCTTAACACAGACCCGCATTGCGAGACACCGGTGGCATGTCTTTTGAACCCAGTCGTCTTTTACACGAGATGGGTGACACGACATCTGAATCCGAACACCCTTTGTGCGACATCGTTGACAACAATTCTGAATCCAGGCACCCTTTGTGCGACATCGTTGACAACAATTCTGAATCCAGGCACCCCTTGCGCGACATCGGTAACACCTCTTCTTAACACATACACCCATTGCGCGACATTGTTGATACTTTTTCTTAACATAGACACCCACTACGCGACATTGGTAATACCTTTTCTTAACACAGACCCGCATTGCGAGACACCGGTGGCATGTCTTTTGAACCCAGTCGTCTTTTACACGAGATGGGTGACACGACATCTGAATCCGAACACCCTTTGTGCGACATCGTTGACAACAATTCTGAATCCAGGCACCCTTTGTGCGACATCGTTGACAACAATTCTGAATCCAGGCACCCCTTGCGCGACATCGGTAACACCTCTTCTTAACACATGCACCCTTTGCGCGCCTTCGTTGACACTTTTTCTTAACACAGACACCCATTGTGCGACATCGGTGGCATGTCTTCTGAACCCGATGGCCTTTTGCACGAAATCGGTGACACGACGTCTGAACCCGAACACCCTTTGTGCGACATCGTTGACAACAATTCTGAATCCGGGCACCCTTTGCGCGACTTCGTTGACACTTTTTCTTAACACAGACACCCATTGTGCGACATCGGTGGCATGTCTTCTGAACCCGATGGCCTTTTGCACGAAATCGGTGACACGACGTCTGAACCCGAACACCCTTTGTGCGACATCGTTGACAACAATTCTGAATCCAGGCACCCCTTTCGCGACATCGGTGACACCTCTTCTTAACACACACACCCATTGCGCAACATTGGTAACACCTTTCCTTAACACATACACCCATTACGCGACATTGGTAACACCTTTCCTTAACACAAACGCCCATTGCGCGACATCGGTGGCACGTCTTTTGAACCCAATCGTCTTTTACACGAGATCGGTGACACATTTTCTGAACCCGGTCGTCTTTTGTGCGACATGGTTGACAACAATTCTGAATCCAGGCACCCTTTGTGCGACATCGTTGACAACAATTCTGAATCCAGGCACCCCTTGCGCGACATCGGTAACACTTTTTCTTAACACAGACACCCATTGCGCGACATCAGTGGCAAGTCTTCTCAACACAAACACCCCTTGCGCGACATCGGTAACACCTTTCCTTAACACAAACGCCCATTGCGCGACATCGGTGGCATGTCTTTTGAACCCAGTCGTCTTTTACACGAGATGGGTGACACGACATCTGAATCCGAACACCCTTTGTGCGACATCGTTGACAACAATTCTGAATCCAGGCACCCTTTGTGCGACATCGTTGACAACAATTCTGAATCCAGGCACCCCTTGCGCGACATCGGTAACACTTTTTCTTAACACAGACACCCATTGCGCGACATCAGTGACAAGTCTTCTCAACACAAACACCCCTTGCGCGACATCGGTGACACTTTTTCTTCACACAGACACCCATTGCGCGACATCAGTGACAAGTCTCCTTAACACAGACACCCATTGCGCGACATCGGTGGCATGTCTTCTGAACCCGATGGCCTTTTGCACGAAATCGGTGACACGACGTCTAAACCCGAACACCCTTTGTGCGACATCGTTGACAAAAATTCTGAATCCAGGCACCCCTCTCGCGACATCGGTGACACCTCTTCTTAACACATACACCCATTACGCGACATTGGTAACACCTTTCCTTAACACAAACGCCCATTGCGCGACATCGGTGGCATGTCTTTTGAACCCAATCGTCTTTTACACGAGATCGGTGACACATTTTCTGAACCCGGTCGTCTTTTGTGCGACATTGGTAACAACTTTCCTTAACACAGACACCCATTGCGCGACATCAGTGACAAGTCTTCTCAACACAAACACCCCTTGCGCGACATCGGTGACACTTTTTCTTCACACAGACACCCATTGCGCGACATCAGTAACAAGTCTCCTTAACACAGACACCCATTGCGCGACATCGGTGGCATGTCTTCTGAACCCGATGGCCTTTTGCACGAAATCGGTGACACGACGTCTAAACCCGAACACCCTTTGTGCGACGTCGTTGACAAAAATTCTGAATCCAGGCACCCCTCTCGCGACATCGGTGACACCTCTTCTTAACACATACACCCATTACGCGACATTGGTAACACCTTTCCTTAACACAAACGCCCATTGCGCGACATCGGTGGCATGTCTTTTGAACCCAATCGTCTTTTACACGAGATCGGTGACACATTTTCTGAACCCGGTCGTCTTTTGTGCGACATTGGTAACAACTTTCCTTAACACATACACCCTTTGCGCGACATCAGTGACAAGTCTTCTTAACACAAACACCCCTTGCCGACATCGGTGACACCTTTTCTTCACACAGACACCCATTGCGCGACATCAGTGACAAGTCTCCTTAACACAGACACCCATTGCGCGACATCGGTGGCATGTCTTCTGAACCCGATGGCCTTTTGCACGAAATCGGTGACACATTTTCTGAACCCGGTCGTCTTTTGTGCGACATCGTTGACAAAAATTCTGAATCCAGGCACCCCTTTCGCGACATCGGTGACACCTCTTCTTAACACATACACCCATTGCGCAACATTGGTAACACCTTTCCTTAACACATACACCCATTACGCGACATTGGTAACACCTTTCCTTAACAGAAACGCCCATTGCGCGACATCGGTGGCATGTCTTTTGAACCCAATCGTCTTTTACACGAGATCGCTGACACATTTTCTGAACCCGGACGTCTTTTGTGCGACATTGGTAACAACTTTCCTTAACACATACACCCTTTGCGCGACATCAGTGACAAGTCTTCTTAACACATACACCCATTGCGCGACATTGGTAACACCTTTCCTTAACACAAACACCCCTTGCCGACATCGGTGACACCTTTTCTTAACACAAACGCCCATTGCGCGACATCGGTGGCATGTCTTTTAAACCCAATCGCCTTTTGCACGAGATGGGTGACACGACATCTGAATCCGAACACCCTTTGTGCGACATCGTTGACAACAATTCTGAATCCAGGCACCCTTTGTGCGACATCGTTGACAACAATTCTGAATCCAGGCACCCCTTGCGCGACATCGGTAACACTTTTTCTTAACACAGACACCCATTGCGCGACATCAGTGACAAGTCTCCTTAACACATACACCCATTGCGCGACATTGGTAACACCTTTCCTTAACACATACGCCCATTGCGCGACATTGGTATCACCTTTCCTTAACACAAACGCCCATTGCGCGACATCGGTGGCATGTCTTTTAAACCCAATCGCCTTTTGCACGAGATGGGTGACACGACATCTGAATCCGAACACCCTTTGTGCGACATCGTTGACAACAATTCTGAATCCAGGCACCCTTTTTGCGACATCGTTGACAACAATTCTGAATCCAGGCACCCTTTGTGCGACATCGGTAACACTTTTTCTTAACACAGACACCCATTGCGCGACATCAGTGACAAGTCTTCTTAACACAAACACCCCTTGCGCAACATCGGTAACACTTTTTCTTAACACAGACACCCATTGCGCGACATCAGTGACAAGTCTTCTTAACACAACACTCCTTGCGCGACATCGGTGACACTTTTTCTTCACACAGACACCCATTGGGCGACATCAGTGACAAGTCTCCTTAACACATACACCCATTGCGCGACATTGGTAACACCTTTCCTTAACACATACGCCCATTGCGCGACATTGGTATCACCTTTCCTTAAAACAAACGCCCATTGCGCGACATCGGTGGCATGTCTTTTGAACCCAATCGTCTTTTACACGAGATCGCTGACACATTTTCTGAACCCGGTCGTCTTTTGTGCGACATTGGTAACAACTTTCCTTAACACATACACCCTTTGCGCGACATCAGTGACAAGTCTTCTTAACACAAACACCCCTTGCCGACATCGGTGACACTTTTTCTTCACACAGACACCCATTGCGCGACATCAGTGACAAGTCTCCTTAACACATACACCCATTGCGCGACATTGGTAACACCTTTCCTTAACACATACGCCCATTGCGCGACATTGGTATCACCTTTCCTTAACACAAACGCCCATTGCGCGACATCGGTGGCATGTCTTTTGAACCCAACCGTCTTTTACACGAGATCGGTGACACATTTTCTGAACCCGGTCGTCTTTTGTGCGACATCGTTGACAACAATTCTGAATCCAGGCACCCCTTGCGCGACATCGGTAACACTTTTTCTTGACACAGACACCCATTGCGCGACATCAGTGACAAGTCTTCTTAACACAAACACCCCTTGCGCGACATCGGTGACACTTTTTCTTCACACAGACACCCATTGCGCGACATCAGTGACAAGTCTTCTTAACACAAACACCCCTTGCGCGACATCGGTGACACTTTTTCTTCACACAGACACCCATTGCGCGACATCAGTGACAAGTCTCCTTAACACATACACCCATTGCGCGACATTGGTAACACCTTTCCTTAACACAAACGCCCATTGCGCGACATCGGTGGCATGTCTTTTGAACCCAATCGTCTTTTACACGAGATCGCTGACACATTTTCTGAACCCGGTCGTCTTTTGTGCGACATTGGTAACAACTTTCCTTAACACATACACCCTTTGCGCGACTTCGTTGACACTTTTTCTTAACACAGACACCCATTGTGCGACATCGGTGGCATGTCTTCTGAACCCGATGGCCTTTTGCACGAAATCGGTGACACGACGTCTGAACCCGAACACCCTTTGTGCGACATCGTTGACAAAAATTCTGAATCCAGGCACCCCTTGCGCAACATCGGTAACACTTTTTCTTAACACAGACACCCATTGCGCGACATCAGTGACAAGTCTTCTTAACACAAACACCCCTTGCGCGACATCGGTGACACTTTTTCTTCACACAGACACCCATTGGGCGACATCAGTGACAAGTCTCCTTAACACATACACCCATTGCGCGACATTGGTAACACCTTTCCTTAACACGTACGCCCATTGCGCGACATTGGTATCTCCTTTCCTTAACACATACACCCTTTGCGCGACATCAGTGACAAGTCTTCTTAACACAAACACCCCTTGCCGACATCGGTGACACCTTTTCTTAACACAAACGCCCATTGCGCGACATCGGTGGCATGTCTTTTAAACCCAATCGCCTTTTGCACGAGATGGGTGACACGACATCTGAATCCGAACACCCTTTGTGCGACATCGTTGACAACAATTCTGAATCCAGGCACCCTTTGTGCGACATCGTTGACAACAATTCTGAATCCAGACACCCCTTGCGCGACATCGGTAACACTTTTTCTTAACACAGACACCCATTGCGCGACATCAGTGACAAGTCTTCTTAACACAAACACCCCTTGCGCAACATCGGTAACACTTTTTCTTAACACAGACACCCATTGCGCGACATCAGTGACAAGTCTTCTTAACACAAACACTCCTTGCGCGACATCGGTGACACTTTTTCTTCACACAGACACCCATTGGGCGACATCAGTGACAAGTCTCCTTAACACATACACCCATTGCGCGACATTGGTAACACCTTTCCTTAACACATACGCCCATTGCGCGACATTGGTATCACCTTTCCTTAACACAAACGCCCATTGCGCGACATTGGTAACACCTTTCCTTAACACATACGCCCATTGCGCGACATTGGTATCACCTTTCCTTAACACAAACGCCCATTGCGCGACATCGGTGGCATGTCTTTTAAACCCAATCGCCTTTTGCACGAGATGGGTGACACGACATCTGAATCCGAACACCCTTTGTGCGACATCGTTGACAACAATTCTGAATCCAGGCACCCTTTGTGCGACATCGTTGACAACAATTCTGAATCCAGGCACCCCTTGCGCGACATCGGTCACACTTTTTCTTAACACAGACACCCATTGCGCGACATCAGTGACAAGTCTTCTTAACACAAACACCCCTTGCGCGACATCGGTGACACTTTTTCTTCACACAGACACCCATTGCGCGACATCAGTGACAAGTCTCCTTAACACATACACCCATTGCGCGACATTGGTAACACCTTTCCTTAACACATACGCCCATTGCGCGACATTGGTATCACCTTTCCTTAACACAAACGCCCATTGCGCGACATCGGTGGCATGTCTTTTGAACCCAATCGTGTTTTACACGAGATCGCTGACACATTTTCTGAACCCGGTCGTCTTTTGTGCGACATTGGTAACAACTTTCCTTAACACATACACCCTTTGCGCGACATCAGTGACAAGTCTTCTTAACACAAACACCCCTTGCCGACATCGGTGACACTTTTTCTTCACACAGACACCCATTGCGCGACATCAGTGACAAGTCTCCTTAACACATACACCCATTGCGCGACATTGTTGATAATTTTTCTTAACATAGACACCCACTACGCGACATTGGTAATACCTTTTCTTAACACAGACCCGCATTGCGAGACACCGGTGGCATGTCTTTTGAACCCAGTCGTCTTTTACACGAGATGGGTGACACGACATCTGAATCCGAACACCCTTTGTGCGACATCGTTGACAACAATTCTGAATCCAGGCACCCTTTGTGCGACATCGTTGACAACAATTCTGAATCCAGGCACCCCTTGCGCGACATCGGTAACACCTCTTCTTAACACATACACCCATTGCGCGACATTGTTGATACTTTTTCTTAACATAGACACCCACTACGCGACATTGGTAATACCTTTTCTTAACACAGACCCGCATTGCGAGACACCGGTGGCATGTCTTTTGAACCCAGTCGTCTTTTACACGAGATGGGTGACACGACATCTGAATCCGAACACCCTTTGTGCGACATCGTTGACAACAATTCTGAATCCAGGCACCCTTTGTGCGACATCGTTGACAACAATTCTGAATCCAGGCACCCCTTGCGCGACATCGGTAACACCTCTTCTTAACACATACACCCTTTGCGCGCCTTCGTTGACACTTTTTCTTAACACAGACACCCATTGTGCGACATCGGTGGCATGTCTTCTGAACCCGATGGCCTTTTGCACGAAATCGGTGACACGACGTCTGAACCCGAACACCCTTTGTGCGACATCGTTGACAACAATTCTGAATCCGGGCACCCTTTGCGCGACTTCGTTGACACTTTTTCTTAACACAGACACCCATTGTGCGACATCGGTGGCATGTCTTCTGAACCCGATGGCCTTTTGCACGAAATCGGTGACACGACGTCTGAACCCGAACACCCTTTGTGCGACATCGTTGACAACAATTCTGAATCCAGGCACCCCTTTCGCGACATCGGTGACACCTCTTCTTAACACACACACCCATTGCGCAACATTGGTAACACCTTTCCTTAACACATACACCCATTACGCGACATTGGTAACACCTTTCCTTAACACAAACGCCCATCGCGCGACATCGGTGGCACGTCTTTTGAACCCAATCGTCTTTTACACGAGATCGGTGACACATTTTCTGAACCCGGTCGTCTTTTGTGCGACATCGTTGACAACAATTCTGAATCCAGGCACCCTTTGTGCGACATCGTTGACAACAATTCTGAATCCAGACACCCCTTGCGCGACATCGGTAACACTTTTTCTTAACACAGACACCCATTGCGCGACATCAGTGACAAGTCTTCTTAACACAAACACCCCTTGCGCAACATCGGTAACACTTTTTCTTAACACAGACACCCATTGCGCGACATCAGTGACAAGTCTTCTTAACACAAACACTCCTTGCGCGACATCGGTGACACTTTTTCTTCACACAGACACCCATTGGGCGACATCAGTGACAAGTCTCCTTAACACATACACCCATTGCGCGACATTGGTATCTCCTTTCCTTAACACATACACCCTTTGCGCGACATCAGTGACAAGTCTTCTTAACACAAACACCCCTTGCCGACATCGGTGACACCTTTTCTTAACACAAACGCCCATTGCGCGACATCGGTGGCATGTCTTTTAAACCCAATCGCCTTTTGCACGAGATGGGTGACACGACATCTGAATCCGAACACCCTTTGTGCGACATCGTTGACAACAATTCTGAATCCAGGCACCCTTTGTGCGACATCGTTGACAACAATTCTGAATCCAGGCACCCCTTGCGCGACATCGGTAACACTTTTTCTTAACACAGACACCCATTGCGCGACATCAGTGACAAGTCTTCTTAACACAAACACCCCTTGCGCGACATCGGTGACACTTTTTCTTCACACAGACACCCATTGCGCGACATCAGTGACAAGTCTCCTTAACACATACACCCATTGCGCGACATTGGTAACACCTTTCCTTAACACATACGCCCATTGCGCGACATTGGTATCACCTTTCCTTAACACAAACGCCCATTGCGCGACATCGGTGGCATGTCTTTTGAACCCAATCGTGTTTTACACGAGATCGCTGACACATTTTCTGAACCCGGTCGTCTTTTGTGCGACATCGTTGACAACAATTCTGAATCCAGGCACCCTTTGTGCGACATCGTTGACAACAATTCTGAATCCAGGCACCCCTTGCGCGACATCGGTAACACTTTTTCTTAACACAGACACCCATTGCGCGACATCAGTGGCAAGTCTCCTTAACACATACACCCATTGCGCGACATTGGTAACACCTTTCCTTAACACATACGCCCATTGCGCGACATTGGTATCACCTTTCCTTAACACAAACGCCCATTGCGCGACATTGGTAACACCTTTCCTTAACACATACGCCCATTGCGCGACATTGGTATCACCTTTCCTTAACACAAACGCCCATTGCGCGACATCGGTGGCATGTCTTTTAAACCCAATCGCCTTATGCACGAGATGGGTGACACGACATCTGAATCCGAACACCCTTTGTGCGACATCGTTGACAACAATTCTGAATCCAGGCACCCTTTTTGCGACATCGTTGACAACAATTCTGAATCCAGGCACCCCTTGCGCGACATCGGTCACACTTTTTCTTAACACAGACACCCATTGCGCGACATCAGTGACAAGTCTTCTTAACACAAACACCCCTTGCGCGACATCGGTGACACTTTTTCTTCACACAGACACCCATTGCGCGACATCAGTGACAAGTCTCCTTAACACATACACCCATTGCGCGACATTGGTAACACCTTTCCTTAACACATACGCCCATTGCGCGACATTGGTATCACCTTTCCTTAACACAAACGCCCATTGCGCGACATCGGTGGCATGTCTTTTGAACCCAATCGTGTTTTACACGAGATCGCTGACACATTTTCTGAACCCGGTCGTCTTTTGTGCGACATTGGTAACAACTTTCCTTAACACATACACCCTTTGCGCGACATCAGTGACAAGTCTTCTTAACACAAACACCCCTTGCCGACATCGGTGACACTTTTTCTTCACACAGACACCCATTGCGCGACATCAGTGACAAGTCTCCTTAACACATACACCCATTGCGCGACATTGTTGATACTTTTTCTTAACATAGACACCCACTACGCGACATTGGTAATACCTTTTCTTAACACAGACCCGCATTGCGAGACACCGGTGGCATGTCTTTTGAACCCAGTCGTCTTTTACACGAGATGGGTGACACGACATCTGAATCCGAACACCCTTTGTGCGACATCGTTGACAACAATTCTGAATCCAGGCACCCTTTGTGCGACATCGTTGACAACAATTCTGAATCCAGGCACCCCTTGCGCGACATCGGTAACACCTCTTCTTAACACATACACCCATTGCGCGACATTGTTGATACTTTTTCTTAACATAGACACCCACTACGCGACATTGGTAATACCTTTTCTTAACACAGACCCGCATTGCGAGACACCGGTGGCATGTCTTTTGAACCCAGTCGTCTTTTACACGAGATGGGTGACACGACATCTGAATCCGAACACCCTTTGTGCGACATCGTTGACAACAATTCTGAATCCAGGCACCCTTTGTGCGACATCGTTGACAACAATTCTGAATCCAGGCACCCCTTGCGCGACATCGGTAACACCTCTTCTTAACACATGCACCCTTTGCGCGCCTTCGTTGACACTTTTTCTTAACACAGACACCCATTGTGCGACATCGGTGGCATGTCTTCTGAACCCGATGGCCTTTTGCACGAAATCGGTGACACGACGTCTGAACCCGAACACCCTTTGTGCGACATCGTTGACAACAATTCTGAATCCGGGCACCCTTTGCGCGACTTCGCTGACACTTTTTCTTAACACAGACACCCATTGTGCGACATCGGTGGCATGTCTTCTGAACCCGATGGCCTTTTGCACGAAATCGGTGACACGACGTCTGAACCCGAACACCCTTTGTGCGACATCGTTGACAACAATTCTGAATCCAGGCACCCCTTTCGCGACATCGGTGACACCTCTTCTTAACACACACACCCATTGCGCAACATTGGTAACACCTTTCCTTAACACATACACCCATTACGCGACATTGGTAACACCTTTCCTTAACACAAACGCCCATTGCGCGACATCGGTGGCACGTATTTTGAACCCAATCGTCTTTTACACGAGATCGGTGACACATTTTCTGAACCCGGTCGTCTTTTGTGCGACATGGTTGACAACAATTCTGAATCCAGGCACCCTTTGTGCGACATCGTTGACAACAATTCTGAATCCAGGCACCCCTTGCGCGACATCGGTAACACTTTTTCTTAACACAGACACCCATTGCGCGACATCAGTGGCAAGTCTTCTCAACACAAACACCCCTTGCGCGACATTGGTAACACCTTTCCTTAACACAAACGCCCATTGCGCGACATCGGTGGCATGTCTTTTGAACCCAGTCGTCTTTTACACGAGATGGGTGACACGACATCTGAATCCGAACACCCTTTGTGCGACATCGTTGACAACAATTCTGAATCCAGGCACCCTTTGTGCGACATCGTTGACAACAATTCTGAATCCAGGCACCCCTTGCGCGACATCGGTAACACTTTTTCTTAACACAGACACCCATTGCGCGACATCAGTGACAAGTCTTCTCAACACAAACACCCCTTGCGCGACATCGGTGACACTTTTTCTTCACACAGACACCCATTGCGCGACATCAGTGACAAGTCTCCTTAACACAGACACCCATTGCGCGACATCGGTGGCATGTCTTCTGAACCCGATGGCCTTTTGCACGAAATCGGTGACACGACGTCTAAACCCGAACACCCTTTGTGCGACATCGTTGACAAAAATTCTGAATCCAGGCACCCCTCTCGCGACATCGGTGACACCTCTTCTTAACACATACACCCATTACGCGACATTGGTAACACCTTTCCTTAACACAGACGCCCATTGCGCGACATCGGTGGCATGTCTTTTGAACCCAATCGTCTTTTACACGAGATCGGTGACACATTTTCTGAACCCGGTCGTCTTTTGTGCGACATTGGTAACAACTTTCCTTAACACAGACACCCATTGCGCGACATCAGTGACAAGTCTTCTCAACACAAACACCCCTTGCGCGACATCGGTGACACTTTTTCTTCACACAGACACCCATTGCGCGACATCAGTGACAAGTCTCCTTAACACAGACACCCATTGCGCGACATCGGTGGCATGTCTTCTGAACCCGATGGCCTTTTGCACGAAATCGGTGACACGACGTCTAAACCCGAACACCCTTTGTGCGACGTCGTTGACAAAAATTCTGAATCCAGGCACCCCTCTCGCGACATCGGTGACACCTCTTCTTAACACATACACCCATTACGCGACATTGGTAACACCTTTCCTTAACACAAACGCCCATTGCGCGACATCGGTGGCATGTCTTTTGAACCCAATCGTCTTTTACACGAGATCGGTGACACATTTTCTGAACCCGGTCGTCTTTTGTGCGACATTGGTAACAACTTTCCTTAACACATACACCCTTTGCGCGACATCAGTGACAAGTCTTCTTAACACAAACACCCCTTGCCGACATCGGTGACACCTTTTCTTCACACAGACACCCATTGCGCGACATCAGTGACAAGTCTCCTTAACACAGACACCCATTGCGCGACATCGGTGGCATGTCTTCTGAACCCGATGGCCTTTTGCACGAAATCGGTGACACATTTTCTGAACCCGGTCGTCTTTTGTGCGACATCGTTGACAAAAATTCTGAATCCAGGCACCCCTTTCGCGACATCGGTGACACCTCTTCTTAACACATACACCCATTGCGCAACATTGGTAACACCTTTCCTTAACACATACACCCATTACGCGACATTGGTAACACCTTTCCTTAACAGAAACGCCCATTGCGCGACATCGGTGGCATGTCTTTTGAACCCAATCGTCTTTTACACGAGATCGCTGACACATTTTCTGAACCCGGACGTCTTTTGTGCGACATTGGTAACAACTTTCCTTAACACATACACCCTTTGCGCGACATCAGTGACAAGTCTTCTTAACACATACACCCATTGCGCGACATTGGTAACACCTTTCCTTAACACATACGCCCATTGCGCGACAATGGTATCACCTTTCCTTAACACAAACGCCCATTGCGCGACATCGGTGGCATGTCTTTTGAACCCAACCGTCTTTTACACGAGATCGGTGACACATTTTCTGAACCCGGTCGTCTTTTGTGCGACATCGTTGACAAAAATTCTGAATCCAGGCACCCCTTTCTCGACATCGGTGACACCTCTTCTTAACACATACACCCATTGCGCAACATTGGTAACACCTTTCCTTAACACATACACCCATTACGCGACATTGGTAACACCTTTCCTTAACAGAAACGCCCATTGCGCGACATCGGTGGCACGTCTTTTGAACCCAATCGTCTTTTACACGAGATCGGTGACACATTTTCTGAACCCGGTCGTCTTTTGTGCGACATCGTTGACAACAATTTTGAATCCAGGCACCCCTTTCGCTACATCGGTGACACCTCTTCTTAACACATACACCCATTGCGCAACATTGGTAACACCTTTCCTTAACACATACACCCATTACGCGACATTGGTAACACCTTTCCTTAACAGAAACGCCCATTGCGCGACATCGGTGGCACGTCTTTTGAACCCAATCGTCTTTTACACGAGATCGGTGACACGACGTCTGAACCCGAACACCCTTTGTGCGACATCGTTGACAACAATTCTGAATCCGGGCACCCTTTGCGCGACTTCGTTGACACTTTTTCTTAACACAGACACCCATTGTGCGACATCGGTGGCATGTCTTCTGAACCCGATGGCCTTTTGCACGAAATCGGTGACACGACGTCTGAACCCGAACACCCTTTGTGCGACATCGTTGACAACAATTCTGAATCCAGGCACCCCTTTCGCGACATCGGTGACACCTCTTCTTAACACACACACCCATTGCGCAACATTGGTAACACCTTTCCTTAACACATACACCCATTACGCGACATTGGTAACACCTTTCCTTAACACAAACGCCCATTGCGCGACATCGGTGGCACGTCTTTTGAACCCAATCGTCTTTTACACGAGATCGGTGACACATTTTCTGAACCCGGTCGTCTTTTGTGCGACATTGGTAACAACTTTCCTTAACACATACACCCTTTGCGCGACATCAGGGACAAGTCTTCTTAACACAAACACCCCTTGCCGACATCGGTGACACTTTTTCTTAACACAGACACCCATTGTGCGACATCGGTGGCATGTCTTCTGAACCCGATGGCCTTTTGCACGAAATCGGTGACACGACGTCTGAACCCGAACACCCTTTGTGCGACATCGTTGACAACAATTCTGAATCCAGGCACCCCTTTCGCGACATCGGTGACACCTCTTCTTAACACACACACCCATTGCGCAACATTGGTAACACCTTTCCTTAACACATACACCCATTACGCGACATTGGTAACACCTTTCCTTAACACAAACGCCCATTGCGCGACATCGGTGGCATGTCTTTTGAACCCAATCGTCTTTTACACGAGATCGCTGACACATTTTCTGAACCCGGTCGTCTTTTGTGCGACATTGGTAACAACTTTCCTTAACACATACACCCTTTGCGCGACATCAGTGACAAGTCTTCTTAACACAAACACCCCTTGCCGACATCGGTGACACTTTTTCTTCACACAGACACCCATTGCGCGACATCAGTGACAAGTCTCCTTAACACATACACCCATTGCGCGACATTGGTAGCACCTTTCCTTAACACATACGCCCATTGCGCGACATTGGTATCACCTTTCCTTAACACAAACGCCCATTGCGCGACATCGGTGGCATGTCTTTTGAACCCAACCGTCTTTTTCACGAGATCGGTGACACATTTTCTGAACCCGGTCGTCTTTTGTGCGACATCGTTGACAACAATTCTGAATCCAGGCACCCCTTGCGCGACATCGGTAACACTTTTTCTTGACACAGACACCCATTGCGCGACATCAGTGACAAGTCTTCTTAACACAAACACCCCTTGCGCGACATCGGTGACACTTTTTCTTCACACAGACACCCATTGCGCGACATCAGTAACACTTTTTCTTGACACAGACACCCATTGCGCGACATCAGTGACAAGTCTTCTTAACACAAACACCCCTTGCGCGACATCGGTGACAAGTCTCCTTAACACATACACCCATTGCGCGACATTGGTAACACCTTTCCTTAACACAAACGCCCATTGCGCGACATCGGTGGCATGTCTTTTGAACCCAATCGTCTTTTACACGAGATCGCTGACACATTTTCTGAACCCGGTCGTCTTTTGTGCGACATTGGTAACAACTTTCCTTAACACATACACCCTTTGCGCGACTTCGTTGACACTTTTTCTTAACACAGACACCCATTGTGCGACATCGGTGGCATGTCTTCTGAACCCGATGGCCTTTTGCACAAAATCGGTGACACGACGTCTGAACCCGAACACCCTTTGTGCGACATCGTTGACAAAAATTCTGAATCCAGGCACCCCTTGCGCAACATCGGTAACACTTTTTCTTAACACAGACACCCATTGCGCGACATCAGTGACAAGTCTTCTTAACACAAACACCCCTTGCGCGACATCGGTGACACTTTTTCTTCACACAGACACCCATTGGGCGACATCAGTGACAAGTCTCCTTAACACATACACCCATTGCGCGACATTGGTAACACCTTTCCTTAACACATACGCCCATTGCGCGACATTGGTATCTCCTTTCCTTAACACATACACCCTTTGCGCGACATCAGTGACAAGTCTTCTTAACACAAACACCCCTTGCCGACATCGGTGACACCTTTTCTTAACACAAACGCCCATTGCGCGACATCGGTGGCATGTCTTTTAAACCCAATCGCCTTTTGCACGAGATGGGTGACACGACATCTGAATCCGAACACCCTTTGTGCGACATCGTTGACAACAATTCTGAATCCAGGCACCCTTTGTGCGACATCGTTGACAACAATTCTGAATCCAGACACCCCTTGCGCGACATCGGTAACACTTTTTCTTAACACAGACACCCATTGCGCGACATCAGTGACAAGTCTTCTTAACACAAACACCCCTTGCGCAACATCGGTAACACTTTTTCTTAACACAGACACCCATTGCGCGACATCAGTGACAAGTCTTCTTAACACAAACACCCCTTGCCGACATCGGTGACACCTTTTCTTAACACAAACGCCCATTGCGCGACATCGGTGGCATGTCTTTTAAACCCAATCGCCTTTTGCACGAGATGGGTGACACGACATCTGAATCCGAACACCCTTTGTGCGACATCGTTGACAACAATTCTGAATCCAGGCACCCTTTGTGCGACATCGTTGACAACAATTCTGAATCCAGGCACCCCTTGCGCGACATCGGTAACACTTTTTCTTAACACAGACACCCATTGCGCGACATCAGTGACAAGTCTCCTTAACACATACACCCATTGCGCGACATTGGTAACACCTTTCCTTAACACATACGCCCATTGCGCGACATTGGTAACACCTTTCCTTAACACATACGCCCATTGCGCGACATTGGTAACACCTTTCCTTAACACATACGCCCATTGCGCGACATCGGTCACACTTTTTCTTAACACAGACACCCATTGCGCGACATCAGTGACAAGTCTTCTTAACACAAACACCCCTTGCGCGACATCGGTGACACTTTTTCTTCACACAGACACCCATTGCGCGACATCAGTGACAAGTCTTCTTAACACAAACACCCATTGCGCGACATCAGTGACAAGTCTCCTTAACACATACACCCATTGCGCGACATTGGTAACACCTTTCCTTAACACATACACCCATTGCGCGACATTGGTAGCACCTTTCCTTAACACATACGCCCATTGCGCGACATTGGTATCACCTTTCCTTAACACAAACGCCCATTGCGCGACATCGGTGGCATGTCTTTTGAACCCAACCGTCTTTTTCACGAGATCGGTGACACATTTTCTGAACCCGGTCGTCTTTTGTGCGACATCGTTGACAACAATTCTGAATCCAGGCACCCCTTGCGCGACATCGGTAACACTTTTTCTTGACACAGACACCCATTGCGCGACATCAGTGACAAGTCTTCTTAACACAAACACCCCTTGCGCGACATCGGTGACACTTTTTCTTCACACAGACACCCATTGCGCGACATCAGTGACAAGTCTTCTTAACACAAACACCCCTTGCGCGACATCGGTGACAAGTCTCCTTAACACATACACCCATTGCGCGACATTGGTAACACCTTTCCTTAACACAAACGCCCATTGCGCGACATCGGTGGCATGTCTTTTGAACCCAATCGTCTTTTACACGAGATCGCTGACACATTTTCTGAACCCGGTCGTCTTTTGTGCGACATTTGTAACAACTTTCCTTAACACATACACCCTTTGCGCGACTTCGTTGACACTTTTTCTTAACACAGACACCCATTGTGCGACATCGGTGGCATGTCTTCTGAACCCGATGGCCTTTTGCACAAAATCGGTGACACGACGTCTGAACCCGAACACCCTTTGTGCGACATCGTTGACAAAAATTCTGAATCCAGGCACCCCTTGCGCAACATCGGTAACACTTTTTCTTAACACAGACACCCATTGCGCGACATCAGTGACAAGTCTTCTTAACACAAACACCCCTTGCGCGACATCGGTGACACTTTTTCTTCACACAGACACCCATTGGGCGACATCAGTGACAAGTCTCCTTAACACATACACCCATTGCGCGACATTGGTAACACCTTTCCTTAACACATACGCCCATTGCGCGACATTGGTATCTCCTTTCCTTAACACATACACCCTTTGCGCGACATCAGTGACAAGTCTTCTTAACACAAACACCCCTTGCCGACATCGGTGACACCTTTTCTTAACACAAACGCCCATTGCGCGACATCGGTGGCATGTCTTTTAAACCCAATCGCCTTTTGCACGAGATGGGTGACACGACATCTGAATCCGAACACCCTTTGTGCGACATCGTTGACAACAATTCTGAATCCAGGCACCCTTTGTGCGACATCGTTGACAACAATTCTGAATCCAGACACCCCTTGCGCGACATCGGTAACACTTTTTCTTAACACAGACACCCATTGCGCGACATCAGTGACAAGTCTTCTTAACACAAACACCCCTTGCGCAACATCGGTAACACTTTTTCTTAACACAGACACCCATTGCGCGACATCAGTGACAAGTCTTCTTAACACAAACACCCCTTGCCGACATCGGTGACACCTTTTCTTAACACAAACGCCCATTGCGCGACATCGGTGGCATGTCTTTTAAACCCAATCGCCTTTTGCACGAGATGGGTGACACGACATCTGAATCCGAACACCCTTTGTGCGACATCGTTGACAACAATTCTGAATCCAGGCACCCTTTGTGCGACATCGTTGACAACAATTCTGAATCCAGGCACCCCTTGCGCGACATCGGTAACACTTTTTCTTAACACAGACACCCATTGCGCGACATCAGTGACAAGTCTCCTTAACACATACACCCATTGCGCGACATTGGTAACACCTTTCCTTAACACATACGCCCATTGCGCGACATTGGTAACACCTTTCCTTAACACATACGCCCATTGCGCGACATTGGTAACACCTTTCCTTAACACATACGCCCATTGCGCGACATCGGTCACACTTTTTCTTAACACAGACACCCATTGCGCGACATCAGTGACAAGTCTTCTTAACACAAACACCCCTTGCGCGACATCGGTGACACTTTTTCTTCACACAGACACCCATTGCGCGACATCAGTGACAAGTCTCCTTAACACATACACCCATTGCGCGACATTGGTAACACCTTTCCTTAACACATACGCCCATTGCGCGACATTGGTATCACCTTTCCTTAACACAAACGCCCATTGCGCGACATCGGTGGCATGTCTTTTGAACCCAATCGTCTTTTACACGAGATCGCTGACACATTTTCTGAACCCGGTCGTCTTTTGTGCGACATTGGTAACAACTTTCCTTAACACATACACCCTTTGCGCGACATCAGTGACAAGTCTTCTTAACACAAACACCCCTTGCCGACATCGGTGACACTTTTTCTTCACACAGACACCCATTGCGCGACATCAGTGACAAGTCTCCTTAACACATACACCCATTGCGCGACATTGTTGATACTTTTTCTTAACATAGACACCCACTACGCGACATTGGTAATACCTTTTCTTAACACAGACCCGCATTGCGAGACACCGGTGGCATGTCTTTTGAACCCAGTCGTCTTTTACACGAGATGGGTGACACGACATCTGAATCCGAACACCCTTTGTGCGACATCGTTGACAACAATTCTGAATCCAGGCACCCTTTGTGCGACATCGTTGACAACAATTCTGAATCCAGGCACCCCTTGCGCGACATCGGTAACACTTTTTCTTAACACAGACACCCATTGCGCGACATCAGTGACAAGTCTTCTTAACACAAACACCCCTTGCGCAACATCGGTAACACTTTTTCTTAACACAGACACCCATTGCGCGACATCAGTGACAAGTCTTCTTAACACAAACACTCCTTGCGCGACATCGGTGACACTTTTTCTTCACACAGACACCCATTGGGCGACATCAGTGACAAGTCTCCTTAACACATACACCCATTGCGCGACATTGGTAACACCTTTCCTTAACACATACGCCCATTGCGCGACATTGGTATCTCCTTTCCTTAACACATACACCCTTTGCGCGACATCAGTGACAAGTCTTCTTAACACAAACACCCCTTGCCGACATCGGTGACACCTTTTCTTAACACAAACGCCCATTGCGCGACATCGGTGGCATGTCTTTTAAACCCAATCGCCTTTTGCACGAGATGGGTGACACGACATCTGAATCCGAACACCCTTTGTGCGACATCGTTGACAACAATTCTGAATCCAGGCACCCTTTGTGCGACATCGTTGACAACAATTCTGAATCCAGGCACCCCTTGCGCGACATCGGTAACACTTTTTCTTAACACAGACACCCATTGCGCGACATCAGTGACAAGTCTCCTTAACACATACACCCATTGCGCGACATTGGTAACACCTTTCCTTAACACATACGCCCATTGCGCGACATTGGTATCACCTTTCCTTAACACAAACGCCCATTGCGCGACATTGGTAACACCTTTCCTTAACACATACGCCCATTGCGCGACATTGGTATCACCTTTCCTTTAACACAAACGCCCATTGCGCGACATCGGTGGCATGTCTTTTAAACCCAATCGCCTTTTGCACGAGATGGGTGACACGACATCTGAATCCGAACACCCTTTGTGCGACATCGTTGACAACAATTCTGAATCCAGGCACCCTTTGTGCGACATCGTTGACAACAATTCTGAATCCAGGCACCCCTTGCGCGACATCGGTCACACTTTTTCTTAACACAGACACCCATTGCGCGACATCAGTGACAAGTCTTCTTAACACAAACACCCCTTGCGCGACATCGGTGACACTTTTTCTTCACACAGACACCCATTGCGCGACATCAGTGACAAGTCTCCTTAACACATACACCCATTGCGCGACATTGGTAACACCTTTCCTTAACACATACGCCCATTGCGCGACATTGGTATCACCTTTCCTTAACACAAACGCCCATTGCGCGACATCGGTGGCATGTCTTTTGAACCCAATCGTCTTTTACACGAGATCGCTGACACATTTTCTGAACCCGGTCGTCTTTTGTGCGACATTGGTAACAACTTTCCTTAACACATACACCCTTTGCGCGACATCAGTGACAAGTCTTATTAAAACAAACACCCCTTGCCGACATCGGTGACACTTTTTCTTCACACAGACACCCATTGCGCGACATCAGTGACAAGTCTCCTTAACACATACACCCATTGCGCGACATTGTTGATACTTTTTCTTAACATAGACACCCACTACGCGACATTGGTAATACCTTTTCTTAACACAGACCCGCATTGCGAGACACCGGTGGCATGTCTTTTGAACCCAGTCGTCTTTTACACGAGATGGGTGACACATTTTCTGAACCCGGACGTCTTTTGTGCGACATTGGTAACAACTTTCCTTAACACATACACCCTTTGCGCGACATCAGTGACAAGTCTTCTTAACACATACACCCATTGCGCGACATTGGTAACACCTTTCCTTAACACATACGCCCATTGCGCGACAATGGTATCACCTTTCCTTAACACAAACGCCCATTGCGCGACATCGGTGGCATGTCTTTTGAACCCAACCGTCTTTTACACGAGATCGGTGACACATTTTCTGAACCCGGTCGTCTTTTGTGCGACATCGTTGACAAAAATTCTGAATCCAGGCACCCCTTTCGCGACATCGGTGACACCTCTTCTTAACACATACACCCATTGCGCAACATTGGTATCACCTTTCCTTAACACATACACCCATTACGCGACATTGGTAACACCTTTCCTTAACAGAAACGCCCATTGCGCGACATCGGTGGCACGTCTTTTGAACCCAATCGTCTTTTACACGAGATCGGTGACACATTTTCTGAACCCGGTCGTCTTTTGTGCGACATCGTTGACAACAATTTTGAATCCAGGCACCCCTTTCGCGACATCGGTGACACCTCTTCTTAACACATACACCCATTGCGCAACATTGGTAACAACTTTCCTTAACACATACACCCATTGCGCGACATTGGTAACACCTTTCCTTAACACATACGCCCATTGCGCGACATTGGTATCACCTTTCCTTAACACAAACGCCCATTGCGCGACATTGGTAACACCTTTCCTTAACACATACGCCCATTGCGCGACATTGGTATCACCTTTCCTTAACACAAACGCCCATTGCGCGACATCGGTGGCATGTCTTTTAAACCCAATCGCCTTTTGCACGAGATGGGTGACACGACATCTGAATCCGAACACCCTTTGTGCGACATCGTTGACAACAATTCTGAATCCAGGCACCCTTTGTGCGACATCGTTGACAACAATTCTGAATCCAGGCACCCCTTGCGCGACATCGGTCACACTTTTTCTTAACACAGACACCCATTGCGCGACATCAGTGACAAGTCTTCTTAACACAAACACCCCTTGCGCGACATCGGTGACACTTTTTCTTCACACAGACACCCATTGCGCGACATCAGTGACAAGTCTCCTTAACACATACACCCATTGCGCGACATTGGTAACACCTTTCCTTAACACATACGCCCATTGCGCGACATTGGTATCACCTTTCCTTAACACAAACGCCCATTGCGCGACATCGGTGGCATGTCTTTTGAACCCAATCGTCTTTTACACGAGATCGCTGACACATTTTCTGAACCCGGTCGTCTTTTGTGCGACATTGGTAACAACTTTCCTTAACACATACACCCTTTGCGCGACATCAGTGACAAGTCTTCTTAACACAAACACCCCTTGCCGACATCGGTGACACTTTTTCTTCACACAGACACCCATTGCGCGACATCAGTGACAAGTCTCCTTAACACATACACCCATTGCGCGACATTGTTGATACTTTTTCTTAACATAGACACCCACTACGCGACATTGGTAATACCTTTTCTTAACACAGACCCGCATTGCGAGACACCGGTGGCATGTCTTTTGAACCCAGTCGTCTTTTACACGAGATGGGTGACACATTTTCTGAACCCGGTCGTCTTTTGTGCGACATTGGTAACAACTTTCCTTAACACATACACCCTTTGCGCGACATCAGTGACAAGTCTTCTTAACACATACACCCATTGCGCGACATTGGTAACACCTTTCCTTAACACATACGCCCATTGCGCGACAATGGTATCACCTTTCCTTAACACAAACGCCCATTGCGCGACATCGGTGGCATGTCTTTTGAACCCAACCGTCTTTTACACGAGATCGGTGACACATTTTCTGAACCCGGTCGTCTTTTGTGCGACATCGTTGACAAAAATTCTGAATCCAGGCACCCCTTTCGCGACATCGGTGACACCTCTTCTTAACACATACACCCATTGCGCAACATTGGTATCACCTTTCCTTAACACATACACCCATTACGCGACATTGGTAACACCTTTCCTTAACAGAAACGCCCATTGCGCGACATCGGTGGCACGTCTTTTGAACCCAATCGTCTTTTACACGAGATCGGTGACACATTTTCTGAACCCGGTCGTCTTTTGTGCGACATCGTTGACAACAATTTTGAATCCAGGCACCCCTTTCGCGACATCGGTGACCCTCTTCTTAACACATACACCCATTGCGCAACATTGGTAACAACTTTCCTTAACACATACACCCTTTGCGCGCCTTCGTTGACACTTTTTCTTAACACAGACACCCATTGCGCGACATCGGTGGCATGTCTTCTGAACCCGATGGCCTTTTGCACGAAATCGGTGACACGACGTCTAAACCCGAACACCCTTTGTGCGACATCGTTGACAAAAATTCTGAATCCAGGCACCCCTCTCGCGACATCGGTGACACCTCTTCTTAACACATACACCCATTACGCGACATTGGTAACACCTTTCCTTAACACAGACACCCATTGCGCGACATCAGTGACAAGTCTTCTTAACACAAACATCTCTTGCGCGACATCGGTGACACTTTTTCTTCACCCAGACACCCATTGCGCGACATCGGTGGCATGTCTTTTGAACCCAATCGTCTTTTACACGAGATCGCTGACACATTTTCTGAACCCGGACGTCTTTTGTGCGACATTGGTAACAACTTTCCTTAACACATACACCCTTTGCGCGACATCAGTGACAAGTCTTCTTAACACATACACCCATTGCGCGACATTGGTAACACCTTTCCTTAACACATACGCCCATTGCGCGACAATGGTATCACCTTTCCTTAACACAAACGCCCATTGCGCGACATCGGTGGCATGTCTTTTGAACCCAACCGTCTTTTACACGAGATCGGTGACACATTTTCTGAACCCGGTCGTCTTTTGTGCGACATCGTTGACAAAAATTCTGAATCCAGGCACCCCTTTCGCGACATCGGTGACACCTCTTCTTAACACATACACCCATTGCGCAACATTGGTATCACCTTTCCTTAACACATACACCCATTACGCGACATTGGTAACACCTTTCCTTAACAGAAACGCCCATTGCGCGACATCGGTGGCACGTCTTTTGAACCCAATCGTCTTTTACACGAGATCGGTGACACATTTTCTGAACCCGGTCGTCTTTTGTGCGACATCGTTGACAACAATTTTGAATCCAGGCACCCCTTTCGCGACATCGGTGACACCTCTTCTTAACACATACACCCATTGCGCAACATTGGTAACAACTTTCCTTAACACATACACCCTTTGCGCGCCTTCGTTGACACTTTTTCTTAACACAGACACCCATTGTGCGACATCGGTGGCATGTCTTCTGAACCCGATGGCCTTTTGCACGAAATCGGTGACACGACGTCTGAACCCGAACACCCTTTGTGCGACATCGTTGACAACAATTCTGAATCCGGGCACCCTTTGCGCGACTTCGTTGACACTTTTTCTTAACACAGACACCCATTGTGCGACATCGGTGGCATGTCTTCTGAACCCGATGGCCTTTTGCACGAAATCGGTGACACGACGTCTGAACCCGAACACCCTTTGTGCGACATCGTTGACAACAATTCTGAATCCAGGCACCCTTTGTGCGACATCGTTGACAACAATTCTGAATCCAGGCACCCCTTGCGCGACATCGGTAACACTTTTTCTTAACACAGACACCCATTGCGCGACATCAGTGACAAGTCTCCTTAACACATACACCCATTGCGCGACATTGGTAACACCTTTCCTTAACACATACGCCCATTGCGCGACATTGGTATCACCTTTCCTTAACACAAACGCCCATTGCGCGACATTGGTAACACCTTTCCTTAACACATACGCCCATTGCGCGACATTGGTATCACCTTTCCTTAACACAAACGCCCATTGCGCGACATCGGTGGCATGTCTTTTAAACCCAATCGCCTTTTGCACGAGATGGGTGACACGACGTCTGAATCCGAACACCCTTTGTGCGACATCGTTGACAACAATTCTGAATCCAGGCACCCTTTGTGCGACATCGTTGACAACAATTCTGAATCCAGGCACCCCTTGCGCGACATCGGTCACACTTTTTCTTAACACAGACACCCATTGCGCGACATCAGTGACAAGTCTTCTTAACACAAACACCCCTTGCTCGACATCGGTGACACTTTTTCTTCACACAGACACCCATTGCGCGACATCAGTGACAAGTCTCCTTAACACATACACCCATTGCGCGACATTGGTAACACCTTTCCTTAACACATACGCCCATTGCGCGACATTGGTATCACCTTTCCTTAACACAAACGCCCATTGCGCGACATCGGTGGCATGTCTTTTGAACCCAATCGTCTTTTACACGAGATCGCTGACACATTTTCTGAACCCGGTCGTCTTTTGTGCGACATTGGTAACAACTTTCCTTAACACATACACCCTTTGCGCGACATCAGTGACAAGTCTTATTAACACAAACACCCCTTGCCGACATCGGTGACACTTTTTCTTCACACAGACACCCATTGCGCGACATCAGTGACAAGTCTCCTTAACACATACACCCATTGCGCGACATTGTTGATACTTTTTCTTAACATAGACACCCACTACGCGACATTGGTAATACCTTTTCTTAACACAGACCCGCATTGCGAGACACCGGTGGCATGTGTTTTGAACCCAGTCGTCTTTTACACGAGATGGGTGACACATTTTCTGAACCCGGACGTCTTTTGTGCGACATTGGTAACAACTTTCCTTAACACATACACCCTTTGCGCGACATCAGTGACAAGTCTTCTTAACACATACACCCATTGCGCGACATTGGTAACACCTTTCCTTAACACATACGCCCATTGCGCGACAATGGTATCACCTTTCCTTAACACAAACGCCCATTGCGCGACATCGGTGGCACGTCTTTTGAACCCAATCGTCTTTTACACGAGATCGGTGACACATTTTCTGAACCCGGTCGTCTTTTGTGCGACATCGTTGACAACAATTTTGAATCCAGGCACCCCTTTCGCGACATCGGTGACACCTCTTCTTAACACATACACCCATTGCGCAACATTGGTATCACCTTTCCTTAACACATACACCCATTACGCGACATTGGTAACACCTTTCCTTAACAGAAACGCCCATTGCGCGACATCGGTGGCACGTCTTTTGAACCCAATCGTCTTTTACACGAGATCGGTGACACATTTTCTGAACCCGGTCGTCTTTTGTGCGACATCGTTGACAACAATTTTGAATCCAGGCACCCCTTTCGCGACATCGGTGACACCTCTTCTTAACACATACACCCATTGCGCAACATTGGTAACAACTTTCCTTAACACATACACCCATTGCGCGACATTGGTAACACCTTTCCTTAACACATACGCCCATTGCGCGACATTGGTATCACCTTTCCTTAACACAAACGCCCATTGCGCGACATTGGTAACACCTTTCCTTAACACATACGCCCATTGCGCGACATTGGTATCACCTTTCCTTAACACAAACGCCCATTGCGCGACATCGGTGGCATGTCTTTTAAACCCAATCGCCTTTTGCACGAGATGGGTGACACGACATCTGAATCCGAACACCCTTTGTGCGACATCGTTGACAACAATTCTGAATCCAGGCACCCTTTGTGCGACATCGTTGACAACAATTCTGAATCCAGGCACCCCTTGCGCGACATCGGTCACACTTTTTCTTAACACAGACACCCATTGCGCGACATCAGTGACAAGTCTTCTTAACACAAACACCCCTTGCGCGACATCGGTGACACTTTTTCTTCACACAGACACCCATTGCGCGACATCAGTGACAAGTCTCCTTAACACATACACCCATTGCGCGACATTGGTAACACCTTTCCTTAACACATACGCCCATTGCGCGACATTGGTATCACCTTTCCTTAACACAAACGCCCATTGCGCGACATCGGTGGCATGTCTTTTGAACCCAATCGTCTTTTACACGAGATCGCTGACACATTTTCTGAACCCGGTCGTCTTTTGTGCGACATTGGTAACAACTTTCCTTAACACATACACCCTTTGCGCGACATCAGTGACAAGTCTTCTTAACACAAACACCCCTTGCCGACATCGGTGACACTTTTTCTTCACACAGACACCCATTGCGCGACATCAGTGACAAGTCTCCTTAACACATACACCCATTGCGCGACATTGTTGATACTTTTTCTTAACATAGACACCCACTACGCGACATTGGTAATACCTTTTCTTAACACAGACCCGCATTGCGAGACACCGGTGGCATGTCTTTTGAACCCAGTCGTCTTTTACACGAGATGGGTGACACATTTTCTGAACCCGGTCGTCTTTTGTGCGACATTGGTAACAACTTTCCTTAACACATACACCCTTTGCGCGACATCAGTGACAAGTCTTCTTAACACATACACCCATTGCGCGACATTGGTAACACCTTTCCTTAACACATACGCCCATTGCGCGACAATGGTATCACCTTTCCTTAACACAAACGCCCATTGCGCGACATCGGTGGCATGTCTTTTGAACCCAACCGTCTTTTACACGAGATCGGTGACACATTTTCTGAACCCGGTCGTCTTTTGTGCGACATCGTTGACAAAAATTCTGAATCCAGGCACCCCTTTCGCGACATCGGTGACACCTCTTCTTAACACATACACCCATTGCGCAACATTGGTATCACCTTTCCTTAACACATACACCCATTACGCGACATTGGTAACACCTTTCCTTAACAGAAACGCCCATTGCGCGACATCGGTGGCACGTCTTTTGAACCCAATCGTCTTTTACACGAGATCGGTGACACATTTTCTGAACCCGGTCGTCTTTTGTGCGACATCGTTGACAACAATTTTGAATCCAGGCACCCCTTTCGCGACATCGGTGACACCTCTTCTTAACACATACACCCATTGCGCAACATTGGTAACACCTTTCCTTAACAGAAACGCCCATTGTGCGACATCGGTGGCATGTCTTCTGAACCCGATGGCCTTTTGCACGAAATCGGTGACACGACGTCTGAACCCGAACACCCTTTGTGCGACATCGTTGACAACAATTCTGAATCCGGGCACCCTTTGCGCGACTTCGTTGACACTTTTTCTTAACACAGACACCCATTGTGCGACATCGGTGGCATGTCTTCTGAACCCGATGGCCTTTTGCACGAAATCGGTGACACGACGTCTGAACCCGAACACCCTTTGTGCGACATCGTTGACAACAATTCTGAATCCAGGCACCCCTTTCGCGACATCGGTGACACCTCTTCTTAACACACACACCCATTGCGCAACATTGGTAACACCTTTCCTTAACACATACACCCATTACGCGACATTGGTAACACCTTTCCTTAACACAAACGCCCATTGCGCGATATCGGTGGCACGTCTTTTGAACCCAATCGTCTTTTACACGAGATCGGTGACACATTTTCTGAACCCGGTCGTCTTTTGTGCGACATTGGTAACAACTTTCCTTAACACATACACCCTTTGCGCGACATTGGTGACACTTTTTCTTCACACAGACACCCATTGCGCGACATCAGTGACAAGTCTCCTTAACACATACACCCATTGCGCGACATTGGTAACACCTTTCCTTAACACAGACACACATTGCGCGTCATTGGTGACAAGTCTTCTTAACACAATCACCCCTTGCGCGATATCGGTGACACTTTTTCTTCACACAGACACCCATTGCGCGACATCAGTGACAAGTCTCCTTAACACATACACCCATTGCGCGACATTGGTAACACCTTTCCTTAACACATACGCCCATTGCGCGACATCGGTGGCATGTCTTTTGAACCTAATCGCCTTTTGCACGAGATGGGTGACACGACATCTGAATCCGAACACCTTTGTGCGACATCGTTGAGAGCAATTCTGAATCCAGGCACCCCTTGCGCGACATTGGTGACACCTCTTCCTAACACAGACACCCATTGCGCGACATCAGTGACAAGTCTTCTTAACACAAACACCTCTTGCGCGACATCGGTGACACTTTTTCTTCACACAGACACCCATTGCGCGACATCAGTGACAAGTCTCCTCAACACATACACCCATTGCGCTACATTGGTAACACCTTTCCTTAACACATACGCCCATTGCGCGACATTGGTATCATCTTTCCCTAACACAAACGCCCATTGCGCGACATCGGTGGCATGTCTTTTGAACCCAATCGTCTTTTACACGAGATCGCTGACACATTTTTTGAACCCGGTCGTCTTTTGTGCGACATTGGTAACAACTTTCCTTAACACATACACCCTTTGCGCGACATCGGTGACACTTTTTCTTAACACAGACACCCATTGCGCGACATCATTGACAAGTCTCCTTAACACATACACCCATTGCGCGACATTGGTAACACCTTTCCTTAACACAAACGCCCATTGCGCGACATCGGTGGCATGTCTTTTGAACCTAATCGCCTTTTGCACGAGATGGGTGACACGACATCTGAATCCGAACACCTTTTTGCGACATCGTTGAGAGCAATTCTGAATCCAGGCACCCCTTGCGCGACATTGGTGACACCTCTTCCTAACACAGACACCCATTGCGCGACATTGGTAACACCTTTCCTTAACACAAACGCCCATTGCGCGACATCGGTGGCATGTCTTTTGAACCCAATCGTCTTTTGCACGAGATGGGTGACACGACATCTGAATCCGAACACCTTTTTGCGACATCGTTGAGAGCAATTCTGAATCCAGGCACCCCTTGCGCGACATTGGTGACACCTCTTCCTAACACAGACACCCATTGCGCGACATTGGTATCATCTTTCCCTAACACAAACGCCCATTGCGCGACATCGGTGGCATGTCTTTTGAACCCAATCGTCTTTTACACGAGATCGCTGACACATTTTTTGAACCCGGTCGTCTTTTGTGCGACATTGGTAACAACTTTCCTTAACACATACACCCTTTGCGCGACATCGGTGACACTTTTTCTTAACACAGACACCCATTGCGCGACATCATTGACAAGTCTCCTTAACACATACACCCATTGCGCGACATTGGTAACACCTTTCCTTAACACAAACGCCCATTGCGCGACATCGGTGGCATGTCTTTTGAACCTAATCGCCTTTTGCACGAGATGGGTGACACGACATCTGAATCCGAACACCTTTTTGCGACATCGTTGAGAGCAATTCTGAATCCAGGCACCCCTTGCGCGACATTGGTGACACCTCTTCCTAACACAGACACCCATTGCGCGACATTGGTAACACCTTTCCTTAACACAAACACCTCTTGCGCGACATCGGTGACACTTTTTCTTCACACAGACACCCATTGCGCGACATCAGTGACAAGTCTCCTCAACACATACACCCATTGCGCTACATTGGTAACACCTTTCCTTAACACATACGCCCATTGCGCGACATTGGTATCACCTTTCCTTAACACAAACGCCCATTGCGCGACATCGGTGAAAACAATTCGGAATCCAGGCACCCCTTACGTGACATTGGTGACACCTTTTCTCAACACAGACACCCGTTGCGCAGCATCGGTGACACGTCTTCTAAACCCGATCGCCTTTTGCACGAGATGGGTGACACGACATCTGAATCCGAACACCCTTTGTGCGACATCGTTGACAACAATTCTGAATCCAGGCACCCCTTTCGCGACATCGGTGACACCTTTCCTTAACACAAACGCCCATTGCGCGACATCGGTGGCATGTCCTTTGAACCCAACCGTCTTTTACACGAGATCGGTGACACATTTTCTGAACCCGGTCGTCTTTTGTGCGACATCGTTGACAACAATTCTGAATCCAGGCACCCATTGCGCGACATCAGTGACAAGTCTCCTTAACACATACACCCATTGCGCGACATTGGTAACACCTTTCCTTAACACATACCCCCATTGCGCGACATTGGTATCACCTTTCCTTAACACAAACGCCCATTGCGCGACATCGGTGGCATGTCTTTTGAACCCAGTCGTCTTTTACACGAGATCGGTGACACGACATCTGAATCCGAACACCTTTGTGCGACATCGTTGACAGCAATTCTGAATCCAGGCACCCCTTGCGCGACATTGGTGACACCTCTTCCTAACACAGACACCCATTGCGCGTCATTGGTGACACATTTTCTTAACACGTCACCCATTGTGCGACATCGGTGAAAACAATTCGGAATCCAGGCACCCCTTACGTGACATTGGTGACACCTTTTCTCAACACAGACACCCGTTGCGCAGCATCGGTGACACGTCTTCTAAACCCGATCGCCTTTTGCACGAGATGGGTGACACGACATCTGAATCCGAACACCCTTTGTGCGACATCGTTGACAACAATTCTGAATCCAGGCACCCCTTTCGCGACATCGGTGACACCTTTCCTTAACACAAACGCCCATTGCGCGACATCGGTGGCATGTCCTTTGAACCCAACCGTCTTTTACACGAGATCGGTGACACATTTTCTGAACCCGGTCGTCTTTTGTGCGACATCGTTGACAACAATTCTGAATCCAGGCACCCATTGCGCGACATCAGTGACAAGTCTCCTTAACACATACACCCATTGCGCGACATTGGTAACACCTTTCCTTAACACATACCCCCATTGCGCGACATTGGTATCACCTTTCCTTAACACAAACGCCCATTGCGCGACATCGGTGGCATGTCTTTTGAACCCAGTCGTCTTTTACACGAGATCGGTGACACATTTTCTGAACCCGGCCGTCTTTTGTGCGACATTGGTAACAACTTTCCTTAACACATACACCCATTGCGCGACATCAGTGACAAGTCTTCTTAACACAAACACCCCTTGCGCGACATCGGTGACACGTTTTCTTCACACAGACACCCATTGCGCGACATCAGTGACAAGTCTCCTTAACACATACACCCATTGCGCGACATTGGTAACACCTTTCCTTAACACATACACCCATTACGCGACATTGGTAACACCTTTCCTTAACACAAACGCCCATTGCGCGACATCGGTGGCATGTCTTTGGACCCAATCGTCTTTTACACGAGATCGGTGACACATTTTCTGAACCCGGTCGTCTTTTGTGCGACATTGGTAACAACTTTCCTTAACACATACACCCTTTGCGCGACTTCGTTGACACTTTTTCTTAACACAGACACCCATTGTGCGACATCGGTGACACCTTTTCTTAACACAAACGCCCATTGCGCGACATCGGTGGCATGTCTTTTGAACCCAATCGCCTTTTGCACGAGATGGGTGACACGACATCTGAATCCGAACACCTTTGTGCGACATCACTGACAACAATTCTGAATCCAGGCACCCCTTGCGCGACATTGGTGACACCTCTTCCTAACACAGACACACATTGCGCGTCATTGGTGACACATTTTCTTAACACGTCACCCATTGTGCGACATCGGTGAAAACAATTCGGAATCCAGGCATAACTTACGTGACATTGGTGACACCTTTTCTCATCACAGACACCCGTTGCGCAGCATCGGTGACACGTCTTCTAAACCCGATAGCCTTTTGCACGAGAAGGGTGACACGACATCTGAATCCGAACACCCTTTGTGCGACATCGTTGACAACAATTCTGAATCCAGGCACCCTTTGTGCGACATCGTTGACAATAATTCTGAATCCAGGCACCCCTTGCGCGACATCGGTAACACTTTTTCTTAACACAGACACCCATTGCGCGACATCAGTGACAAGTCTTCTTAACAGAAACACCCCTTGCGCGACATCGGTGACACTTTTTCTTCACACAGACACCCATTGCGCGACATCAGTGACAAGTCTCCTTAACACATACACCCATTGCGCGACATTGGTAACACCTTTCCTTAACACATACGCCCATTGCGCGACATTGGTATCACCTTTCCTTAACACAAACGCCCATTGCGCGACATCGGTGGCATGTCTTTGGACCCAATCGTCTTTTACACGAGATCGCTGACACATTTTCTGAACTCGGTCATCTTTTGTGCGACATTGGTAACAACTTTCCTTAACACATACACCCTTTGCGCGACATCAGTGACAAGTCTTCTTAACACAAACACCCCTTGCCGACATCGGTGACACTTTTTCTTCACACAGACACCCATTGCGCGACATCAGTGACAAGTCTCCTTAACACATACACCCATTGCGCGACATTGGTGATACTTTTTCTTAACATAGACACCCACTACGCGACATTGGTAATACCTTTTCTTAACACAGACCCGCATTGCGAGACACCGGTGGCATGTCTTTTGAACCCAGTCGTCTTTTACACGAGATCGGTGACACATTTTCTGAACCCGGTCGTCTTTTGTGCGACATTGGTAACAGCTTTACTTAACACATACACCCTTTGCGCGACTTCGTTGACACTTTTTCTTAACACAGACACCCATTGTGCGACATCGGTGACACCCCTTCTTAACACAGACACCCATTGCGCGACATCGGTGGCATGTCTTCTGAACCCGATGGCCTTTTGCACGAAATCGGTGACACGACGTCTAAACCCGAACACCCTTTGTGCGACATCGTTGACGAAAATTCTGAATCCAGGCACCCCTCTCGCGACATCGGTGACACCTCTTCTTAACACATACACCCATTGCGCGACATTGGTAACTCCTTTCCTTAACACATACACCCATTACGCGACATTGGTAACACCTTTCCTTAACACATACGCCCATTGCGCGACATTGGTATCATCTTTCCCTAACACAAACGCCCATTGCGCGACATCGGTGGCATGTCTTTTGAACCCAATCGTCTTTTACACGAGATCGCTGACACATTTTTTGAACCCGGTCGTCTTTTGTGCGACATTGGTAACAACTTTCCTGAACACATACACCCTTTGCGCGACATCGGTGACACTTTTTCTTAACACAGACACCCATTGCGCGACATCATTGACAAGTCTCCTTAACACATACACCCATTGCGCGACATTGGTAACACCTTTCCTTAACACAAACGCCCATTGCGCGACATCGGTGGCATGTCTTTTGAACCTAATCGCCTTTTGCACGAGATGGGTGACACGACATCTGAATCCGAACACCTTTTTGCGACATCGTTGAGAGCAATTCTGAATCCAGGCACCCCTTGCGCGACATTGGTGACACCTCTTCCTAACACAGACACCCATTGCGCGACATTGGTAACACCTTTCCCTAACACAAACACCTCTTGCGCGACATCGGTGACACTTTTTCTTCACACAGACACCCATTGCGCGACATCAGTGACAAGTCTCCTCAACACATACACCCATTGCGCTACATTGGTAACACCTTTCCTTAACACATACGCCCATTGCGCGACATTGGTATCACCTTTCCTTAACACAAACGCCCATTGCGCGACATCGGTAACACTTTTTCTTCACACAGACACCCATTGCGCGACATCAGTGACAAGTCTCCTTAACACATACACCCATTGCGCGACATTGGTAACACCTTTCCTTAACACAAACGCCCATTGCGCGACATCGGTGGCATGTCTTTTGAACCCAATCGTCTTTTATACGAGATCGCTGACACATTTTTTGAACCCGGTCGTCTTTTGTGCGACATTGGTAACACCTTTCCTTAACACAAACGCCCATTGCGCGACATCGGTGGCATGTCTTTTGAACCTAATCGCCCTTTGCACGAGATGGGTGACACGACATCTGAATCCGAACACCTTTGTGCGACATCGTTGACAGCAATTCTGAATCCAGGCACCCCTTGCGCGACATTGGTGACACCTCTTCCTAACACAGACACCCATTGCGCGTCATTGGTGACACATTTTCTTAACACGTCACCCATTGTGCGACATCGGTGAAAACAATTCGGAATCCAGGCACCCCTTACGTGACATTGGTGACACCTTTTCTCAACACAGACACCCGTTGCGCAGCATCGGTGACACGTCTTCTAAACCCGATCGCCTTTTGCACGAGATGGGTGACACGACATCTGAATCCGAACACCCTTTGTGCGACATCGTTGACAACAATTCTGAATCCAGGCACCCCTTTCGCGACATCGGTGACACCTTTCCTTAACACAAACGCCCATTGCGCGACATCGGTGGCATGTCCTTTGAACCCAACCGTCTTTTACACGAGATCGGTGACACATTTTCTGAACCCGGTCGTCTTTTGTGCGACATCGTTGACAACAATTCTGAATCCAGGCACCCATTGCGCGACATCAGTGACAAGTCTCCTTAACACATACACCCATTGCGCGACATTGGTAACACCTTTCCTTAACACATACCCCCATTGCGCGACATTGGTATCACCTTTCCTTAACACAAACGCCCATTGCGCGACATCGGTGGCATGTCTTTTGAACCCAGTCGTCTTTTACACGAGATCGGTGACACGACATCTGAATCCGAACACCTTTGTGCGACATCGTTGACAGCAATTCTGAATCCAGGCACCCCTTGCGCGACATTGGTGACACCTCTTCCTAACACAGACACCCATTGCGCGTCATTGGTGACACATTTTCTTAACACGTCACCCATTGTGCGACATCGGTGAAAACAATTCGGAATCCAGGCACCCCTTACGTGACATTGGTGACACCTTTTCTCAACACAGACACCCGTTGCGCAGCATCGGTGACACGTCTTCTAAACCCGATCGCCTTTTGCACGAGATGGGTGACACGACATCTGAATCCGAACACCCTTTGTGCGACATCGTTGACAACAATTCTGAATCCAGGCACCCCTTTCGCGACATCGGTGACACCTTTCCTTAACACAAACGCCCATTGCGCGACATCGGTGGCATGTCCTTTGAACCCAACCGTCTTTTACACGAGATCGGTGACACATTTTCTGAACCCGGTCGTCTTTTGTGCGACATCGTTGACAACAATTCTGAATCCAGGCACCCATTGCGCGACATCAGTGACAAGTCTCCTTAACACATACACCCATTGCGCGACATTGGTAACACCTTTCCTTAACACATACCCCCATTGCGCGACATTGGTATCACCTTTCCTTAACACAAACGCCCATTGCGCGACATCGGTGGCATGTCTTTTGAACCCAGTCGTCTTTTACACGAGATCGGTGACACATTTTCTGAACCCGGCCGTCTTTTGTGCGACATTGGTAACAACTTTCCTTAACACATACACCCATTGCGCGACATCAGTGACAAGTCTTCTTAACACAAACACCCCTTGCGCGACATCGGTGACACTTTTTCTTCACACAGACACCCATTGCGCGACATCAGTGACAAGTCTCCTTAACACATACACCCATTGCGCGACATTGGTAACACCTTTCCTTAACACATACACCCATTACGCGACATTGGTAACACCTTTCCTTAACACAAACGCCCATTGCGCGACATCGGTGGCATGTCTTTGGACCCAATCGTCTTTTACACGAGATCGGTGACACATTTTCTGAACCCGGTCGTCTTTTGTGCGACATTGGTAACAACTTTCCTTAACACATACACCCTTTGCGCGACTTCGTTGACACTTTTTCTTAACACAGACACCCATTGTGCGACATCGGTGACACCTTTTCTTAACACAAACGCCCATTGCGCGACATCGGTGGCATGTCTTTTGAACCCAATCGCCTTTTGCACGAGATGGGTGACACGACATCTGAATCCGAACACCTTTGTGCGACATCACTGACAACAATTCTGAATCCAGGCACCCCTTGCGCGACATTGGTGACACCTCTTCCTAACACAGACACACATTGCGCGTCATTGGTGACACATTTTCTTAACACGTCACCCATTGTGCGACATCGGTGAAAACAATTCGGAATCCAGGCATAACTTACGTGACATTGGTGACACCTTTTCTCATCACAGACACCCGTTGCGCAGCATCGGTGACACGTCTTCTAAACCCGATAGCCTTTTGCACGAGAAGGGTGACACGACATCTGAATCCGAACACCCTTTGTGCGACATCGTTGACAACAATTCTGAATCCAGGCACCCTTTGTGCGACATCGTTGACAATAATTCTGAATCCAGGCACCCCTTGCGCGACATCGGTAACACTTTTTCTTAACACAGACACCCATTGCGCGACATCAGTGACAAGTCTTCTTAACAGAAACACCCCTTGCGCGACATCGGTGACACTTTTTCTTCACACAGACACCCATTGCGCGACATCAGTGACAAGTCTCCTTAACACATACACCCATTGCGCGACATTGGTAACACCTTTCCTTAACACATACGCCCATTGCGCGACATTGGTATCACCTTTCCTTAACACAAACGCCCATTGCGCGACATCGGTGGCATGTCTTTGGACCCAATCGTCTTTTACACGAGATCGCTGACACATTTTCTGAACTCGGTCATCTTTTGTGCGACATTGGTAACAACTTTCCTTAACACATACACCCTTTGCGCGACATCAGTGACAAGTCTTCTTAACACAAACACCCCTTGCCGACATCGGTGACACTTTTTCTTCACACAGACACCCATTGCGCGACATCAGTGACAAGTCTCCTTAACACATACACCCATTGCGCGACATTGGTGATACTTTTTCTTAACATAGACACCCACTACGCGACATTGGTAATACCTTTTCTTAACACAGACCCGCATTGCGAGACACCGGTGGCATGTCTTTTGAACCCAGTCGTCTTTTACACGAGATCGGTGACACATTTTCTGAACCCGGTCGTCTTTTGTGCGACATTGGTAACAGCTTTACTTAACACATACACCCTTTGCGCGACTTCGTTGACACTTTTTCTTAACACAGACACCCATTGTGCGACATCGGTGACACCCCTTCTTAACACAGACACCCATTGCGCGACATCGGTGGCATGTCTTCTGAACCCGATGGCCTTTTGCACGAAATCGGTGACACGACGTCTAAACCCGAACACCCTTTGTGCGACATCGTTGACGAAAATTCTGAATCCAGGCACCCCTCTCGCGACATCGGTGACACCTCTTCTTAACACATACACCCATTGCGCGACATTGGTAACTCCTTTCCTTAACACATACACCCATTACGCGACATTGGTAACACCTTTCCTTAACACATACGCCCATTGCGCGACATTGGTATCATCTTTCCCTAACACAAACGCCCATTGCGCGACATCGGTGGCATGTCTTTTGAACCCAATCGTCTTTTACACGAGATCGCTGACACATTTTTTGAACCCGGTCGTCTTTTGTGCGACATTGGTAACAACTTTCCTGAACACATACACCCTTTGCGCGACATCGGTGACACTTTTTCTTAACACAGACACCCATTGCGCGACATCATTGACAAGTCTCCTTAACACATACACCCATTGCGCGACATTGGTAACACCTTTCCTTAACACAAACGCCCATTGCGCGACATCGGTGGCATGTCTTTTGAACCTAATCGCCTTTTGCACGAGATGGGTGACACGACATCTGAATCCGAACACCTTTTTGCGACATCGTTGAGAGCAATTCTGAATCCAGGCACCCCTTGCGCGACATTGGTGACACCTCTTCCTAACACAGACACCCATTGCGCGACATTGGTAACACCTTTCCCTAACACAAACACCTCTTGCGCGACATCGGTGACACTTTTTCTTCACACAGACACCCATTGCGCGACATCAGTGACAAGTCTCCTCAACACATACACCCATTGCGCTACATTGGTAACACCTTTCCTTAACACATACGCCCATTGCGCGACATTGGTATCACCTTTCCTTAACACAAACGCCCATTGCGCGACATCGGTAACACTTTTTCTTCACACAGACACCCATTGCGCGACATCAGTGACAAGTCTCCTTAACACATACACCCATTGCGCGACATTGGTAACACCTTTCCTTAACACAAACGCCCATTGCGCGACATCGGTGGCATGTCTTTTGAACCCAATCGTCTTTTATACGAGATCGCTGACACATTTTTTGAACCCGGTCGTCTTTTGTGCGACATTGGTAACACCTTTCCTTAACACAAACGCCCATTGCGCGACATCGGTGGCATGTCTTTTGAACCTAATCGCCCTTTGCACGAGATGGGTGACACGACATCTGAATCCGAACACCTTTGTGCGACATCGTTGACAGCAATTCTGAATCCAGGCACCCCTTGCGCGACATTGGTGACACCTCTTCCTAACACAGACACCCATTGCGCGTCATTGGTGACACATTTTCTTAACACGTCACCCATTGTGCGACATCGGTGAAAACAATTCGGAATCCAGGCACCCCTTACGTGACATTGGTGACACCTTTTCTCAACACAGACACCCGTTGCGCAGCATCGGTGACACGTCTTCTAAACCCGATCGCCTTTTGCACGAGATGGGTGACACGACATCTGAATCCGAACACCCTTTGTGCGACATCGTTGACAACAATTCTGAATCCAGGCACCCCTTTCGCGACATCGGTGACACCTTTCCTTAACACAAACGCCCATTGCGCGACATCGGTGGCATGTCCTTTGAACCCAACCGTCTTTTACACGAGATCGGTGACACATTTTCTGAACCCGGTCGTCTTTTGTGCGACATCGTTGACAACAATTCTGAATCCAGGCACCCATTGCGCGACATCAGTGACAAGTCTCCTTAACACATACACCCATTGCGCGACATTGGTAACACCTTTCCTTAACACATACCCCCATTGCGCGACATTGGTATCACCTTTCCTTAACACAAACGCCCATTGCGCGACATCGGTGGCATGTCTTTTGAACCCAGTCGTCTTTTACACGAGATCGGTGACACGACATCTGAATCCGAACACCTTTGTGCGACATCGTTGACAGCAATTCTGAATCCAGGCACCCCTTGCGCGACATTGGTGACACCTCTTCCTAACACAGACACCCATTGCGCGTCATTGGTGACACATTTTCTTAACACGTCACCCATTGTGCGACATCGGTGAAAACAATTCGGAATCCAGGCACCCCTTACGTGACATTGGTGACACCTTTTCTCAACACAGACACCCGTTGCGCAGCATCGGTGACACGTCTTCTAAACCCGATCGCCTTTTGCACGAGATGGGTGACACGACATCTGAATCCGAACACCCTTTGTGCGACATCGTTGACAACAATTCTGAATCCAGGCACCCCTTTCGCGACATCGGTGACACCTTTCCTTAACACAAACGCCCATTGCGCGACATCGGTGGCATGTCCTTTGAACCCAACCGTCTTTTACACGAGATCGGTGACACATTTTCTGAACCCGGTCGTCTTTTGTGCGACATCGTTGACAACAATTCTGAATCCAGGCACCCATTGCGCGACATCAGTGACAAGTCTCCTTAACACATACACCCATTGCGCGACATTGGTAACACCTTTCCTTAACACATACCCCCATTGCGCGACATTGGTATCACCTTTCCTTAACACAAACGCCCATTGCGCGACATCGGTGGCATGTCTTTTGAACCCAGTCGTCTTTTACACGAGATCGGTGACACATTTTCTGAACCCGGCCGTCTTTTGTGCGACATTGGTAACAACTTTCCTTAACACATACACCCATTGCGCGACATCAGTGACAAGTCTTCTTAACACAAACACCCCTTGCGCGACATCGGTGACACTTTTTCTTCACACAGACACCCATTGCGCGACATCAGTGACAAGTCTCCTTAACACATACACCCATTGCGCGACATTGGTAACACCTTTCCTTAACACATACACCCATTACGCGACATTGGTAACACCTTTCCTTAACACAAACGCCCATTGCGCGACATCGGTGGCATGTCTTTGGACCCAATCGTCTTTTACACGAGATCGGTGACACATTTTCTGAACCCGGTCGTCTTTTGTGCGACATTGGTAACAACTTTCCTTAACACATACACCCTTTGCGCGACTTCGTTGACACTTTTTCTTAACACAGACACCCATTGTGCGACATCGGTGACACCTTTTCTTAACACAAACGCCCATTGCGCGACATCGGTGGCATGTCTTTTGAACCCAATCGCCTTTTGCACGAGATGGGTGACACGACATCTGAATCCGAACACCTTTGTGCGACATCACTGACAACAATTCTGAATCCAGGCACCCCTTGCGCGACATTGGTGACACCTCTTCCTAACACAGACACACATTGCGCGTCATTGGTGACACATTTTCTTAACACGTCACCCATTGTGCGACATCGGTGAAAACAATTCGGAATCCAGGCATAACTTACGTGACATTGGTGACACCTTTTCTCATCACAGACACCCGTTGCGCAGCATCGGTGACACGTCTTCTAAACCCGATAGCCTTTTGCACGAGAAGGGTGACACGACATCTGAATCCGAACACCCTTTGTGCGACATCGTTGACAACAATTCTGAATCCAGGCACCCTTTGTGCGACATCGTTGACAATAATTCTGAATCCAGGCACCCCTTGCGCGACATCGGTAACACTTTTTCTTAACACAGACACCCATTGCGCGACATCAGTGACAAGTCTTCTTAACAGAAACACCCCTTGCGCGACATCGGTGACACTTTTTCTTCACACAGACACCCATTGCGCGACATCAGTGACAAGTCTCCTTAACACATACACCCATTGCGCGACATTGGTAACACCTTTCCTTAACACATACGCCCATTGCGCGACATTGGTATCACCTTTCCTTAACACAAACGCCCATTGCGCGACATCGGTGGCATGTCTTTGGACCCAATCGTCTTTTACACGAGATCGCTGACACATTTTCTGAACTCGGTCATCTTTTGTGCGACATTGGTAACAACTTTCCTTAACACATACACCCTTTGCGCGACATCAGTGACAAGTCTTCTTAACACAAACACCCCTTGCCGACATCGGTGACACTTTTTCTTCACACAGACACCCATTGCGCGACATCAGTGACAAGTCTCCTTAACACATACACCCATTGCGCGACATTGGTGATACTTTTTCTTAACATAGACACCCACTACGCGACATTGGTAATACCTTTTCTTAACACAGACCCGCATTGCGAGACACCGGTGGCATGTCTTTTGAACCCAGTCGTCTTTTACACGAGATCGGTGACACATTTTCTGAACCCGGTCGTCTTTTGTGCGACATTGGTAACAGCTTTACTTAACACATACACCCTTTGCGCGACTTCGTTGACACTTTTTCTTAACACAGACACCCATTGTGCGACATCGGTGACACCCCTTCTTAACACAGACACCCATTGCGCGACATCGGTGGCATGTCTTCTGAACCCGATGGCCTTTTGCACGAAATCGGTGACACGACGTCTAAACCCGAACACCCTTTGTGCGACATCGTTGACGAAAATTCTGAATCCAGGCACCCCTCTCGCGACATCGGTGACACCTCTTCTTAACACATACACCCATTGCGCGACATTGGTAACTCCTTTCCTTAACACATACACCCATTACGCGACATTGGTAACACCTTTCCTTAACACAGACCCGCATTGCGAGACACCGGTGGCATGTCTTTTGAACCCAGTCGTCTTTTACACGAGATCGGTGACACATTTTCTGAACCCGGTCGTCTTTTGTGCGACATTTGTAACAACATTCCTTAACACATTCACCCTTTGCGCGACATCAGTGACAAGTCTTCTTAACACAAACACCCCTTGCCGGCATCGGTGACACCTTTTCTTAACACAAACGCCCATTGCGCGACATCGGTGGCATGTCTTTTGAACCCAATCGCCTTTTGCACGAGATGGGTGACACGACATCTGAATCCGAACACCTTTGTGCGACATCGTTGACAACAATTCTGAATCCATGCACCCCTTGCGCGACATTGGTGACAAGTCTTCTTAACACAAACACCCCTTGCGCGACATCGGTGACACTTTTTCTTCACACAGACACCCATTGCGAGACATCAGTGACAAGTCTCCTTAACACATACACTCATTGCGCGACATTGGTAACACCTTTCCTTAACACATACGCCCATTGCGCGACATTGGTATCATCTTTCCTTAACACAAACGCCCATTGCGCGACATCGGTGGCATGTCTTTTGAACCCAATCGTCTTTTACACGAGATCGGTGAATCATTTTCTGAACCCGGTCGTCTTTTGTGCGACATCGTTGACAACAATTCTGAATCCAGGCACACCTTGCGCGACATCGGTAACACTTCTTCTTAACACAGACACCCATTGCGCGACATCAGTGACAAGTCTTCTTAACACAAACACCTCTTGCGCGACATCGGTGACACTTTTTCTTCACCCAGACACCCATTGCGCGACATCGGTGGCATGTCTTTTGAACCCAATCCTCTTTTACACGAGATCGCTGACACATTTTTTGAACCCGGTCGTCTTTTGTGCGACATTGGTAACAACTTTCCTTAACACATACGCCCATTGCGCGACATTGGTATCATCTTTCCTTAACACAAACGCCCATTGCGCGACATCGGTGGCATGTCTGTTGAACCCAATCGTCTTTTACACGAGATCGGTGACACATTTTCTGAACCCGGTCGTCTTTTGTGCGACATCGTTGACAACAATTTTGAATCCAGGCACCCCTTGCGCGACATCGGTAACACTTTTTCTTCACACAGACACCCATTGCGCGACATCAGTGACAAGTCTCCTTAACACATACATCCATTGCGCGACATTGGTAACACCTTTCCTTAACACAAACGCCCATTGCGCGACATCGGTGGCATGTCTTTTGAACACAATCCTCTTTTACACGAGATCGCTGACACATTTTTTGAACCCGGTCGTCTTTTGTGCGACATTGGTAACAACTTTCCTTAACACATACACCCTTTGCGCGACATCGGTAACACTTTTTCTTCACACAGACACCCATTGCGCGACAACAGTGACAAGTCTCCTTTACACATACGCCCATTGCGCGACATTGGTATCACCTTTCCTTAACACAAACGCCAATTGCGCGACATCGGTGGCATGTCTTTTGAACCCAATCGTCTTTTACACGAGATCGGTGACACATTTTCTGAACCCGGTCGTCTTTTGTGCGACATCGTTGACAACAATTTTGAATCCAGGCACCCCTTGCGCGACATCGGTAACACTTTTTCTTCACACAAACGCCCATTGCGCGACATCGGTGGCATGTCTTTTGAACCCAATCCTCTTTTACACGAGATCGCTGACACATTTTTTGAACCCGGTCGTCTTTTGTGCGACATTGGTAACAACTTTCCTTAACACATACACCCTTTGCGCGACATCGGTGACACTTTTTCTTAACACAGACACCCATTGCGCGACATCAGTGACAAGTCTCCTTAACACATACACCCATTGCGCGACATTGGTAACACCTTTCCTTAACACATACACCCATTGCGCGACATTGGTATCACCTTTCCTTAACACAAACGCCCATTGCGCGACATCGGTGGCATGTCTTTTGAACCCAATCGCCTTTTGCACGAGATGGGTGACACGACATCTGAATCCGAACACCTTTGTGCGAAATCGTTGACAGCAATTCTGAATCCAGGCACCCCTTGCGCGACATCGGTAACACTTCTTCTTAACACAGACACCCATTGCGCGACATCAGTGACAAGTCTTCTTAACACAAACACCTCTTGCGCGACATCGGTGACACTTTTTCTTCACCCAGACACCCATTGCGCGACATCGGTGGCATGTCTTTTAAACCCAATCCTCTTTTACACGAGATCGCTGACACATTTTTTGAACCCGGTCGTCTTTTGTGCGACATTGGTAACAACTTTCCTTAACACATACGCCCATTGCGCGACATTGGTATCACCTTTCCTTAACACAAACGCCCATTGCGCGACATCGGTGGCATGTCTTTTGAACCCAATCGTCTTTTACACGAGATCGCTGACACATTTTCTGAACCCGGTCGTCTTTTGTGCGACATCGTTGACAAAAATTCTGAATCCAGGCACCCCTTTCGCGACATCGGTGACACCTCTTCTTAACACATACACCCATTGCGCAACATTGGTAACACCTTTCCTTAACACATACACCCATTACGCGACATTGGTAACACCTTTCCTTAACAGAAACGCCCATTGCGCGACAATGGTATCACCTTTCCTTAACACAAACGCCCATTGCGCGACATCGGTGGCACGTCTTTTGAACCCAATCGTCTTTTACACGAGATCGGTGACACATTTTCTGAACCCGGTCGTCTTTTGTGCGACATCGTTGACAACAATTTTGAATCCAGGCACCCCTTTCGCGACATCGGTGACACCTCTTCTTAACACATACACCCATTGCGCAACATTGGTAACACCTTTCCTTAACACATACACCCATTACGCGACATTGGTAACACCTTTCCTTAACACATACACCCATTACGCGACATTGGTAACACCTTTCCTTAACAGAAACGCCCATTGCGCGACAATGGTATCACCTTTCCTTAACACAAACGCCCATTGCGCGACATCGGTGGCACGTCTTTTGAACCCAATCGTCTTTTACACGAGATCGGTGACACATTTTCTGAACCCGGACGTCTTTTGTGCGACATTGGTAACAACTTTCCTTAACACATACACCCTTTGCGCGACATCAGTGACAAGTCTTCTTAACACATACACCCATTGCGCGACATTGGTAACACCTTTCCTTAACACATACGCCCATTGCGCGACAATGGTATCACCTTTCCTTAACACAAACGCCCATTGCGCGACATCGGTGGCATGTCTTTTGAACCCAACCGTCTTTTACACGAGATCGGTGACACATTTTCTGAACCCGGTCGTCTTTTGTGCGACATCGTTGACAAAAATTCTGAATCCAGGCACCCCTTTCGCGACATCGGTGACACCTCTTCTTAACACATACACCCATTGCGCAACATTGGTAACACCTTTCCTTAACACATACACCCATTACGCGACATTGGTAACACCTTTCCTTAACAGAAACGCCCATTGCGCGACAATGGTATCACCTTTCCTTAACACAAACGCCCATTGCGCGACATCGGTGGCACGTCTTTTGAACCCAATCGTCTTTTACACGAGATCGGTGACACATTTTCTGAACCCGGTCGTCTTTTGTGCGACATCGTTGACAACAATTTTGAATCCAGGCACCCCTTTCGCGACATCGGTGACACCTCTTCTTAACACATACACCCATTGCGCAACATTGGTAACAACTTTCCTTAACACATACACCCTTTGCGCGACTTCGTTGACACTTTTTCTTAACACAGACACCCATTGTGCGACATCGGTGGCATGTCTTCTGAACCCGATGGCCTTTTGCACGAAATCGGTGACACGACGTCTGAACCCGAACACCCTTTGTGCGACATCGTTGACAACAATTCTGAATCCAGGCACCCCTTTAGCGACATCGGTGACACCTCTTCTTAACACACACACCCATTGCGCAACATTGGTAACACCTTTCCTTAACACATACACCCATTACGCGACATTGGTAACACCTTTCCTTAACACAAACGCCCATTGCGCGACATCGGTGGCACGTCTTTTGAACCCAATCGTCTTTTACACGAGATCGGTGACATATTTTCTGAACCCGGTCGTCTTTTGTGCGACATTGGTAACAACTTTCCTTAACACATACACCCTTTGCGCGACATCAGTGACAAGTCTTCTTAACACAAACACCCCTTGCCGACATCGGTGACACCTTTTCTTAACACAAACGCACATTGCGCGACATCGGTGGCATGTCTTTTGAACCCAATCGCCTTTTGCACGAGATGGGTGACACGACATCTGAATCCGAACACCTTTGTGCGACATCGTTGACAACAATTCTGAATCCATGCACCCCTTGCGCGACATTGGTGACACTTTTTCTTCACACAGACACCCATTGCGCGACATCAGTGACAAGTCTCCTTAACACATACACCCATTGCGCGACATTGGTAACACCTTTCCTTAACACAGACACACATTGCGCGTCATTGGTGACAAGTCTTCTTAACACAATCACCCCTTGCGCGATATCGGTGACACTTTTTCTTCACACAGACACCCATTGCGCGACATCAGTGACAAGTCTCCTTAACACATACACCCATTGCGCGACATTGGTAACACCTTTCCTTAACACATACGCCCATTGCGCGACATTGGTATCATCTTTCCCTAACACAAACGCCCATTGCGCGACATCGGTGGCATGTCTTTTGAACCCAATCGTCTTTTACACGAGATCGCTGACACATTTTTTGAACCCGGTCGTCTTTTGTGCGACATTGGTAACACCTTTCCTTAACACAAACGCCCATTGCGCGACATCGGTGGCATGTCTTTTGAACCTAATCGCCTTTTGCACGAGATGGGTGACACGACATCTGAATCCGAACACCTTTGTGCGACATCGTTGAGAGCAATTCTGAATCCAGGCACCCCTTGCGCGACATTGGTGACACCTCTTCCTAACACAGACACCCATTGCGCGACATCAGTGACAAGTCTTCTTAACACAAACACCTCTTGCGCGACATCGGTGACACTTTTTCTTCACACAGACACCCATTGCGCGACATCAGTGACAAGTCTCCTCAACACATACACCCATTGCGCTACATTGGTAACACCTTTCCTTAACACATACGCCCATTGCGCGACATTGGTATCATCTTTCCCTAACACAAACGCCCATTGCGCGACATCGGTGGCATGTCTTTTGAACCCAATCGTCTTTTACACGAGATCGCTGACACATTTTTTGAACCCGGTCGTCTTTTGTGCGACATTGGTAACAACTTTCCTTAACACATACACCCTTTGCGCGACATCGGTGACACTTTTTCTTAACACAGACACCCATTGCGCGACATCAGTGACAAGTCTCCTTAACACATACACCCATTGCGCGACATTGGTAACACCTTTCCTTAACACAAACGCCCATTGCGCGACATCGGTGGCATGTCTTTTGAACCTAATCGCCTTTTGCACGAGATGGGTGACACGACATCTGAATCCGAACACCTTTGTGCGACATCGTTGAGAGCAATTCTGAATCCAGGCACCCCTTGCGCGACATTGGTGACACCTCTTCCTAACACAGACACCCATTGCGCGACATCAGTGACAAGTCTTCTTAACACAAACACCTCTTGCGCGACATCGGTGACACTTTTTCTTCACACAGACACCCATTGCGCGACATCAGTGACAAGTCTCCTTAACACATACACCCATTGCGCGACATTGGTAACACCTTTCCTTAACACAAACGCCCATTGCGCGACATCGGTGGCATGTCTTTTGAACCCAATCGTCTTTTATACGAGATCGCTGACACATTTTTTGAACCCGGTCGTCTTTTGTGCGACATTGGTAACACCTTTCCTTAACACAAACGCCCATTGCGCGACATCGGTGGCATGTCTTTTGAACCTAATCGCCCTTTGCACGAGATGGGTGACACGACATCTGAATCCGAACACCTTTGTGCGACATCGTTGACAGCAATTCTGAATCCAGGCACCCCTTGCGCGACATTGGTGACACCTCTTCCTAACACAGACACCCATTGCGCGTCATTGGTGACACATTTTCTTAACACGTCACCCATTGTGCGACATCGGTGAAAACAATTCGGAATCCAGGCACCCCTTACGTGACATTGGTGACACCTTTTCTCAACACAGACACCCGTTGCGCAGCATCGGTGACACGTCTTCTAAACCCGATCGCCTTTTGCACGAGATGGGTGACACGACATCTGAATCCGAACACCCTTTGTGCGACATCGTTGACAACAATTCTGAATCCAGGCACCCCTTTCGCGACATCGGTGACACCTTTCCTTAACACAAACGCCCATTGCGCGACATCGGTGGCATGTCCTTTGAACCCAACCGTCTTTTACACGAGATCGGTGACACATTTTCTGAACCCGGTCGTCTTTTGTGCGACATCGTTGACAACAATTCTGAATCCAGGCACCCATTGCGCGACATCAGTGACAAGTCTCCTTAACACATACACCCATTGCGCGACATTGGTAACACCTTTCCTTAACACATACCCCCATTGCGCGACATTGGTATCACCTTTCCTTAACACAAACGCCCATTGCGCGACATCGGTGGCATGTCTTTTGAACCCAGTCGTCTTTTACACGAGATCGGTGACACATTTTCTGAACCCGGCCGTCTTTTGTGCGACATTGGTAACAACTTTCCTTAACACATACACCCATTGCGCGACATCAGTGACAAGTCTTCTTAACACAAACACCCCTTGCGCGACATCGGTGACACTTTTTCTTTACACAGACACCCATTGCGCGACATTGGTAACACCTTTCCTTAACACATGCACCCATTACGCGACATTGGTAACACCTTTCCTTAACACAAACGCCCATTGCGCGACATCGGTGGCATGTCTTTGGACCCAATCGTCTTTTACGCGAGATCGGTGACACATTTTCTGAACCCGGTCGTCTTTTGTGCGACATTGGTAACAACTTTCCTTAACACATACACCCTTTGCGCGACTTCGTTGACACTTTTTCTTAACACAGACACATATTGTGCGACATCGGTGACACCTTTTCTTAACACAAACGCCCATTGCGCGACATCGGTGGCATGTCTTTTGAACCCAATCGCCTTTTGCACGAGATGGGTGACACGACATCTGAATCCGAACACCTTTGTGCGACATCGCTGACAACAATTCTGAATCCAGGCACCCCTTGCGCGACATTGGTGACACCTCTTCCTAACACAGACACACATTGCGCGTCATTGGTGACACATTTTCTTAACACGTCACCCATTGTGCGACATCGGTGAAAACAATTCGGAATCCAGGCATAACTTACGTGACATTGGTGACACCTTTTCTCAACACAGACACCCGTTGCGCGACATCGGTGGCATGTCTTTTGAACCCAATCGCCTTTTGCACGAGATGGGTGACACGACATCTGAATCCGAACACCTTTGTGCGAAATCGTTGACAGCAATTCTGAATCCAGGCACCCCTTGCGCGACATTGGTGACACCTCTTCCTATCACAGACACCCATTGCGCGTCATTGGTGACACATTTTCTTAACACGTCACCCATTGCGCGACATCAGTGACAAGTCTCCTTAACACATACACCCATTGCGCGACATTGGTAACACCTTTCCTTAACACATACACCCATTGCGCGACATTGGTATCACCTTTCCTTAACACAAACGCCCATTGCGCGACATCGGTGGCATGTCTTTTGAACCCAATCGTCTTTTACACGAGATCGGTGACACATTTTCTGAACCCGGTTGTCTTTTGTGCGACATCGTTGACAACAATTTTGAATCCAGGCACCCCTTGCGCGACATCGGTAACACTTTTTCTTCACACAAACGCCCATTGCGCGACATCGGTGGCATGTCTTTTGAACCCAATCCTCTTTTACACGAGATCGCTGACACATTTTTTGAACCCGGTCGTCTTTTGTGCGACATTGGTAACAACTTTCCTTAACACATACACCCTTTGCGCGACATCGGTGACACTTTTTCTTAACACAGACACCCATTGCGCGACATCAGTGACAAGTCTCCTTAACACATACACCCATTGCGCGACATTGGTAACACCTTTCCTTAACACAAACGCCCATTGCGCGACATCGGTGGCATGTCTTTTGAACCCAATCCTCTTTTACACGAGATCGCTGACACATTTTTTGAACCCGGTCGTCTTTTGTGCGACATTGGTAACAACTTTCCTTAACACATACACCCTTTGCGCGACATCGGTGACACTTTTTCTTAACACAGACACCCATTGCGCGACATCAGTGACAAGTCTCCTTAACACATACACCCATTGCGCGACATTGGTAACACCTTTCCTTAACACATACACCCATTGCGCGACATTGGTATCACCTTTCCTTAACACAAACGCCCATTGCGCGACATCGGTGGCATGTCTTTTGAACCCAATCGCCTTTTGCACGAGATGGGTGACACGACATCTGAATCCGAACACCTTTGTGCGACATCGTTGACAGCAATTCTGAATCCAGGCACCCCTTGCGCGACATTGGTGACACCTCTTCCTAACACAGACACCCATTGCGCGTCATTGGTGACACATTTTCTTAACACGTCACCCATTGCGCGACATCAGTGACAAGTCTCCTTAACACATACACCCATTGCGCGACATTGGTAACACCTTTCCTTAACACATACACCCATTGCGCGACATTGGTATCACCTTTCCTTAACACAAACGCCCATTGCTCGACATCGGTGGCATGTCTTTTGAACCCAATCGTCTTTTACACGAGATCGGTGACACATTTTCTGAACCCGGTCGTCTTTTGTGCGACATCGTTGACAACAATTCTGAATCCAGGCACCCATTGCGCGACATCAGTGACAAGTCTCCTTAACACATACACCCATTGCGCGACATTGGTAACACCTTTCCTTAACACATACCCCCATTGCGCGACATTGGTATCACCTTTCCTTAACACAAACGCCCATTGCGCGACATCGGTGGCATGTCTTTTGAACCCAGTCGTCTTTTACACGAGACCGGTGACACATTTTCTGAACCCGGTCGTCTTTTGTGCGACATCGTTGACAACAATTCTGAATCCAGGCACCCATTGCGCGACATCAGTGACAAGTCTCCTTAACACATACACCCATTGCGCGACATTGGTGATACTTTTTCTTAACATAGACACCCACTACGCGACATTGGTAATACCTTTTCTTAACACAAACGCCCATGCGCGACATCGGTGGCATGTCTTTTGAACCCAATCGTCTTTTACACGAGATCGCTGACACATTTTCTGAACCCGGTCGTCTTTTGTGCGACATCGTTGACAACAATTTTGAATCCAGGCACCCCTTGCGCGACATCGGTAACACTTTTTCTTCACACAAACGCCCATTGCGCGACATCGGTGGCATGTCTTTTGAACCCAATCCTCTTTTACACGAGATCGCTGACACATTTTTTGAACCCGGTCGTCTTTTGTGCGACATTGGTAACAACTTTCCTTAACACATACACCCTTTGCGCGACATCGGTGACACTTTTTCTTAACACAGACACCCATTGCGCGACATCAGTGACAAGTCTCCTTAACACATACACCCATTGCGCGACATTGGTAACACCTTTCCTTAACACATACACCCATTGCGCGACATTGGTATCACCTTTCCCTAACACAAACGCCCATTGCGCGACATCGGTGGCATGTCTTTTGAACCCAATCGCCTTTTGCACGAGATGGGTGACACGACATCTGAATCCGAACACCTTTGTGCGACATCGTTGACAGCAATTCTGAATCCAGGCACCCCTTGCGCGACATTGGTGACACCTCTTCCTAACACAGACACCCATTGCGCGTCATTGGTGACACATTTTCTTAACACGTCACCCATTGCGCGACATCAGTGACAAGTCTCCTTAACACATACACCCATTGCGCGACATTGGTAACACCTTTCCTTAACACATACACCCATTGCGCGACATTGGTATCACCTTTCCTTAACAGAAACGCCCATTGCGCGACATCGGTGGCATGTCTTTTGAACCCAATCGTCTTTTACACGAGATCGGTGACACATTTTCTGAACCCGGTCGTCTTTTGTGCGACATCGTTGACAACAATTCTGAATCCAGGCACCCATTGCGCGACATCAGTGACAAGTCTCCTTAACACATACACCCATTGCGCGACATTGGTAACACCTTTCCTTAACACATACCCCCATTGCGCGACATTGGTATCACCTTTCCTTAACACAAACGCCCATTGCGCGACATCGGTGGCATGTCTTTTGAACCCAGTCGTCTTTTACACGAGACCGGTGACACATTTTCTGAACCCGGTCGTCTTTTGTGCGACATCGTTGACAACAATTCTGAATCCAGGCACCCATTGCGCGACATCAGTGACAAGTCTCCTTAACACATACACCCATTGCGCGACATTGGTGATACTTTTTCTTAACATAGACACCCACTACGCGACATTGGTAATACCTTTTCTTAACACAAACGCCCATTGCGCGACATCGGTGGCATGTCTTTTGAACCCAATCGTCTTTTACACGAGATCGCTGACACATTTTCTGAACCCGGTCGTCTTTTGTGCGACATCGTTGACAACAATTTTGAATCCAGGCACCCCTTGCGCGACATCGGTAACACTTTTTCTTCACACAAACGCCCATTGCGCGACATCGGTGGCATGTCTTTTGAACCCAATCCTCTTTTACACGAGATCGCTGACACATTTTTTGAACCCGGTCGTCTTTTGTGCGACATTGGTAACAACTTTCCTTAACACAGACACCCATTGCGCGACATCAGTGACAAGTCTCCTTAACACATACACCCATTGCGCGACATTGGTAACACCTTTCCTTAACACATACACCCATTGCGCGACATTGGTATCACCTTTCCTTAACACAAACGCCCATTGCGCGACATCGGTGGCATGTCTTTTGAACCCAATCGCCTTTTGCACGAGATGGGTGACACGACATCTGAATCCGAACACCCTTGTGCGAAATCGTTGACAGCAATTCTGAATCCAGGCACCCCTTGCGCGACATTGGTGACACCTCTTCCTATCACAGACACCCATTGCGCGTCATTGGTGACACATTTTCTTAACACGTCACCCATTGCGCGACATCAGTGACAAGTCTCCTTAACACATACACCCATTGCGCGACATTGGTAACACCTTTCCTTAACACATACACCCATTGCGCGACATTGGTATCACCTTTCCTTAACACAAACGCCCATTGCGCGACATCGGTGGCATGTCTTTTGAACCCAATCGTCTTTCACACGAGATCGGTGACACATTTTCTGAACCCGGTCGTCTTTTGTGCGACATCGTTGACAACAATTTTGAATCCAGGCACCCCTTGCGCGACATCGGTAACACTTTTTCTTCACACAAACGCCCATTGCGCGACATCGGTGGCATGTCTTTTGAACCCAATCCTCTTTTACACGAGATCGCTGACACATTTTTTGAACCCGGTCGTCTTTTGTGCGACATTGGTAACAACTTTCCTTAACACATACACCCTTTGCGCGACATCGGTGACACTTTTTCTTAACACAGACACCCATTGCGCGACATCAGTGACAAGTCTCCTTAACACATACACCCATTGCGCGACATTGGTAACACCTTTCCTTAACACAAACGCCCATTGCGCGACATCGGTGGCATGTCTTTTGAACCCAATCCTCTTCTACACGAGATCGCTGACACATTTTTTGAACCCGGTCGTCTTTTGTGCGACATTGGTAACAACTTTCCTTAACACATACACCCTTTGCGCGACATCGGTGACACTTTTTCTTAACACAGACACCCATTGCGCGACATCAGTGACAAGTCTCCTTAACACATACACCCATTGCGCGACATTGGTATCACCTTTCCTTAACACAAACGCCCATTGCGCGACATCGGTGGCATGTCTTTTGAACCCAATCGCCTTTTGCACGAGATGGGTGACACGACATCTGAATCCGAACACCTTTGTGCGACATCGTTGACAGCAATTCTGAATCCAGGCACCCCTTGCGCGACATTGGTGACACCTCTTCCTAACACAGACACCCATTGCGCGTCATTGGTGACACATTTTCTTAACACGTCACCCATTGCGCGACATCAGTGACAAGTCTCCTTAACACATACACCCATTGCGCGACATTGGTAACACCTTTCCTTAACACATACACCCATTGCGCGACATTGGTATCACCTTTCCTTAACACAAACGCCCATTGCGCGACATCGGTGGCATGTCTTTTGAACCCAATCGTCTTTTACACGAGATCGGTGACACATTTTCTGAACCCGGTCGTCTTTTGTGCGACATCGTTGACAACAATTCTGAATCCAGGCACCCATTGCGCGACATCAGTGACAAGTCTCCTTAACACATACACCCATTGCGCGACATTGGTAACACCTTTCCTTAACACATACCCCCATTGCGCGACATTGGTATCACCTTTCCTTAACACAAACGCCCATTGCGCGACATCGGTGGCATGTCTTTTGAACCCAATCGCCTTTTGCACGAGATGGGTGACACGACATCTGAATCCGAACACCTTTGTGCGACATCGTTGACAGCAATTCTGAATCCAGGCACCCCTTGCGCGACATTGGTGACACCTCTTCCTAACACAGACACCCATTGCGCGTCATTGGTGACACATTTTCTTAACACGTCACCCATTGCGCGACATCAGTGACAAGTCTCCTTAACACATACACCCATTGCGCGACATTGGTAACACCTTTCCTTAACACATACCCCCATTGCGCGACATTGGTATCACCTTTCCTTAACACAAACGCCCATTGCGCGACATCGGTGGCATGTCTTTTGAACCCAGTCGTCTTTTACACGAGACCGGTGACACATTTTCTGAACCCGGTCGTCTTTTGTGCGACATCGTTGACAACAATTCTGAATCCAGGCACCCATTGCGCGACATCAGTGACAAGTCTCCTTAACACATACACCCATTGCGCGACATTGGTAACAACTTTCCTTAACACATACACCCTTTGCGCGACATTGGTAATACCTTTTCTTAACACAAACGCCCATTGCGCGACATCGGTGGCATGTCTTTTGAACCCAATCGTCTTTTACACGAGATCGCTGACACATTTTCTGAACCCGGTCGTCTTTTGTGCGACATCGTTGACAACAATTTTGAATCCAGGCACCCCTTGCGCGACATCGGTAACACTTTTTCTTCACACAAACGCCCATTGCGCGACATCGGTGGCATGTCTTTTGAACCCAATCCTCTTTTACACGAGATCGCTGACACATTTTTTGAACCCGGTCGTCTTTTGTGCGACATTGGTAACAACTTTCCTTAACACATACACCCTTTGCGCGACATCGGTGACACTTTTTCTTAACACAGACACCCATTGCGCGACATCAGTGACAAGTCTCCTTAACACATACACCCATTGCGCGACATTGGTAACACCTTTCCTTAACACATACACCCATTGCGCGACATTGGTATCACCTTTCCTTAACACAAACGCCCATTGCGCGACATCGGTGGCATGTCTTTTGAACCCAATCGCCTTTTGCACGAGATGGGTGACACGACATCTGAATCCGAACACCTTTGTGCGACATCGTTGACAGCAATTCTGAATCCAGGCACCCCTTGCGCGACATTGGTGACACCTCTTCCTAACACAGACACCCATTGCGCGTCATTGGTGACACATTTTCTTAACACGTCACCCATTGCGCGACATCAGTGACAAGTCTCCTTAACACATACACCCATTGCGCGACATTGGTAACACCTTTCCTTAACACATACACCCATTGCGCGACATTGGTATCACCTTTCCTTAACACAAACGCCCATTGCGCGACATCGGTGGCATGTCTTTTGAACCCAATCGTCTTTTACACGAGATCGGTGACACATTTTCTGAACCCGGTCGTCTTTTGTGCGACATCGTTGACAACAATTCTGAATCCAGGCACCCATTGCGCGACATCAGTGACAAGTCTCCTTAACACATACACCCATTGCGCGACATTGGTAACACCTTTCCTTAACACATACCCCCATTGCGCGACATTGGTATCACCTTTCCTTAACACAAACGCCCATTGCGCGACATCGGTGGCATGTCTTTTGAACCCAGTCGTCTTTTACACGAGACCGGTGACACATTTTCTGAACCCGGTCGTCTTTTGTGCGACATCGTTGACAACAATTCTGAATCCAGGCACCCATTGCGCGACATCAGTGACAAGTCTCCTTAACACATACACCCATTGCGCGACATTGGTGATACTTTTTCTTAACATAGACACCCACTACGCGACATTGGTAATACCTTTTCTTAACACATACACCCATTGCGCGACATTGGTATCACCTTTCCTTAACACAAACGCCCATTGCGCGACATCGGTGGCATGTCTTTTGAACCCAATCGTCTTTTACACGAGATCGGTGACACATTTTCTGAACCCGGTCGTCTTTTGTGCGACATCGTTGACAACAATTTTGAATCCAGGCACCCCTTGCGCGACATCGGTAACACTTTTTCTTCACACAAACGCCCATTGCGCGACATCGGTGGCATGTCTTTTGAACCCAATCCTCTTTTACACGAGATCGCTGACACATTTTTTGAACCCGGTCGTCTTTTGTGCGACATTGGTAACAACTTTCCTTAACACATACACCCTTTGCGCGACATCGGTGACACCTCTTCTTAACACATACACCCATTGCGCGACATTGGTAACTCCTTTCCTTAACACATACACCCATTACGCGACATTGGTAACACCTTTCCTTAACACAAACGCCCTTTGCGCGACATCGGTGACACCTCTTCTTAACACAAACACCCCTTGCCGACATCGGTGACACCTTTTCTTAACACAAACGCCCATTGCGCGACATCGGTGGCATGTCTTTTGAACCCAACCGTCTTTTACACGAGATCGCTGACACATTTTCTGAACCCGGACCTCTTTTGTGCGACATTGGTAACAACTTTCCTTAACACATACACCCATTGCGCGACATTGGTAACACCTTTCCTTAACACATACGCCCATTGCGCGACATTGGTATCACCTTTCCTTAACACAAACGCCCATTGCGCGACATCGGTGGCATGTCTTTTGAACCCAACCGTCTTTTACACGAGATCGGTGACACATTTTCTGAACCCGGTCGTCTTTTGTGCGACATCGTTGACAAAAATTCTGAATCCAGGCACCCCTTTCGCGACATCGGTGACACCTCTTCTTAACACACACACCCATTGCGCGACATTGGTAACACCTTTCCTTAACACATACGCCCATTGCGCGACATTGGTATCACCTTTCCTTAACACAAACGCCCATTGCGCGACATCGGTGGCATGTCTTTTGAACCCAATCCTCTTTTACACGAGATCGCTGACACATTTTTTGAACCCGGTCGTCTTTTGTGCGACATTGGTAACAACTTTCCTTAACACATACACCCTTTGCGCGACATCGGTGACACTTTTTCTTAACACAGACACCCATTGCGCGACATCAGTGACAAGTCTCCTTAACACATACACCCATTGCGCGACATTGGTAACACCTTTCCTTAACACAAACGCCCATTGCGCGACATCGGTGGCATGTCTTTTGAACCCAATCCTCTTTTACACGAGATCGCTGACACATTTTTTGAACCCGGTCGTCTTTTGTGCGACATTGGTAACAACTTTCCTTAACACATACACCCTTTGCGCGACATCGGTGACACTTTTTCTTAACACAGACACCCAATGCGCGACATCAGTGACAAGTCTCCTTAACACATACACCCATTGCGCGACATTGGTAACACCTTTCCTTAACACATACACCCATTGCGCGACATTGGTATCACCTTTCCTTAACACAAACGCCCATTGCGCGACATCGGTGGCATGTCTTTTGAACCCAATCGTCTTTTACACGAGATCGGTGACACATTTTCTGAACACGGTCGTCTTTTGTGCGACATCGTTGACAACAATTCTGAATCCAGGCACCCATTGCGCGACATCAGTGACAAGTCTCCTTAACACATACACCCATTGCGCGACATTGGTAACACCTTTCCTTAACACATACCCCCATTGCGCGACATTGGTATCACCTTTCCTTAACACAAACGCCCATTGCGCGACATCGGTGGCATGTCTTTTGAACCCAGTCGTCTTTTACACGAGACCGGTGACACATTTTCTGAACCCGGTCGTCTTTTGTGCGACATCGTTGACAACAATTCTGAATCCAGGCACCCATTGCGCGACATTAGTGACAAGTCTCCTTAACACATACACCCATTGCGCGACATTGGTGATACTTTTTCTTAACATAGACACCCACTACGCGACATTGGTAATACCTTTTCTTAACACAAACGCCCATTGCGCGACATCGGTGGCATGTCTTTTGAACCCAATCGTCTTTTACACGAGATCGCTGACACATTTTCTGAACCCGGTCGTCTTTTGTGCGACATTGGTAACAACTTTCCTTAACACATACACCCTTTGCGCGACTTCGTTGACACTTTTTCTTAACACAGACACCCATTGTGCGACATCGGTGACAACCCTTCTTAACACAGACACCCATTGCGCGACATCGGTGGCATGTCTTCTGAACCCGATGGCCTTTTGCACGAAATCGGTGACACGACGTCTAAACCCGAACACCCTTTGTGCGACATCGTTGACAAAAATTCTGAATCCAGGCACCCCTCTCGCGACATCGGTGACACCTCTTCTTAACACATACACCCATTGCGCGACATTGGTAACTCCTTTCCTTAACACATACACCCATTACGCGACATTGGTAACACCTTTCCTTAACACAAACGCCCATTGCGCGACATCGGTGGCATGTCTTTTGAACCCAATCCTCTTTTACACGAGATCGCTGACACATTTTTTGAACCCGGTCGTCTTTTGTGCGACATTGGTAACAACTTTCCTTAACACATACACCCTTTGCGCGACATCGGTGACACTTTTTCTTAACACAGACACCCATTGCGCGACATCAGTGACAAGTCTCCTTAACACATACACCCATTGCGCGACATTGGTAACACCTTTCCTTAACACAAACGCCCATTGCGCGACATCGGTGGCATGTCTTTTGAACCCAATCCTCTTTTACACGAGATCGCTGACACATTTTTTGAACCCGGTCGTCTTTTGTGCGACATTGGTAACAACTTTCCTTAACACATACACCCTTTGCGCGACATTGGTAACTCCTTTCCTTAACACATACACCCATTACGCGACATTGGTAACACCTTTCCTTAACACAAACGCCCATTGCGCGACATCGGTGGCATGTCTTTTGAACCCAATCCTCTTTTACACGAGATCGCTGACACATTTTTTGAACCCGGTCGTCTTTTGTGCGACATTGGTAACAACTTTCCTTAACACATACACCCTTTGCGCGACATCGGTGACACTTTTTCTTAACACAGACACCCATTGCGCGACATCAGTGACAAGTCTCCTTAACACATACACCCATTGCGCGACATTGGTAACACCTTTCCTTAACACAAACGCCCATTGCGCGACATCGGTGGCATGTCTTTTGAACCCAATCCTCTTTTACACGAGATCGCTGACACATTTTTTGAACCCGGTCGTCTTTTGTGCGACATTGGTAACAACTTTCCTTAACACATACACCCTTTGCGCGACATCGGTGACACTTTTTCTTAACACAGACACCCATTGCGCGACATCAGTGACAAGTCTCCTTAACACATACACCCATTGCGCGACATTGGTAACACCTTTCCTTAACACAAACGCCCATTGCGCGACATCGGTGGCATGTCTTTTGAACCCAATCCTCTTTTACACGAGATCGCTGACACATTTTTTGAACCCGGTCGTCTTTTGTGCGACATTGGTAACAACTTTCCTTAACACATACACCCTTTGCGCGACATTGGTAACTCCTTTCCTTAACACATACACCCATTACGCGACATTGGTAACACCTTTCCTTAACACAAACGCCCATTGCGCGACATCGGTGGCATGTCTTTTGAACCCAATCCTCTTTTACACGAGATCGCTGACACATTTTTTGAACCCGGTCGTCTTTTGTGCGACATTGGTAACAACTTTCCTTAACACATACACCCTTTGCGCGACATCGGTGACACTTTTTCTTAACACAGACACCCATTGCGCGACATCAGTGACAAGTCTCCTTAACACATACACCCATTGCGCGACATTGGTAACACCTTTCCTTAACACAAACGCCCATTGCGCGACATCGGTGGCATGTCTTTTGAACCCAATCCTCTTTTACACGAGATCGCTGACACATTTTTTGAACCCGGTCGTCTTTTGTGCGACATTGGTAACAACTTTCCTTAACACATACACCCTTTGCGCGACATCGGTGACACTTTTTCTTAACACAGACACCCATTGCGCGACATCAGTGACAAGTCTCCTTAACACATACACCCATTGCGCGACATTGGTAACACCTTTCCTTAACACATACACCCATTGCGCGACATTGGTATCACCTTTCCTTAACACAAACGCCCATTGCGCGACATCGGTGGCATGTCTTTTGAACCCAATCGCCTTTTGCACGAGATGGGTGACACGACATCTGAATCCGAACACCTTTGTGCGACATCGTTGACAGCAATTCTGAATCCAGGCACCCCTTGCGCGACATTGGTGACACCTCTTCCTAACACAGACACCCATTGCGCGTCATTGGTGACACATTTTCTTAACACGTCACCCATTGCGCGACATCAGTGACAAGTCTCCTTAACACATACACCCATTGCGCGACATTGGTAACACCTTTCCTTAACACAAACGCCCATTGCGCGACATCGGTGGCATGTCTTTTGAACCCAGTCGTCTTTTACACGAGATCGGTGACACATTTTCTGAACCCGGTCGTCTTTTGTGCGACATCGTTGACAACAATTCTGAATCCAGGCACCCATTGCGCGACATCAGTGACAAGTCTTCTTAACACACACCCCCATTGCGCAACATTGGTAACACCTTTCCTTAACACATACACCCATTACGCGACATTGGTAACACCTTTCCTTAACACAAACGCCCATTGCGCGACATCGGTGGCACGTCTTTTGAACCCAATCGTCTTTTACACGAGATCGGTGACACGTTTTCTGAACCCGGTCGTCTTTTGTTCGACATTGGTAACAACTTTCCTTAACACATACACCCTTTGCGCGACTTCGTTGACACTTTTTCTTAACACAGACACCCATTGTGCGACATCGGTGGCATGTCTTCTGAACCCGATGGCCTTTTGCACGAAATCGGTGACACGACGTCTGAACCCGAACACCCTTTGTGCGACATCGTTGACAACAATTCTGAATCCGGGCACCCTTTGCGCGACTTCGTTGACACTTTTTCTTAACACAGACACCCATTGTGCGACATCGGTGGCATGTCTTCTGAACCCGATGGCCTTTTGCACGAAATCGGTGACACGACGTCTGAACCCGAACACCTTTGTGCGACATCGTTGACAACAATTCTGAATCCAGGCACCCCTTTCGCGACATCGGTGACACCTCTTCTTAACACACACACCCATTGCGCAACATTGGTAACACCTTTCCTTAACACATACACCCATTACGCGACATTGGTAACACCTTTCCTTAACACAAACGCCCATTGCGCGACATCGGTGGCACGTCTTTTGAACCCAATCTTCTTTTACACGAGATCGGTGACACATTTTCTGAACCCGGTCGTCTTTTGTGCGACATTGGTAACAACTTTCCTTAACACATACACCCTTTGCGCGACTTCGTTGACACTTTTTCTTAACACAGACACCCATTGTGCGACATCGGTGGCATGTCTTCTGAACCCGATGGCCTTTTGCACGAAATCGGTGACACGACGTCTGAACCCGAACACCCTTTGTGCGACATCGTTGACAACAATTCTGAATCCGGGCACCCTTTGCGCGACTTCGTTGACACTTTTTCTTAACACAGACACCCATTGTGCGACATCGGTGGCATGTCTTCTGAACCCGATGGCCTTTTGCACGAAATCGGTGACACGACGTCTGAACCCGAACACCTTTGTGCGACATCGTTGACAACAATTCTGAATCCAGGCACCCCTTTCGCGACATCGGTGACACCTCTTCTTAACACACACACCCATTGCGCGACATTGGTAACACCTTTCCTTAACACATACACCCATTGCGCGACATTGGTATCACCTTTCCTTAACACAAACGCCCATTGCGCGACATCGGTGGCATGTCTTTTGAACCCAATCGTCTTTTACACGAGATCGGTGACACATTTTCTGAACACGGTCGTCTTTTGTGCGACATCGTTGACAACAATTCTGAATCCAGGCACCCATTGCGCGACATCAGTGACAAGTCTCCTTAACACATACACCCATTGCGCGACATTGGTAACACCTTTCCTTAACACATACCCCCATTGCGCGACATTGGTATCACCTTTCCTTAACACAAACGCCCATTGCGCGACATCGGTGGCATGTCTTTTGAACCCAGTCGTCTTTTACACGAGACCGGTGACACATTTTCTGAACCCGGTCGTCTTTTGTGCGACATCGTTGACAACAATTCTGAATCCAGGCACCCATTGCGCGACATTAGTGACAAGTCTCCTTAACACATACACCCATTGCGCGACATTGGTGATACTTTTTCTTAACATAGACACCCACTACGCGACATTGGTAATACCTTTTCTTAACACAAACGCCCATTGCGCGACATCGGTGGCATGTCTTTTGAACCCAATCGTCTTTTACACGAGATCGCTGACACATTTTCTGAACCCGGTCGTCTTTTGTGCGACATTGGTAACAACTTTCCTTAACACATACACCCTTTGCGCGACTTCGTTGACACTTTTTCTTAACACAGACACCCATTGTGCGACATCGGTGACAACCCTTCTTAACACAGACACCCATTGCGCGACATCGGTGGCATGTCTTCTGAACCCGATGGCCTTTTGCACGAAATCGGTGACACGACGTCTAAACCCGAACACCCTTTGTGCGACATCGTTGACAAAAATTCTGAATCCAGGCACCCCTCTCGCGACATCGGTGACACCTCTTCTTAACACATACACCCATTGCGCGACATTGGTAACTCCTTTCCTTAACACATACACCCATTACGCGACATTGGTAACACCTTTCCTTAACACAAACGCCCATTGCGCGACATCGGTGGCATGTCTTTTGAACCCAATCCTCTTTTACACGAGATCGCTGACACATTTTTTGAACCCGGTCGTCTTTTGTGCGACATTGGTAACAACTTTCCTTAACACATACACCCTTTGCGCGACATCGGTGACACTTTTTCTTAACACAGACACCCATTGCGCGACATCAGTGACAAGTCTCCTTAACACATACACCCATTGCGCGACATTGGTAACACCTTTCCTTAACACAAACGCCCATTGCGCGACATCGGTGGCATGTCTTTTGAACCCAATCCTCTTTTACACGAGATCGCTGACACATTTTTTGAACCCGGTCGTCTTTTGTGCGACATTGGTAACAACTTTCCTTAACACATACACCCTTTGCGCGACATTGGTAACTCCTTTCCTTAACACATACACCCATTACGCGACATTGGTAACACCTTTCCTTAACACAAACGCCCATTGCGCGACATCGGTGGCATGTCTTTTGAACCCAATCCTCTTTTACACGAGATCGCTGACACATTTTTTGAACCCGGTCGTCTTTTGTGCGACATTGGTAACAACTTTCCTTAACACATACACCCTTTGCGCGACATCGGTGACACTTTTTCTTAACACAGACACCCATTGCGCGACATCAGTGACAAGTCTCCTTAACACATACACCCATTGCGCGACATTGGTAACACCTTTCCTTAACACAAACGCCCATTGCGCGACATCGGTGGCATGTCTTTTGAACCCAATCCTCTTTTACACGAGATCGCTGACACATTTTTTGAACCCGGTCGTCTTTTGTGCGACATTGGTAACAACTTTCCTTAACACATACACCCTTTGCGCGACATCGGTGACACTTTTTCTTAACACAGACACCCATTGCGCGACATCAGTGACAAGTCTCCTTAACACATACACCCATTGCGCGACATTGGTAACACCTTTCCTTAACACAAACGCCCATTGCGCGACATCGGTGGCATGTCTTTTGAACCCAATCCTCTTTTACACGAGATCGCTGACACATTTTTTGAACCCGGTCGTCTTTTGTGCGACATTGGTAACAACTTTCCTTAACACATACACCCTTTGCGCGACATTGGTAACTCCTTTCCTTAACACATACACCCATTACGCGACATTGGTAACACCTTTCCTTAACACAAACGCCCATTGCGCGACATCGGTGGCATGTCTTTTGAACCCAATCCTCTTTTACACGAGATCGCTGACACATTTTTTGAACCCGGTCGTCTTTTGTGCGACATTGGTAACAACTTTCCTTAACACATACACCCTTTGCGCGACATCGGTGACACTTTTTCTTAACACAGACACCCATTGCGCGACATCAGTGACAAGTCTCCTTAACACATACACCCATTGCGCGACATTGGTAACACCTTTCCTTAACACAAACGCCCATTGCGCGACATCGGTGGCATGTCTTTTGAACCCAATCCTCTTTTACACGAGATCGCTGACACATTTTTTGAACCCGGTCGTCTTTTGTGCGACATTGGTAACAACTTTCCTTAACACATACACCCTTTGCGCGACATCGGTGACACTTTTTCTTAACACAGACACCCATTGCGCGACATCAGTGACAAGTCTCCTTAACACATACACCCATTGCGCGACATTGGTAACACCTTTCCTTAACACATACACCCATTGCGCGACATTGGTATCACCTTTCCTTAACACAAACGCCCATTGCGCGACATCGGTGGCATGTCTTTTGAACCCAATCGCCTTTTGCACGAGATGGGTGACACGACATCTGAATCCGAACACCTTTGTGCGACATCGTTGACAGCAATTCTGAATCCAGGCACCCCTTGCGCGACATTGGTGACACCTCTTCCTAACACAGACACCCATTGCGCGTCATTGGTGACACATTTTCTTAACACGTCACCCATTGCGCGACATCAGTGACAAGTCTCCTTAACACATACACCCATTGCGCGACATTGGTAACACCTTTCCTTAACACATACACCCATTGCGCGACATTGGTATCACCTTTCCTTAACACAAACGCCCATTGCGCGACATCGGTGGCATGTCTTTTGAACCCAGTCGTCTTTTACACGAGATCGGTGACACATTTTCTGAACCCGGTCGTCTTTTGTGCGACATCGTTGACAACAATTCTGAATCCAGGCACCCATTGCGCGACATCAGTGACAAGTCTTCTTAACACACACCCCCATTGCGCAACATTGGTAACACCTTTCCTTAACACATACACCCATTACGCGACATTGGTAACACCTTTCCTTAACACAAACGCCCATTGCGCGACATCGGTGGCACGTCTTTTGAACCCAATCGTCTTTTACACGAGATCGGTGACACGTTTTCTGAACCCGGTCGTCTTTTGTTCGACATTGGTAACAACTTTCCTTAACACATACACCCTTTGCGCGACTTCGTTGACACTTTTTCTTAACACAGACACCCATTGTGCGACATCGGTGGCATGTCTTCTGAACCCGATGGCCTTTTGCACGAAATCGGTGACACGACGTCTGAACCCGAACACCCTTTGTGCGACATCGTTGACAACAATTCTGAATCCGGGCACCCTTTGCGCGACTTCGTTGACACTTTTTCTTAACACAGACACCCATTGTGCGACATCGGTGGCATGTCTTCTGAACCCGATGGCCTTTTGCACGAAATCGGTGACACGACGTCTGAACCCGAACACCTTTGTGCGACATCGTTGACAACAATTCTGAATCCAGGCACCCCTTTCGCGACATCGGTGACACCTCTTCTTAACACACACACCCATTGCGCAACATTGGTAACACCTTTCCTTAACACATACACCCATTACGCGACATTGGTAACACCTTTCCTTAACACAAACGCCCATTGCGCGACATCGGTGGCACGTCTTTTGAACCCAATCTTCTTTTACACGAGATCGGTGACACATTTTCTGAACCCGGTCGTCTTTTGTGCGACATTGGTAACAACTTTCCTTAACACATACACCCTTTGCGCGACTTCGTTGACACTTTTTCTTAACACAGACACCCATTGTGCGACATCGGTGGCATGTCTTCTGAACCCGACGGCCTTTTGCACGAAATCGGTGACACGACGTCTGAATCCGAACACCCTTTGTGCGACATCGTTGACAACAATTCTGAATCCAGGCACCCCTTGCGCGACATCGGTGACACTTTTTCTTCACACAGACACCCCTTTCGCGACATCGGTGACACCTCTTCTTAACACACACACCCATTGCGCAACATTGGTAACACCTTTCCTTAACACATACACCCATTACGCGACATTGGTAACACCTTTCCTTAACACAAACGCCCATTGCGCGACATCGGTGGCATGTCTTTGGACCCAATCGTCTTTTACACGAGATCGGTGACACATTTTCTGAACCCGGCCGTCTTTTGTGCGACATTGGTAACAACTTTCCTTAACACATACACCCATTGCGCGACATCAGTGACAAGTCTTCTTAACACAAACACCCCTTGCGCGACATCGGTGACACTTTTTCTTCACACAGACACCCATTGCGCGACATCAGTGACAAGTCTCCTCAACACATACACCCATTGCGCGACATTGGTAACACCTTTCCTTAACACATACGCTCATTGCGCGACATTGGTATCACCTTTCCTTAACACAAACGCCCATTGCGCGACATCGGTGGCATGTCTTTTGAACCCAATCGTCTTTTACACGAGATCGGTGACACATTTTCTGAACCCGGTCGTCTTTTGTGCGACATCGTTGACAACAATTCTGAATCCAGGCACCCATTGCGCGACATCAGTGACAAGTCTCCTTAACACATACACCCATTGCGCGACATTGGTAACACCTTTCCTTAACACATACCCCCATTGCGCGACATTGGTATCACCTTTCCTTAACACAAACGCCCATTGCGCGACATCGGTGGCATGTCTTTTGAACCCAGTCGTCTTTTACACGAGACCGGTGACACATTTTCTGAACCCGGTCGTCTTTTGTGCGACATCGTTGACAACAATTCTGAATCCAGGCACCCATTGCGCGACATCAGTGACAAGTCTCCTTAACACATACACCCATTGCGCGACATTGGTGATACTTTTTCTTAACATAGACACCCACTACGCGACATTGGTAATACCTTTTCTTAACACAAACGCCCATTGCGCGACATCGGTGGCATGTCTTTTGAACCCAATCGTCTTTTACACGAGATCGCTGACACATTTTCTGAACCCGGTCGTCTTTTGTGCGACATCGTTGACAACAATTTTGAATCCAGGCACCCCTTGCGCGACATCGGTAACACTTTTTCTTCACACAAACGCCCATTGCGCGACATCGGTGGCATGTCTTTTGAACCCAATCCTCTTTTACACGAGATCGCTGACACATTTTTTGAACCCGGTCGTCTTTTGTGCGACATTGGTAACAACTTTCCTTAACACAGACACCCATTGCGCGACATCAGTGACAAGTCTCCTTAACACATACACCCATTGCGCGACATTGGTAACACCTTTCCTTAACACATACACCCATTGCGCGACATTGGTATCACCTTTCCTTAACACAAACGCCCATTGCGCGACATCGGTGGCATGTCTTTTGAACCCAATCGCCTTTTGCACGAGATGGGTGACACGACATCTGAATCCGAACACCCTTGTGCGAAATCGTTGACAGCAATTCTGAATCCAGGCACCCCTTGCGCGACATTGGTGACACCTCTTCCTATCACAGACACCCATTGCGCGTCATTGGTGACACATTTTCTTAACACGTCACCCATTGCGCGACATCAGTGACAAGTCTCCTTAACACATACACCCATTGCGCGACATTGGTAACACCTTTCCTTAACACATACACCCATTGCGCGACATTGGTATCACCTTTCCTTAACACAAACGCCCATTGCGCGACATCGGTGGCATGTCTTTTGAACCCAATCGTCTTTCACACGAGATCGGTGACACATTTTCTGAACCCGGTCGTCTTTTGTGCGACATCGTTGACAACAATTTTGAATCCAGGCACCCCTTGCGCGACATCGGTAACACTTTTTCTTCACACAAACGCCCATTGCGCGACATCGGTGGCATGTCTTTTGAACCCAATCCTCTTTTACACGAGATCGCTGACACATTTTTTGAACCCGGTCGTCTTTTGTGCGACATTGGTAACAACTTTCCTTAACACATACACCCTTTGCGCGACATCGGTGACACTTTTTCTTAACACAGACACCCATTGCGCGACATCAGTGACAAGTCTCCTTAACACATACACCCATTGCGCGACATTGGTAACACCTTTCCTTAACACAAACGCCCATTGCGCGACATCGGTGGCATGTCTTTTGAACCCAATCCTCTTCTACACGAGATCGCTGACACATTTTTTGAACCCGGTCGTCTTTTGTGCGACATTGGTAACAACTTTCCTTAACACATACACCCTTTGCGCGACATCGGTGACACTTTTTCTTAACACAGACACCCATTGCGCGACATCAGTGACAAGTCTCCTTAACACATACACCCATTGCGCGACATTGGTATCACCTTTCCTTAACACAAACGCCCATTGCGCGACATCGGTGGCATGTCTTTTGAACCCAATCGCCTTTTGCACGAGATGGGTGACACGACATCTGAATCCGAACACCTTTGTGCGACATCGTTGACAGCAATTCTGAATCCAGGCACCCCTTGCGCGACATTGGTGACACCTCTTCCTAACACAGACACCCATTGCGCGTCATTGGTGACACATTTTCTTAACACGTCACCCATTGCGCGACATCAGTGACAAGTCTCCTTAACACATACACCCATTGCGCGACATTGGTAACACCTTTCCTTAACACATACACCCATTGCGCGACATTGGTATCACCTTTCCTTAACACAAACGCCCATTGCGCGACATCGGTGGCATGTCTTTTGAACCCAATCGTCTTTTACACGAGATCGGTGACACATTTTCTGAACCCGGTCGTCTTTTGTGCGACATCGTTGACAACAATTCTGAATCCAGGCACCCATTGCGCGACATCAGTGACAAGTCTCCTTAACACATACACCCATTGCGCGACATTGGTAACACCTTTCCTTAACACATACCCCCATTGCGCGACATTGGTATCACCTTTCCTTAACACAAACGCCCATTGCGCGACATCGGTGGCATGTCTTTTGAACCCAATCGCCTTTTGCACGAGATGGGTGACACGACATCTGAATCCGAACACCTTTGTGCGACATCGTTGACAGCAATTCTGAATCCAGGCACCCCTTGCGCGACATTGGTGACACCTCTTCCTAACACAGACACCCATTGCGCGTCATTGGTGACACATTTTCTTAACACGTCACCCATTGCGCGACATCAGTGACAAGTCTCCTTAACACATACACCCATTGCGCGACATTGGTAACACCTTTCCTTAACACATACCCCCATTGCGCGACATTGGTATCACCTTTCCTTAACACAAACGCCCATTGCGCGACATCGGTGGCATGTCTTTTGAACCCAGTCGTCTTTTACACGAGACCGGTGACACATTTTCTGAACCCGGTCGTCTTTTGTGCGACATCGTTGACAACAATTCTGAATCCAGGCACCCATTGCGCGACATCAGTGACAAGTCTCCTTAACACATACACCCATTGCGCGACATTGGTAACAACTTTCCTTAACACATACACCCTTTGCGCGACATTGGTAATACCTTTTCTTAACACAAACGCCCATTGCGCGACATCGGTGGCATGTCTTTTGAACCCAATCGTCTTTTACACGAGATCGCTGACACATTTTCTGAACCCGGTCGTCTTTTGTGCGACATCGTTGACAACAATTTTGAATCCAGGCACCCCTTGCGCGACATCGGTAACACTTTTTCTTCACACAAACGCCCATTGCGCGACATCGGTGGCATGTCTTTTGAACCCAATCCTCTTTTACACGAGATCGCTGACACATTTTTTGAACCCGGTCGTCTTTTGTGCGACATTGGTAACAACTTTCCTTAACACATACACCCTTTGCGCGACATCGGTGACACTTTTTCTTAACACAGACACCCATTGCGCGACATCAGTGACAAGTCTCCTTAACACATACACCCATTGCGCGACATTGGTAACACCTTTCCTTAACACATACACCCATTGCGCGACATTGGTATCACCTTTCCTTAACACAAACGCCCATTGCGCGACATCGGTGGCATGTCTTTTGAACCCAATCGCCTTTTGCACGAGATGGGTGACACGACATCTGAATCCGAACACCTTTGTGCGACATCGTTGACAGCAATTCTGAATCCAGGCACCCCTTGCGCGACATTGGTGACACCTCTTCCTAACACAGACACCCATTGCGCGTCATTGGTGACACATTTTCTTAACACGTCACCCATTGCGCGACATCAGTGACAAGTCTCCTTAACACATACACCCATTGCGCGACATTGGTAACACCTTTCCTTAACACATACACCCATTGCGCGACATTGGTATCACCTTTCCTTAACACAAACGCCCATTGCGCGACATCGGTGGCATGTCTTTTGAACCCAATCGTCTTTTACACGAGATCGGTGACACATTTTCTGAACCCGGTCGTCTTTTGTGCGACATCGTTGACAACAATTCTGAATCCAGGCACCCATTGCGCGACATCAGTGACAAGTCTCCTTAACACATACACCCATTGCGCGACATTGGTAACACCTTTCCTTAACACATACCCCCATTGCGCGACATTGGTATCACCTTTCCTTAACACAAACGCCCATTGCGCGACATCGGTGGCATGTCTTTTGAACCCAGTCGTCTTTTACACGAGACCGGTGACACATTTTCTGAACCCGGTCGTCTTTTGTGCGACATCGTTGACAACAATTCTGAATCCAGGCACCCATTGCGCGACATCAGTGACAAGTCTCCTTAACACATACACCCATTGCGCGACATTGGTGATACTTTTTCTTAACATAGACACCCACTACGCGACATTGGTAATACCTTTTCTTAACACATACACCCATTGCGCGACATTGGTATCACCTTTCCTTAACACAAACGCCCATTGCGCGACATCGGTGGCATGTCTTTTGAACCCAATCGTCTTTTACACGAGATCGGTGACACATTTTCTGAACCCGGTCGTCTTTTGTGCGACATCGTTGACAACAATTTTGAATCCAGGCACCCCTTGCGCGACATCGGTAACACTTTTTCTTCACACAAACGCCCATTGCGCGACATCGGTGGCATGTCTTTTGAACCCAATCCTCTTTTACACGAGATCGCTGACACATTTTTTGAACCCGGTCGTCTTTTGTGCGACATTGGTAACAACTTTCCTTAACACATACACCCTTTGCGCGACATCGGTGACACCTCTTCTTAACACATACACCCATTGCGCGACATTGGTAACTCCTTTCCTTAACACATACACCCATTACGCGACATTGGTAACACCTTTCCTTAACACAAACGCCCTTTGCGCGACATCGGTGACACCTCTTCTTAACACAAACACCCCTTGCCGACATCGGTGACACCTTTTCTTAACACAAACGCCCATTGCGCGACATCGGTGGCATGTCTTTTGAACCCAACCGTCTTTTACACGAGATCGCTGACACATTTTCTGAACCCGGACCTCTTTTGTGCGACATTGGTAACAACTTTCCTTAACACATACACCCATTGCGCGACATTGGTAACACCTTTCCTTAACACATACGCCCATTGCGCGACATTGGTATCACCTTTCCTTAACACAAACGCCCATTGCGCGACATCGGTGGCATGTCTTTTGAACCCAACCGTCTTTTACACGAGATCGGTGACACATTTTCTGAACCCGGTCGTCTTTTGTGCGACATCGTTGACAAAAATTCTGAATCCAGGCACCCCTTTCGCGACATCGGTGACACCTCTTCTTAACACACACACCCATTGCGCGACATTGGTAACACCTTTCCTTAACACATACGCCCATTGCGCGACATTGGTATCACCTTTCCTTAACACAAACGCCCATTGCGCGACATCGGTGGCATGTCTTTTGAACCCAATCCTCTTTTACACGAGATCGCTGACACATTTTTTGAACCCGGTCGTCTTTTGTGCGACATTGGTAACAACTTTCCTTAACACATACACCCTTTGCGCGACATCGGTGACACTTTTTCTTAACACAGACACCCATTGCGCGACATCAGTGACAAGTCTCCTTAACACATACACCCATTGCGCGACATTGGTAACACCTTTCCTTAACACAAACGCCCATTGCGCGACATCGGTGGCATGTCTTTTGAACCCAATCCTCTTTTACACGAGATCGCTGACACATTTTTTGAACCCGGTCGTCTTTTGTGCGACATTGGTAACAACTTTCCTTAACACATACACCCTTTGCGCGACATCGGTGACACTTTTTCTTAACACAGACACCCAATGCGCGACATCAGTGACAAGTCTCCTTAACACATACACCCATTGCGCGACATTGGTAACACCTTTCCTTAACACATACACCCATTGCGCGACATTGGTATCACCTTTCCTTAACACAAACGCCCATTGCGCGACATCGGTGGCATGTCTTTTGAACCCAATCGTCTTTTACACGAGATCGGTGACACATTTTCTGAACACGGTCGTCTTTTGTGCGACATCGTTGACAACAATTCTGAATCCAGGCACCCATTGCGCGACATCAGTGACAAGTCTCCTTAACACATACACCCATTGCGCGACATTGGTAACACCTTTCCTTAACACATACCCCCATTGCGCGACATTGGTATCACCTTTCCTTAACACAAACGCCCATTGCGCGACATCGGTGGCATGTCTTTTGAACCCAGTCGTCTTTTACACGAGACCGGTGACACATTTTCTGAACCCGGTCGTCTTTTGTGCGACATCGTTGACAACAATTCTGAATCCAGGCACCCATTGCGCGACATTAGTGACAAGTCTCCTTAACACATACACCCATTGCGCGACATTGGTGATACTTTTTCTTAACATAGACACCCACTACGCGACATTGGTAATACCTTTTCTTAACACAAACGCCCATTGCGCGACATCGGTGGCATGTCTTTTGAACCCAATCGTCTTTTACACGAGATCGCTGACACATTTTCTGAACCCGGTCGTCTTTTGTGCGACATTGGTAACAACTTTCCTTAACACATACACCCTTTGCGCGACTTCGTTGACACTTTTTCTTAACACAGACACCCATTGTGCGACATCGGTGACAACCCTTCTTAACACAGACACCCATTGCGCGACATCGGTGGCATGTCTTCTGAACCCGATGGCCTTTTGCACGAAATCGGTGACACGACGTCTAAACCCGAACACCCTTTGTGCGACATCGTTGACAAAAATTCTGAATCCAGGCACCCCTCTCGCGACATCGGTGACACCTCTTCTTAACACATACACCCATTGCGCGACATTGGTAACTCCTTTCCTTAACACATACACCCATTACGCGACATTGGTAACACCTTTCCTTAACACAAACGCCCATTGCGCGACATCGGTGGCATGTCTTTTGAACCCAATCCTCTTTTACACGAGATCGCTGACACATTTTTTGAACCCGGTCGTCTTTTGTGCGACATTGGTAACAACTTTCCTTAACACATACACCCTTTGCGCGACATCGGTGACACTTTTTCTTAACACAGACACCCATTGCGCGACATCAGTGACAAGTCTCCTTAACACATACACCCATTGCGCGACATTGGTAACACCTTTCCTTAACACAAACGCCCATTGCGCGACATCGGTGGCATGTCTTTTGAACCCAATCCTCTTTTACACGAGATCGCTGACACATTTTTTGAACCCGGTCGTCTTTTGTGCGACATTGGTAACAACTTTCCTTAACACATACACCCTTTGCGCGACATTGGTAACTCCTTTCCTTAACACATACACCCATTACGCGACATTGGTAACACCTTTCCTTAACACAAACGCCCATTGCGCGACATCGGTGGCATGTCTTTTGAACCCAATCCTCTTTTACACGAGATCGCTGACACATTTTTTGAACCCGGTCGTCTTTTGTGCGACATTGGTAACAACTTTCCTTAACACATACACCCTTTGCGCGACATCGGTGACACTTTTTCTTAACACAGACACCCATTGCGCGACATCAGTGACAAGTCTCCTTAACACATACACCCATTGCGCGACATTGGTAACACCTTTCCTTAACACAAACGCCCATTGCGCGACGTCGGTGGCATGTCTTTTGAACCCAATCCTCTTTTACACGAGATCGCTGACACATTTTTTGAACCCGGTCGTCTTTTGTGCGACATTGGTAACAACTTTCCTTAACACATACACCCTTTGCGCGACATCGGTGACACTTTTTCTTAACACAGACACCCATTGCGCGACATCAGTGACAAGTCTCCTTAACACATACACCCATTGCGCGACATTGGTAACACCTTTCCTTAACACAAACGCCCATTGCGCGACATCGGTGGCATGTCTTTTGAACCCAATCCTCTTTTACACGAGATCGCTGACACATTTTTTGAACCCGGTCGTCTTTTGTGCGACATTGGTAACAACTTTCCTTAACACATACACCCTTTGCGCGACATTGGTAACTCCTTTCCTTAACACATACACCCATTACGCGACATTGGTAACACCTTTCCTTAACACAAACGCCCATTGCGCGACATCGGTGGCATGTCTTTTGAACCCAATCCTCTTTTACACGAGATCGCTGACACATTTTTTGAACCCGGTCGTCTTTTGTGCGACATTGGTAACAACTTTCCTTAACACATACACCCTTTGCGCGACATCGGTGACACTTTTTCTTAACACAGACACCCATTGCGCGACATCAGTGACAAGTCTCCTTAACACATACACCCATTGCGCGACATTGGTAACACCTTTCCTTAACACAAACGCCCATTGCGCGACATCGGTGGCATGTCTTTTGAACCCAATCCTCTTTTACACGAGATCGCTGACACATTTTTTGAACCCGGTCGTCTTTTGTGCGACATTGGTAACAACTTTCCTTAACACATACACCCTTTGCGCGACATCGGTGACACTTTTTCTTAACACAGACACCCATTGCGCGACATCAGTGACAAGTCTCCTTAACACATACACCCATTGCGCGACATTGGTAACACCTTTCCTTAACACATACACCCATTGCGCGACATTGGTATCACCTTTCCTTAACACAAACGCCCATTGCGCGACATCGGTGGCATGTCTTTTGAACCCAATCGCCTTTTGCACGAGATGGGTGACACGACATCTGAATCCGAACACCTTTGTGCGACATCGTTGACAGCAATTCTGAATCCAGGCACCCCTTGCGCGACATTGGTGACACCTCTTCCTAACACAGACACCCATTGCGCGTCATTGGTGACACATTTTCTTAACACGTCACCCATTGCGCGACATCAGTGACAAGTCTCCTTAACACATACACCCATTGCGCGACATTGGTAACACCTTTCCTTAACACAAACGCCCATTGCGCGACATCGGTGGCATGTCTTTTGAACCCAGTCGTCTTTTACACGAGATCGGTGACACATTTTCTGAACCCGGTCGTCTTTTGTGCGACATCGTTGACAACAATTCTGAATCCAGGCACCCATTGCGCGACATCAGTGACAAGTCTTCTTAACACACACCCCCATTGCGCAACATTGGTAACACCTTTCCTTAACACATACACCCATTACGCGACATTGGTAACACCTTTCCTTAACACAAACGCCCATTGCGCGACATCGGTGGCACGTCTTTTGAACCCAATCGTCTTTTACACGAGATCGGTGACACGTTTTCTGAACCCGGTCGTCTTTTGTTCGACATTGGTAACAACTTTCCTTAACACATACACCCTTTGCGCGACTTCGTTGACACTTTTTCTTAACACAGACACCCATTGTGCGACATCGGTGGCATGTCTTCTGAACCCGATGGCCTTTTGCACGAAATCGGTGACACGACGTCTGAACCCGAACACCCTTTGTGCGACATCGTTGACAACAATTCTGAATCCGGGCACCCTTTGCGCGACTTCGTTGACACTTTTTCTTAACACAGACACCCATTGTGCGACATCGGTGGCATGTCTTCTGAACCCGATGGCCTTTTGCACGAAATCGGTGACACGACGTCTGAACCCGAACACCTTTGTGCGACATCGTTGACAACAATTCTGAATCCAGGCACCCCTTTCGCGACATCGGTGACACCTCTTCTTAACACACACACCCATTGCGCAACATTGGTAACACCTTTCCTTAACACATACACCCATTACGCGACATTGGTAACACCTTTCCTTAACACAAACGCCCATTGCGCGACATCGGTGGCACGTCTTTTGAACCCAATCTTCTTTTACACGAGATCGGTGACACATTTTCTGAACCCGGTCGTCTTTTGTGCGACATTGGTAACAACTTTCCTTAACACATACACCCTTTGCGCGACTTCGTTGACACTTTTTCTTAACACAGACACCCATTGTGCGACATCGGTGGCATGTCTTCTGAACCCGATGGCCTTTTGCACGAAATCGGTGACACGACGTCTGAACCCGAACACCCTTTGTGCGACATCGTTGACAACAATTCTGAATCCGGGCACCCTTTGCGCGACTTCGTTGACACTTTTTCTTAACACAGACACCCATTGTGCGACATCGGTGGCATGTCTTCTGAACCCGATGGCCTTTTGCACGAAATCGGTGACACGACGTCTGAACCCGAACACCTTTGTGCGACATCGTTGACAACAATTCTGAATCCAGGCACCCCTTTCGCGACATCGGTGACACCTCTTCTTAACACACACACCCATTGCGCGACATTGGTAACACCTTTCCTTAACACATACACCCATTGCGCGACATTGGTATCACCTTTCCTTAACACAAACGCCCATTGCGCGACATCGGTGGCATGTCTTTTGAACCCAATCGTCTTTTACACGAGATCGGTGACACATTTTCTGAACACGGTCGTCTTTTGTGCGACATCGTTGACAACAATTCTGAATCCAGGCACCCATTGCGCGACATCAGTGACAAGTCTCCTTAACACATACACCCATTGCGCGACATTGGTAACACCTTTCCTTAACACATACCCCCATTGCGCGACATTGGTATCACCTTTCCTTAACACAAACGCCCATTGCGCGACATCGGTGGCATGTCTTTTGAACCCAGTCGTCTTTTACACGAGACCGGTGACACATTTTCTGAACCCGGTCGTCTTTTGTGCGACATCGTTGACAACAATTCTGAATCCAGGCACCCATTGCGCGACATTAGTGACAAGTCTCCTTAACACATACACCCATTGCGCGACATTGGTGATACTTTTTCTTAACATAGACACCCACTACGCGACATTGGTAATACCTTTTCTTAACACAAACGCCCATTGCGCGACATCGGTGGCATGTCTTTTGAACCCAATCGTCTTTTACACGAGATCGCTGACACATTTTCTGAACCCGGTCGTCTTTTGTGCGACATTGGTAACAACTTTCCTTAACACATACACCCTTTGCGCGACTTCGTTGACACTTTTTCTTAACACAGACACCCATTGTGCGACATCGGTGACAACCCTTCTTAACACAGACACCCATTGCGCGACATCGGTGGCATGTCTTCTGAACCCGATGGCCTTTTGCACGAAATCGGTGACACGACGTCTAAACCCGAACACCCTTTGTGCGACATCGTTGACAAAAATTCTGAATCCAGGCACCCCTCTCGCGACATCGGTGACACCTCTTCTTAACACATACACCCATTGCGCGACATTGGTAACTCCTTTCCTTAACACATACACCCATTACGCGACATTGGTAACACCTTTCCTTAACACAAACGCCCATTGCGCGACATCGGTGGCATGTCTTTTGAACCCAATCCTCTTTTACACGAGATCGCTGACACATTTTTTGAACCCGGTCGTCTTTTGTGCGACATTGGTAACAACTTTCCTTAACACATACACCCTTTGCGCGACATCGGTGACACTTTTTCTTAACACAGACACCCATTGCGCGACATCAGTGACAAGTCTCCTTAACACATACACCCATTGCGCGACATTGGTAACACCTTTCCTTAACACAAACGCCCATTGCGCGACATCGGTGGCATGTCTTTTGAACCCAATCCTCTTTTACACGAGATCGCTGACACATTTTTTGAACCCGGTCGTCTTTTGTGCGACATTGGTAACAACTTTCCTTAACACATACACCCTTTGCGCGACATTGGTAACTCCTTTCCTTAACACATACACCCATTACGCGACATTGGTAACACCTTTCCTTAACACAAACGCCCATTGCGCGACATCGGTGGCATGTCTTTTGAACCCAATCCTCTTTTACACGAGATCGCTGACACATTTTTTGAACCCGGTCGTCTTTTGTGCGACATTGGTAACAACTTTCCTTAACACATACACCCTTTGCGCGACATCGGTGACACTTTTTCTTAACACAGACACCCATTGCGCGACATCAGTGACAAGTCTCCTTAACACATACACCCATTGCGCGACATTGGTAACACCTTTCCTTAACACAAACGCCCATTGCGCGACATCGGTGGCATGTCTTTTGAACCCAATCCTCTTTTACACGAGATCGCTGACACATTTTTTGAACCCGGTCGTCTTTTGTGCGACATTGGTAACAACTTTCCTTAACACATACACCCTTTGCGCGACATCGGTGACACTTTTTCTTAACACAGACACCCATTGCGCGACATCAGTGACAAGTCTCCTTAACACATACACCCATTGCGCGACATTGGTAACACCTTTCCTTAACACAAACGCCCATTGCGCGACATCGGTGGCATGTCTTTTGAACCCAATCCTCTTTTACACGAGATCGCTGACACATTTTTTGAACCCGGTCGTCTTTTGTGCGACATTGGTAACAACTTTCCTTAACACATACACCCTTTGCGCGACATTGGTAACTCCTTTCCTTAACACATACACCCATTACGCGACATTGGTAACACCTTTCCTTAACACAAACGCCCATTGCGCGACATCGGTGGCATGTCTTTTGAACCCAATCCTCTTTTACACGAGATCGCTGACACATTTTTTGAACCCGGTCGTCTTTTGTGCGACATTGGTAACAACTTTCCTTAACACATACACCCTTTGCGCGACATCGGTGACACTTTTTCTTAACACAGACACCCATTGCGCGACATCAGTGACAAGTCTCCTTAACACATACACCCATTGCGCGACATTGGTAACACCTTTCCTTAACACAAACGCCCATTGCGCGACATCGGTGGCATGTCTTTTGAACCCAATCCTCTTTTACACGAGATCGCTGACACATTTTTTGAACCCGGTCGTCTTTTGTGCGACATTGGTAACAACTTTCCTTAACACATACACCCTTTGCGCGACATCGGTGACACTTTTTCTTAACACAGACACCCATTGCGCGACATCAGTGACAAGTCTCCTTAACACATACACCCATTGCGCGACATTGGTAACACCTTTCCTTAACACATACACCCATTGCGCGACATTGGTATCACCTTTCCTTAACACAAACGCCCATTGCGCGACATCGGTGGCATGTCTTTTGAACCCAATCGCCTTTTGCACGAGATGGGTGACACGACATCTGAATCCGAACACCTTTGTGCGACATCGTTGACAGCAATTCTGAATCCAGGCACCCCTTGCGCGACATTGGTGACACCTCTTCCTAACACAGACACCCATTGCGCGTCATTGGTGACACATTTTCTTAACACGTCACCCATTGCGCGACATCAGTGACAAGTCTCCTTAACACATACACCCATTGCGCGACATTGGTAACACCTTTCCTTAACACATACACCCATTGCGCGACATTGGTATCACCTTTCCTTAACACAAACGCCCATTGCGCGACATCGGTGGCATGTCTTTTGAACCCAGTCGTCTTTTACACGAGATCGGTGACACATTTTCTGAACCCGGTCGTCTTTTGTGCGACATCGTTGACAACAATTCTGAATCCAGGCACCCATTGCGCGACATCAGTGACAAGTCTTCTTAACACACACCCCCATTGCGCAACATTGGTAACACCTTTCCTTAACACATACACCCATTACGCGACATTGGTAACACCTTTCCTTAACACAAACGCCCATTGCGCGACATCGGTGGCACGTCTTTTGAACCCAATCGTCTTTTACACGAGATCGGTGACACGTTTTCTGAACCCGGTCGTCTTTTGTTCGACATTGGTAACAACTTTCCTTAACACATACACCCTTTGCGCGACTTCGTTGACACTTTTTCTTAACACAGACACCCATTGTGCGACATCGGTGGCATGTCTTCTGAACCCGATGGCCTTTTGCACGAAATCGGTGACACGACGTCTGAACCCGAACACCCTTTGTGCGACATCGTTGACAACAATTCTGAATCCGGGCACCCTTTGCGCGACTTCGTTGACACTTTTTCTTAACACAGACACCCATTGTGCGACATCGGTGGCATGTCTTCTGAACCCGATGGCCTTTTGCACGAAATCGGTGACACGACGTCTGAACCCGAACACCTTTGTGCGACATCGTTGACAACAATTCTGAATCCAGGCACCCCTTTCGCGACATCGGTGACACCTCTTCTTAACACACACACCCATTGCGCAACATTGGTAACACCTTTCCTTAACACATACACCCATTACGCGACATTGGTAACACCTTTCCTTAACACAAACGCCCATTGCGCGACATCGGTGGCACGTCTTTTGAACCCAATCTTCTTTTACACGAGATCGGTGACACATTTTCTGAACCCGGTCGTCTTTTGTGCGACATTGGTAACAACTTTCCTTAACACATACACCCTTTGCGCGACTTCGTTGACACTTTTTCTTAACACAGACACCCATTGTGCGACATCGGTGGCATGTCTTCTGAACCCGACGGCCTTTTGCACGAAATCGGTGACACGACGTCTGAATCCGAACACCCTTTGTGCGACATCGTTGACAACAATTCTGAATCCAGGCACCCCTTGCGCGACATCGGTGACACTTTTTCTTCACACAGACACCCCTTTCGCGACATCGGTGACACCTCTTCTTAACACACACACCCATTGCGCAACATTGGTAACACCTTTCCTTAACACATACACCCATTACGCGACATTGGTAACACCTTTCCTTAACACAAACGCCCATTGCGCGACATCGGTGGCATGTCTTTGGACCCAATCGTCTTTTACACGAGATCGGTGACACATTTTCTGAACCCGGCCGTCTTTTGTGCGACATTGGTAACAACTTTCCTTAACACATACACCCATTGCGCGACATCAGTGACAAGTCTTCTTAACACAAACACCCCTTGCGCGACATCGGTGACACTTTTTCTTCACACAGACACCCATTGCGCGACATCAGTGACAAGTCTCCTCAACACATACACCCATTGCGCGACATTGGTAACACCTTTCCTTAACACATACGCTCATTGCGCGACATTGGTATCACCTTTCCTTAACACAAACGCCCATTGCGCGACATCGGTGGCATGTCTTTGGACCCAATCGTCTTTTACACGAGATCGGTGACACATTTTCTGAACCCGGCCGTCTTTTGTGCGACATTGGTAACAACTTTCCTTAACACATACACCCATTGCGCGACATCAGTGACAAGTCTCCTTAACACATACACCCATTGCGCGACATTGGTAACACCTTTCCTTAACACATACACCCATTACGCGACATTGGTAACACCTTTCCTTAACACAAACGCCCATTGCGCGACATCGGTGGCATGTCTTTTGAACCCAATCGTCTTTTACACGAGATCGGTGACACGACATCTGAATCCGAACACCTTTGTGCGACATCGTTGACAGCAATTCTGAATCCAGGCACCCCTTGCGCGACATTGGTGACACCTCTTCCTAACACAGACACCCATTGCGCGTCATTGGTGACACATTTTCTTAACACGTCACCCATTGCGCGACATCAGTGACAAGTCTCCTTAACACATACACCCATTGCGCGACATTGGTAACACCTTTCCTTAACACATACACCCATTGCGCGACATTGGTATCACCTTTCCTTAACACAAACGCCCATTGCGCGACATCGGTGGCATGTCTTTTGAACCCAATCGTCTTTTACACGAGATCGGTGACACATTTTCTGAACCCGGTCGTCTTTTGTGCGACATCGTTGACAACAATTCTGAATCCAGGCACCCATTGCGCGACATCAGTGACAAGTCTCCTTAACACATACACCCATTGCGCGACATTGGTAACACCTTTCCTTAACACATACCCCCATTGCGCGACATTGGTATCACCTTTCCTTAACACAAACGCCCATTGCGCGACATCGGTGGCATGTCTTTTGAACCCAGTCGTCTTTTACACGAGACCGGTGACACATTTTCTGAACCCGGTCGTCTTTTGTGCGACATCGTTGACAACAATTCTGAATCCAGGCACCCATTGCGCGACATTAGTGACAAGTCTCCTTAACACATACACCCATTGCGCGACATTGGTGATACTTTTTCTTAACATAGACACCCACTACGCGACATTGGTAATACCTTTTCTTAACACAAACGCCCATTGCGCGACATCGGTGGCATGTCTTTTGAACCCAATCGTCTTTTACACGAGATCGCTGACACATTTTCTGAACCCGGCCGTCTTTTGTGCGACATTGGTAACAACTTTCCTTAACACATACACCCATTGCGCGACATCAGTGACAAGTCTTCTTAACACAAACACCCCTTGCGCGACATCGGTGACACTTTTTCTTCACACAGACACCCATTGCGCATCATCAGTGACAAGTCTCCTTAACACATACACCCATTGCGCGACATTGGTAACACCTTTCCTTAACACATACGCCCATTGCGCGACATTGGTATCACCTTTCCTTAACACAAACGCCCATTGCGCGACATCGGTGGCATGTCTTTGGACCCAATCGTCTTTTACACGAGATCGGTGACACATTTTCTGAACCCGGCCGTCTTTTGTGCGACATTGGTAACAACTTTCCTTAACACATACACCCTTTGCGCGACTTCGTTGACACTTTTTCTTAACACAGACACCCATTGTGCGACATCGGTGGCATGTCTTCTGAACCCGACGGCCTTTTGCACGAAATCGGTGACACGACGTCTGAATCCGAACACCCTTTGTGCGACATCGTTGACAACAATTCTGAATCCAGGCACCCCTTGCGCGACATCGGTGACACTTTTTCTTCACACAGACACCCCTTTCGCGACATCGGTGACACCTCTTCTTAACACACACACCCATTGCGCAACATTGGTAACACCTTTCCTTAACACATACACCCATTACGCGACATTGGTAACACCTTTCCTTAACACAAACGCCCATTGCGCGACATCGGTGGCATGTCTTTGGACCCAATCGTCTTTTACACGAGATCGGTGACACATTTTCTGAACCCGGCCGTCTTTTGTGCGACATTGGTAACAACTTTCCTTAACACATACACCCATTGCGCGACATCAGTGACAAGTCTTCTTAACACAAACACCCCTTGCGCGACATCGGTGACACTTTTTCTTCACACAGACACCCATTGCGCGACATCAGTGACAAGTCTCCTCAACACATACACCCATTGCGCGACATTGGTAACACCTTTCCTTAACACATACGCTCATTGCGCGACATTGGTATCACCTTTCCTTAACACAAACGCCCATTGCGCGACATCGGTGGCATGTCTTTGGACCCAATCGTCTTTTACACGAGATCGGTGACACATTTTCTGAACCCGGCCGTCTTTTGTGCGACATTGGTAACAACTTTCCTTAACACATACACCCATTGCGCGACATCAGTGACAAGTCTCCTTAACACATACACCCATTGCGCGACATTGGTAACACCTTTCCTTAACACATACACCCATTACGCGACATTGGTAACACCTTTCCTTAACACAAACGCCCATTGCGCGACATCGGTGGCATGTCTTTTGAACCCAATCGTCTTTTACACGAGATCGGTGACACGACATCTGAATCCGAACACCTTTGTGCGACATCGTTGACAGCAATTCTGAATCCAGGCACCCCTTGCGCGACATTGGTGACACCTCTTCCTAACACAGACACCCATTGCGCGTCATTGGTGACACATTTTCTTAACACGTCACCCATTGCGCGACATCAGTGACAAGTCTCCTTAACACATACACCCATTGCGCGACATTGGTAACACCTTTCCTTAACACATACACCCATTGCGCGACATTGGTATCACCTTTCCTTAACACAAACGCCCATTGCGCGACATCGGTGGCATGTCTTTTGAACCCAATCGTCTTTTACACGAGATCGGTGACACATTTTCTGAACCCGGTCGTCTTTTGTGCGACATCGTTGACAACAATTCTGAATCCAGGCACCCATTGCGCGACATCAGTGACAAGTCTCCTTAACACATACACCCATTGCGCGACATTGGTAACACCTTTCCTTAACACATACCCCCATTGCGCGACATTGGTATCACCTTTCCTTAACACAAACGCCCATTGCGCGACATCGGTGGCATGTCTTTTGAACCCAGTCGTCTTTTACACGAGACCGGTGACACATTTTCTGAACCCGGCCGTCTTTTGTGCGACATCGTTGACAACAATTCTGAATCCAGGCACCCATTGCGCGACATTAGTGACAAGTCTCCTTAACACATACACCCATTGCGCGACATTGGTGATACTTTTTCTTAACATAGACACCCACTACGCGACATTGGTAATACCTTTTCTTAACACAAACGCCCATTGCGCGACATCGGTGGCATGTCTTTTGAACCCAATCGTCTTTTACACGAGATCGCTGACACATTTTCTGAACCCGGCCGTCTTTTGTGCGACATTGGTAACAACTTTCCTTAACACATACACCCATTGCGCGACATCAGTGACAAGTCTTCTTAACACAAACACCCCTTGCGCGACATCGGTGACACTTTTTCTTCACACAGACACCCATTGCGCATCATCAGTGACAAGTCTCCTTAACACATACACCCATTGCGCGACATTGGTAACACCTTTCCTTAACACATACGCCCATTGCGCGACATTGGTATCACCTTTCCTTAACACAAACGCCCATTGCGCGACATCGGTGGCATGTCTTTGGACCCAATCGTCTTTTACACGAGATCGGTGACACATTTTCTGAACCCGGCCGTCTTTTGTGCGACATTGGTAACAACTTTCCTTAACACATACACCCATTGCGCGACATCAGTGACAAGTCTTCTTAACACAAACACCCCTTGCCGACATCGGTGACACCTTTTCTTAACACAAACGCCCATTGCGCGACATCGGTGGCATGTCTTTTGAACCCAACCGTCTTTTACACGAGATCGCTGACACATTTTCTGAACCCGGACGTCTTCTGTGCGACATTGGTAACAACTTTCCTTAACACATACACCCATTGCGCGACATTGGTAACACCTTTCCTTAACACATACGCCCATTGCGCGACATTGGTATCACCTTTCCTTAACACAAACGCCCATTGCGCGACATCGGTGGCATGTCTTTTGAACCCAACCGTCTTTTACACGAGATCGCTGACACATTTTCTGAACCCGGACGTCTTCTGTGCGACATTGGTAACAACTTTCCTTAACACATACACCCATTGCGCAACATTGGTAACACCTTTCCTTAACACATACACCCATTACGCGACATTGGTAACACCTTTCCTTAACACAAACGCCCATTGAGCGACATCGGTGGCACGTCTTTTGAACCCAATCGTCTTTTACACGAGATCGGTGACACGTTTTCTGAAACCGGTCGTCTTTTGTTCGACATTGGTAACAACTTTCCTTAACACATACACCCTTTGCGCGACTTCGTTGACACTTTTTCTTAACACAGACACCCATTGTGCGACATCGGTGGCATGTCTTCTGAACCCGATGGCCTTTTGCACGAAATCGGTGACACGACGTCTGAACCCGAACACCCTTTGTGCGACATCGTTGACAACAATTCTGAATCCAGGCACCCCTTGCGCGACATCGGTGACACTTTTTCTTCACACAGACACCCATTGCGCGACATCAGTGACAAGTCTTCTAAACCCGATCGCCTTTTGCACGAGATGGGTGACACGACATCTGAATCCGAACACCCTTTGTGCGACATCGTTGACAACAATTCTGAATCCAGGCACCCCTTGCGCGACATCGGTGACACTTTTTCTTCACACAGACACCCATTGCGCGACATCAGTGACAAGTCTCCTTAGCACATACACCCATTGCGCGACATTGGTAACACCTTTCCTTAACACATACGCCCATTGCGCGACATTGGTATCACCTTTCCTTAACACAAACGCCCATTGCGCGACATCGGTGGCATGTCTTTGGACCCAATCGTCTTTTACACGAGATCGGTGACACATTTTCTGAACCCGGCCGTCTTTTGTGCGACCTTGGTAACAACTTTCCTTAACACATACACCCATTGCGCGACATCAGTGACAAGTCTTCTTAACACAAACACCCCTTGCGCGACATCGGTGACACTTTTTCTTCACACAGACACCCATTGCGCGACATCAGTGACAAGTCTCCTTAACACATACACCCATTGCGCGACATTGGTAACACCTTTCCTTAACACAAACGCCCATTGCGCGACATCGGTGGCATGTCTTTTGAACCCAATCGTCTTTTACACGAGATCGGTGACACATTTTCTGAACCCGGTCGTCTTTTGTGCGACATTGGTAACAACTTTCCTTAACACATACACCCTTTGCGCGACATCAGTGACAAGTCTTCTTAACACAAACACCCCTTGCCGACATCGGTGACACCTTTTCTTAACACAAACGCCCATTGCGCGACATCGGTGGCATGTCTTTTGAACCCAACCGTCTTTTACACGAGATCGCTGACACATTTTCCGAACCCGGACGTCTTTTGTGCGACATTGGTAACAACTTTCCTTAACACATACACCCATTGCGCGACATTGGTAACACCTTTCCTTAACACATACGCCCATTGCGCGACATCGGTGGCATGTCTTTTGAACCCAACCGTCTTTTACACGAGATCGGTGACACATTTTCTGAACCCGGTCGTCTTTTGTGCGACATCGTTGACAAAAATTCTGAATCCAGGCACCCCTTTCGCGACATCGGTGACACCTCTTCTTAACACACACACCCATTGCGCAACATTGGTAACACCTTTCCTTAACACATACACCCATTACGCGACATTGGTAACACCTTTCCTTAACACAAACGCCCATTGCGCGACATCGGTGGCACGTCTTTTGAACCCAATCGTCTTTTACACGAGATCGGTGACACGTTTTCTGAAACCGGTCGTCTTTTGTTCGACATTGGTAACAACTTTCCTTAACACATACACCCTTTGCGCGACTTCGTTGACACTTTTTCTTAACACAGACACCCATTGTGCGACATCGGTGGCATGTCTTCTGAACCCGATGGCCTTTTGCACGAAATCGGTGACACGACGTCTGAACCCGAACACCCTTTGTGCGACATCGTTGACAACAATTCTGAATCCGGGCACCCCTTGCGCGACATCGGTGACACTTTTTCTTAACACAGACACCCATTGCGCGACATCAGTGACAAGTCTCCTTAGCACATACACCCATTGCGCGACATTGGTAACACCTTTCCTTAACACATACGCCCATTGCGCGACATTGGTATCACCTTTCCTTAACACAAACGCCCATTGCGCGACATCGGTGGCATGTCTTTGGACCCAATCGTCTTTTACACGAGATCGGTGACACATTTTCTGAACCCGGCCGTCTTTTGTGCGACATTGGTAACAACTTTCCTTAACACATACACCCATTGCGCGACATCAGTGACAAGTCTTCTTAACACAAACACCCCTTGCGCGACATCGGTGACACTTTTTCTTCACACAGACACCCATTGCGCGACATCAGTGACAAGTCTCCTTAACACATACACCCATTGCGCGACATTGGTAACACCTTTCCTTAACACAAACGCCCATTGCGCGACATCGGTGGCATGTCTTTTGAACCCAATCGTCTTTTACACGAGATCGGTGACACATTTTCTGAACCCGGTCGTCTTTTGTGCGACATTGGTAACAACTTTCCTTAACACATACACCCTTTGCGCGACATCAGTGACAAGTCTTCTTAACACAAACACCCCTTGCCGACATCGGTGACACCTTTTCTTAACACAAACGCCCATTGCGCGACATCGGTGGCATGTCTTTTGAACCCAACCGTCTTTTACACGAGATCGCTGACACATTTTCCGAACCCGGACGTCTTTTGTGCGACATTGGTAACAACTTTCCTTAACACATACACCCATTGCGCGACATTGGTAACACCTTTCCTTAACACATACGCCCATTGCGCGACATTGGTATCACCTTTCCTTAACACAAACGCCCATTGCGCGACATCGGTGGCATGTCTTTTGAACCCAACCGTCTTTTACACGAGATCGGTGACACATTTTCTGAACCCGGTCGTCTTTTGTGCGACATCGTTGACAAAAATTCTGAATCCAGGCACCCCTTTCGCGACATCGGTGACACCTCTTCTTAACACACACACCCATTGCGCAACATTGGTAACACCTTTCCTTAACACATACACCCATTACGCGACATTGGTAACACCTTTCCTTAACACAAACGCCCATTGCGCGACATCGGTGGCACGTCTTTTGAACCCAATCGTCTTTTACACGAGATCGGTGACACGTTTTCTGAAACCGGTCGTCTTTTGTTCGACATTGGTAACAACTTTCCTTAACACATACACCCTTTGCGCGACTTCGTTGACACTTTTTCTTAACACAGACACCCATTGTGCGACATCGGTGGCATGTCTTTTGAACCCAACCGTCTTTTACACGAGATCGCTGACACATTTTCCGAACCCGGACGTCTTTTGTGCGACATTGGTAACAACTTTCCTTAACACATACACCCCTTGCGCGACATCGGTGACACTTTTTCTTCACACAGACACCCATTGCGCGACATCAGTGACAAGTCTTCTAAACCCGATCGCCTTTTGCACGAGATGGGTGACACGACATCTGAATCCGAACACCCTTTGTGCGACATCGTTGACAACAATTCTGAATCCAGGCACCCCTTGCGCGACATCGGTGACACTTTTTCTTCACACAGACACCCATTGCGCGACATCAGTGACAAGTCTCCTTAGCACATACACCCATTGCGCGACATTGGTAACACCTTTCCTTAACACATACGCCCATTGCGCGACATTGGTATCACCTTTCCTTAACACAAACGCCCATTGCGCGACATCGGTGGCATGTCTTTGGACCCAATCGTCTTTTACACGAGATCGGTGACACATTTTCTGAACCCGGCCGTCTTTTGTGCGACATTGGTAACAACTTTCCTTAACACATACACCCATTGCGCGACATCAGTGACAAGTCTTCTTAACACAAACACCCCTTGCGCGACATCGGTGACACTTTTTCTTCACACAGACACCCATTGCGCGACATCAGTGACAAGTCTCCTTAACACATACACCCATTGCGCGACATTGGTAACACCTTTCCTTAACACAAACGCCCATTGCGCGACATCGGTGGCATGTCTTTTAAACCCAATCGTCTTTTACACGAGATCGGTGACACATTTTCTGAACCCGGTCGTCTTTTGTGCGACATTGGTAACAACTTTCCTTAACACATACACCCTTTGCGCGACATCAGTGACAAGTCTTCTTAACACAAACACCCCTTGCCGACATCGGTGACACCTTTTCTTAACACAAACGCCCATTGCGCGACATCGGTGGCATGTCTTTTGAACCCAACCGTCTTTTACACGAGATCGCTGACACATTTTCCGAACCCGGACGTCTTTTGTGCGACATTGGTAACAACTTTCCTTAACACATACACCCATTGCGCGACATTGGTAACACCTTTCCTTAACACATACGCCCATTGCGCGACATTGGTATCACCTTTCCTTAACACAAACGCCCATTGCGCGACATCGGTGGCATGTCTTTTGAACCCAACCGTCTTTTACACGAGATCGGTGACACATTTTCTGAACCCGGTCGTCTTTTGTGCGACATCGTTGACAAAAATTCTGAATCCAGGCACCCCTTTCGCGACATCGGTGACACCTCTTCTTAACACACACACCCATTGCGCAACATTGGTAACACCTTTCCTTAACACATACACCCATTACGCGACATTGGTAACACCTTTCCTTAACACAAACGCCCATTGCGCGACATCGGTGGCACGTCTTTTGAACCCAATCGTCTTTTACACGAGATCGGTGACACGTTTTCTGAAACCGGTCGTCTTTTGTTCGACATTGGTAACAACTTTCCTTAACACATACACCCTTTGCGCGACTTCGTTGACACTTTTTCTTAACACAGACACCCATTGTGCGACATCGGTGGCATGTCTTCTGAACCCGATGGCCTTTTGCACGAAATCGGTGACACGACGTCTGAACCCGAACACCCTTTGTGCGACATCGTTGACAACAATTCTGAATCCGGGCACCCCTTGCGCGACATCGGTGACACTTTTTCTTAACACAGACACCCATTGCGCGACATCAGTGACAAGTCTCCTTAGCACATACACCCATTGCGCGACATTGGTAACACCTTTCCTTAACACATACGCCCATTGCGCGACATTGGTATCACCTTTCCTTAACACAAACGCCCATTGCGCGACATCGGTGGCATGTCTTTGGACCCAATCGTCTTTTACACGAGATCGGTGACACATTTTCTGAACCCGGCCGTCTTTTGTGCGACATTGGTAACAACTTTCCTTAACACATACACCCATTGCGCGACATCAGTGACAAGTCTTCTTAACACAAACACCCCTTGCGCGACATCGGTGACACTTTTTCTTCACACAGACACCCATTGCGCGACATCAGTGACAAGTCTCCTTAACACATACACCCATTGCGCGACATTGGTAACACCTTTCCTTAACACAAACTCCCATTGCGCGACATCGGTGGCATGTCTTTTGAACCCAATCGTCTTTTACACGAGATCGGTGACACATTTTCTGAACCCGGTCGTCTTTTGTGCGACATTGGTAACAACTTTCCTTAACACATACACCCTTTGCGCGACATCAGTGACAAGTCTTCTTAACACAAACACCCCTTGCCGACATCGGTGACACCTTTTCTTAACACAAACGCCCATTGCGCGACATCGGTGGCATGTCTTTTGAACCCAACCGTCTTTTACACGAGATCGCTGACACATTTTCCGAACCCGGACGTCTTTTGTGCGACATTGGTAACAACTTTCCTTAACACATACACCCATTGCGCGACATTGGTAACACCTTTCCTTAACACATACGCCCATTGCGCGACATTGGTATCACCTTTCCTTAACACAAACGCCCATTGCGCGACATCGGTGGCATGTCTTTTGAACCCAACCGTCTTTTACACGAGATCGGTGACACATTTTCTGAACCCGGTCGTCTTTTGTGCGACATCGTTGACAAAAATTCTGAATCCAGGCACCCCTTTCGCGACATCGGTGACACCTCTTCTTAACACACACACCCATTGCGCAACATTGGTAACACCTTTCCTTAACACATACACCCATTACGCGACATTGGTAACACCTTTCCTTAACACAAACGCCCATTGCGCGACATCGGTGGCACGTCTTTTGAACCCAATCGTCTTTTACACGAGATCGGTGACACGTTTTCTGAAACCGGTCGTCTTTTGTTCGACATTGGTAACAACTTTCCTTAACACATACACCCTTTGCGCGACTTCGTTGACACTTTTTCTTAACACAGACACCCATTGTGCGACATCGGTGGCATGTCTTCTGAACCCGATGGCCTTTTGCACGAAATCGGTGACACGACGTCTGAACCCGAACACCCTTTGTGCGACATCGTTGACAACAATTCTGAATCCGGGCACCCCTTGCGCGACATCGGTGACACTTTTTCTTAACACAGACACCCATTGCGCGACATCAGTGACAAGTCTTCTAAACCCGATCGCCTTTTGCACGAGATGGGTGACACGACATCTGAATCCGAACACCCTTTGTGCGACATCGTTGACAACAATTCTGAATCCAGGCACCCCTTGCGCGACATCGGTGACACTTTTTCTTCACACAGACACCCATTGCGCGACATCAGTGACAAGTCTCCTTAGCACATACACCCATTGCGCGACATTGGTAACACCTTTCCTTAACACATACGCCCATTGCGCGACATTGGTATCACCTTTCCTTAACACAAACGCCCATTGCGCGACATCGGTGGCATGTCTTTGGACCCAATCGTCTTTTACACGAGATCGGTGACACATTTTCTGAACCCGGCCGTCTTTTGTGCGACATTGGTAACAACTTTCCTTAACACATACACCCATTGCGCGACATCAGTGACAAGTCTTCTTAACACAAACACCCCTTGCGCGACATCGGTGACACTTTTTCTTCACACAGACACCCATTGCGCGACATCAGTGACAAGTCTCCTTAACACATACACCCATTGCGCGACATTGGTAACACCTTTCCTTAACACAAACGCCCATTGCGCGACATCGGTGGCATGTCTTTTGAACCCAATCGTCTTTTACACGAGATCGGTGACACATTTTCTGAACCCGGTCGTCTTTTGTGCGACATTGGTAACAACTTTCCTTAACACATACACCCTTTGCGCGACATCAGTGACAAGTCTTCTTAACACAAACACCCCTTGCCGACATCGGTGACACCTTTTCTTAACACAAACGCCCATTGCGCGACATCGGTGGCATGTCTTTTGAACCCAACCGTCTTTTACACGAGATCGCTGACACATTTTCCGAACCCGGACGTCTTTTGTGCGACATTGGTAACAACTTTCCTTAACACATACACCCATTGCGCGACATTGGTAACACCTTTCCTTAACACATACGCCCATTGCGCGACATTGGTATCACCTTTCCTTAACACAAACGCCCATTGCGCGACATCGGTGGCATGTCTTTTGAACCCAACCGTCTTTTACACGAGATCGGTGACACATTTTCTGAACCCGGTCGTCTTTTGTGCGACATCGTTGACAAAAATTCTGAATCCAGGCACCCCTTTCGCGACATCGGTGACACCTCTTCTTAACACACACACCCATTGCGCAACATTGGTAACACCTTTCCTTAACACATACACCCATTACGCGACATTGGTAACACCTTTCCTTAACACAAACGCCCATTGCGCGACATCGGTGGCACGTCTTTTGAACCCAATCGTCTTTTACACGAGATCGGTGACACGTTTTCTGAACCCGGTCGTCTTTTGTTCGACATTGGTAACAACTTTCCTTAACACATACACCCTTTGCGCGACTTCGTTGACACTTTTTCTTAACACAGACACCCATTGTGCGACATCGGTGGCATGTCTTCTGAACCCGATGGCCTTTTGCACGAAATCGGTGACACGAGGTCTGAACCCGAACACCCTTTGTGCAACATGGTTGACAACAATTCTGAATCCGGGCACCCTTTGCGCGACTTCGTTGACACTTTTTCTTAACACAGACACCCATTGTGCGACATCGGTGGCATGTCTTCTGAACCCGATGGCCTTTTGCACGAAATCGGTGACACGACGTCTGAACCCGAACACCTTTGTGCGACATCGTTGACAACAATTCTGAATCCAGGCACCCCTTTCGCGACATCGGTGACACCTCTTCTTAACACACACACCCATTGCGCAACATTGGTAACACCTTTCCTTAACACATACACCCATTACGCGACATTGGTAACACCTTTCCTTAACACAAACGCCCATTGCGCGACATCGGTGGCACGTCTTTTGAACCCAATCTTCTTTTACACGAGATCGGTGACACATTTTCTGAACCCGGTCGTCTTTTGTGCGACATTGGTAACAACTTTCCTTAACACATACACCCTTTGCGCGACTTCGTTGACACTTTTTCTTAACACAGACACCCATTGTGCGACATCGGTGGCATGTCTTCTGAACCCGATGGCCTTTTGCACGAAATCGGTGACACGACGTCTGAACCCGAACACCCTTTGTGCGACATCGTTGACAACAATTCTGAATCCGGGCACCCCTTGCGCGACATCGGTGACACTTTTTCTTAACACAGACACCCATTGCGCGACATCAGTGACAAGTGTTCTAAACCCGATCGCCTTTTGCACGAGATGGGTGACACGACATCTGAATCCGAACACCCTTTGTGCGACATCGTTGACAACAATTCTGAATCCAGGCACCCCTTGCGCGACATCGGTGACACTTTTTCTTCACACAGACACCCATTGCGCGACATCAGTGACAAGTCTTCTAAACCCGATCGCCTTTTGCACGAGATGGGTGACACGACATCTGAATCCGAACACCCTTTGTGCGACATCGTTGACAACAATTCTGAATCCAGGCACCCCTTGCGCGACATCAGTGACAAGTCTCCTTAACACGTACACCCATTGCGCGACATTGGTAACACCTTTCCTTAACACATACGCCCATTGCGCGACATTGGTATCACCTTTCCTTAACACAAACGCCCATTGCGCGACATCGGTGGCATGTCTTTGGATCCAATCGTCTTTTACACGAGATCGGTGACACATTTTCTGAACCCGGCCGTCTTTTGTGCGACATTGGTAACAACTTTCCTTAACACATACACCCATTGCGCGACATCAGTGACAAGTCTTCTTAACACAAACACCCCTTGCGCGACATCGGTGACACTTTTTCTTCACACAGACACCCATTGCGCGACATCAGTGACAAGTCTCCTTAACACATACACCCATTGCGCGACATTGGTAACACCTTTCCTTAACACAAACGCCCATTGCGCGACATCGGAGGCATGTCTTTGGACCCAATCGTCTTTTACACGAGATCGGTGACACATTTTCTGAACCCGGCCGTCTTTTGTGCGACATTGGTAACAACTTTCCTTAACACATACACCCATTGCGCGACATCAGTGACAAGTCTTCTTAACACAAACACCCCTTGCGCGACATCGGTGACACTTTTTCTTCACATAGACACCCATTGCGCGACATCGGTGGCATGTCTTTTGAACCCAATCGCCTTTTGCACGAGATGGGTGACACGACATCTGAATCCGAACACCTTTGTGCGACATCGCTGACAACAATTCTGAATCCAGGCACCCCTTGCGCGACATTGGTGACACCTCTTCCTAACACAGATACCCGTTGCGCAGCATCGGTGACACGTCTCCTAAACCCGATAGCCTTTTGCACGAGATGGGTGACACGACATCTGAATCCGAACACCCTTTGTGCGACATCGTTGACAACAATTCTGAATCCAGTCACCCTTTGTGCGACATCGTTGACAACAATTCTGAATCCAGGCACCCCTTGCGCGACATCGGTAACACTTTTTCTTAACACAGACACCCATTGCGCGACATCAGTGACAAGTCTTCTTAACACAAACACCCCTTGCGCGACATCGGTGACACTTTTTCTTCACACAGACACCCATTGCGCGACATCAGTGACAAGTCTCCTTAACACATACACCCATTGCGCGACATTGGTAACACCTTTCCTTAACACATACGCCCATTGCGCGACATTGGTATCACCTTTCCTTAACACAAACGCCCATTGCGCGACATCGGTGGCATGTCTTTGGACCCAATCGTCTTTTACACGAGATCGCTGACACATTTTCTGAACCCGGTCGTCTTTTGTGCGACATTGGTAACAACTTTCCTTAACACATACACCCTTTGCGCGACATCAGTGACAAGTCTTCTTAACACAAACACCCCTTGCCGACATCGGTGACACTTTTTCTTCACACAGACACCCATTGCGCGACATCAGTGACAAGTCTCCTTAACACATACACCCATTGCGCGACATTGGTGATACTTTTTCTTAACATAGACACCCACTACGCGACATTGGTAATACCTTTTCTTAACACAGACCCGCATTGCGAGACACAGGTGGCATGTCTTTTGAACCCAGTCGTCTTTTACACGAGATCGGTGACACATTTTCTGAACCCGGTCGTCTTTTGTGCGACATTGGTAACAGCTTTCCTTAACACATACACCCTTTGCGCGACTTCGTTGACACTTTTTCTTAACACAGACACCCATTGTGCGACATCGGTGACACCCCTTCTTAAAACAGACACCCATTGCGCGACATCGGTGGCATGTCTTCTGAACCCGATGGCCTTTTGCACGAAATCGGTGACACGACGTCTAAACCCGAACACCCTTTGTGCGACATCGTTGACAAAAATTCTGAATCCAGGCACCCCTCTCGCGACATCGGTGACACCTCTTCTTAACACATACACCCATTGCGCGACATTGGTAACTCCTTTCCTTAACACATACACCCATTACGCGACATTGGTAACACCTTTCCTTAACACAAACGCCCATTGCGCGACATCGGTGGCATGTCTTTTGAACCCAATCGTCTTTTACACGAGATCGGTGACACATTTTCTGAACCCGGTCGTCTTTTGTGCGACATTGGTAACAACCTTCCTTAACATATACACCCTTTGCGCGACATCAGTGACAAGTCTTCTTAACACAAACACCCCTTGCCGGCATCGGTGACACCTTTTCTTAACACAAACGCCCATTGCGCGACATCGGTGGCATGTCTTTTGAACCCAATCGCCTTTTGCACGAGATGGGTGACACGACATGTGAATCCGAACACCTTTGTGCGACATCGTTGACAACAATTCTGAATCCATGCACCCCTTGCGCGACATTGGTGGCACCTCTTCCTAACACAGCCACACATTGCGCGTCATTGGTGACAAGTCTTCTTAACACAAACACCCCTTGCGCGACATCGGTGACACTTTTTCTTCACACAGACACCCATTGCGCGACATCAGTGACTAGTCTCCTTAACACATACACCCATTGCGCGACATTGGTAACACCTTTCCTTAACATATACGCCCATTGCGCGACATTGGTATCATCTTTCCTTAACACAAACGCCCATTGCGCGACATCGGTGGCATGTCTTTTGAACCCAATCGTCTTTTACACGAGATCGGTGAATCATTTTCTGAACCCGGTCGTCTTTTGTGCGACATCGTTGACAACAATTCTGAATCCAGGCACACCTTGCGCGACATCGGTAACACTTCTTCTTAACACAGACACCCATTGCGCGACATCAGTGACAAGTCTTCTTAACACAAACACCTCTTGCGCGACATCGGTGACACTTTTTCTTCACACAGACACCCATTGCGCGACATCGGTGGCATGCCTTTTGAACCCAATCCTCTTTTACACGAGATCGCTGACACATTTTTTGAACCCGGTCGTCTTTTGTGCGACATTGGTAACAACTTTCCTTAACACATACGCCCATTGCGCGACATTGGTATCACCTTTCCTTAACACAAACGCCCATTGCGCGACATCGGTGGCATGCCTTTTGAACCCAATCGTCTTTTACACGAGATCGGTGACACATTTTCTGAACCCGGTCGTCTTTTGTGCGACATCATTGACAACAATTTTGAATCCAGGCACCCTTGCGCGACATCGGTAACACTTTTTCTTCACACAGACACCCATTGCGCGACATCAGTGACAAGTCTCCTTAACACATACACCCATTGCGCGACATTGGTAACACCTTTCCTTAACACAAACGCCCATTGCGCGACATCGGTGGCATGTCTTTTGAACCCAATCCTCTTTTACACGAGATCGCTGACACATTTTTTGAACCCGGTCGTCTTTTGTGCGACATTGGTAACAACTTTCCTTAACACATACCCCCCTTGCGCGACATCGGTGACACTTTTTCTTAACACAGACACCCATTGCGCGACATCGGTGGCATGTCTTTTGAACCCAATCGCCTTTTGCACGAGATGGGTGACACGACATCTGAATCCGAACACCTTTGTGCGACATCGTTGACAACAATTCTGAATCCATGCACCCCTTGCGCGACATTGGTGACACCTCTTCCTAACACAGCCACACATTGCGCGTCATTGGTGACAAGTCTTCTTAACACAAACACCCCTTGCGCGACATCGGTGACACTTTTTCTTCACACAGACACCCATTGCGCGACATCAGTGACAAGTCTCCTTAACACATACACCCATTGCGCGACATTGGTAACACCTTTCCTTAACACATACGCCCATTGCGCGACATTGGTATCATCTTTCCTTAACACAAACGCCCATTGCGCGACATCGGTGGCATGTCTTTTGAACCCAATCGTCTTTTACACGAGATCGGTGACACATTTTCTGAACCCGGTCGTCTTTTGTGCGACATCGTTGACAACAATTCTGAATCCATGCACCCCTTGCGCGACATTGGTGACACCTCTTCCTAACACAGCCACACATTGCGCGTCATTGGTGACAAGTCTTCTTAACACAAACACCCCTTGCGCGACATCGGTGACACTTTTTCTTCACACAGACACCCATTGCGCGACATCAGTGACAAGTCTCCTTAACACATACACCCATTGCGCGACATTGGTAACACCTTTCCTTAACACATACGCCCATTGCGCGACATTGGTATCATCTTTCCTTAACACAAACGCCCATTGCGCGACATCGGTGGCATGTCTTTTGAACCCAATCGTCTTTTACACGAGATCGGTGAATCATTTTCTGAACCCGGTCGTCTTTTGTGCGACATCGTTGACAACAATTCTGAATCCAGGCACACCTTGCGCGACATCGGTAACACTTCTTCTTAACACAGACACCCATTGCGCGACATCAGTGACAAGTCTTCTTAACACAAACACCTCTTGCGCAACATCGGTGACACTTTTTCTTCACACAGACACCCATTGCGCGACATCGGTGGCATGTCTTTTGAACCCAATCCTCTTTTACACGAGATCGCTGACACATTTTTTGAACCCGGTCGTCTTTTGTGCGACATCATTGACAACAATTTTGAATCCAGGCACCCTTGCGCGACATCGGTAACACTTTTTCTTCACACAGACACCCATTGCGCGACATCAGTGACAAGTCTCCTTAACACATACACCCATTGCGCGACATTGGTAACACCTTTCCTTAACACAAACGCCCATTGCGCGACATCGGTGGCATGTCTTTTGAACCCAATCCTTTTTTACACGAGATCGCTGACACATTTTTTGAACCCGGTCGTCTTTTGTGCGACATTGGTAACAACTTTCCTTAACACATACCCCCCTTGCGCGACATCGGTGACACTTTTTCTTAACACAGACACCCATTGCGCGACATCGGTGGCATGTCTTTTGAACCCAATCGCCTTTTGCACGAGATGGGTGACACGACATCTGAATCCGAACACCTTTGTGCGACATCGTTGACAACAATTCTGAATCCATGCACCCCTTGCGCGACATTGGTGACACCTCTTCCTAACACAGCCACACATTGCGCGTCATTGGTGACAAGTCTTCTTAACACAAACACCCCTTGCGCGACATCGGTGACACTTTTTCTTCACACAGACACCCATTGCGCGACATCAGTGACAAGTCTCCTTAACACATACACCCATTGCGCGACATTGGTAACACCTTTCCTTAACACATACGCCCATTGCGCGACATTGGTATCATCTTTCCTTAACACAAACGCCCATTGCGCGACATCGGTGGCATGTCTTTTGAACCCAATCGTCTTTTACACGAGATCGGTGAATCATTTTCTGAACCCGGTCGTCTTTTGTGCGACATCGTTGACAACAATTCTGAATCCAGGCACACCTTGCGCGACATCGGTAACACTTCTTCTTAACACAGACACCCATTGCGCGACATCAGTGACAAGTCTTCTTAACACAAACACCTCTTGCGCAACATCGGTGACACTTTTTCTTCACACAGACACCCATTGCGCGACATCGGTGGCATGTCTTTTGAACCCAATCCTCTTTTACACGAGATCGCTGACACATTTTTTGAACCCGGTCGTCTTTTGTGCGACATCATTGACAACAATTTTGAATCCAGGCACCCTTGCGCGACATCGGTAACACTTTTTCTTCACACAGACACCCATTGCGCGACATCAGTGACAAGTCTCCTTAACACATACACCCATTGCGCGACATTGGTAACACCTTTCCTTAACACAAACGCCCATTGCGCGACATCGGTGGCATGTCTTTTGAACCCAATCCTTTTTTACACGAGATCGCTGACACATTTTTTGAACCCGGTCGTCTTTTGTGCGACATTGGTAACAACTTTCCTTAACACATACCCCCCTTGCGCGACATCGGTGACACTTTTTCTTAACACAGACACCCATTGCGCGACATCGGTGGCATGTCTTTTGAACCCAATCGCCTTTTGCACGAGATGGGTGACACGACATCTGAATCCGAACACCTTTGTGCGACATCGTTGACAACAATTCTGAATCCATGCACCCCTTGCGCGACATTGGTGACACCTCTTCCTAACACAGCCACACATTGCGCGTCATTGGTGACAAGTCTTCTTAACACAAACACCCCTTGCGCGACATCGGTGACACTTTTTCTTCACACAGACACCCATTGCGCGACATCAGTGACAAGTCTCCTTAACACATACACCCATTGCGCGACATTGGTAACACCTTTCCTTAACACATACGCCCATTGCGCGACATTGGTATCATCTTTCCTTAACACAAACGCCCATTGCGCGACATCGGTGGCATGTCTTTTGAACCCAATCGTCTTTTACACGAGATCGGTGAATCATTTTCTGAACCCGGTCGTCTTTTGTGCGACATCGTTGACAACAATTCTGAATCCAGGCACACCTTGCGCGACATCGGTAACACTTCTTCTTAACACAGACACCCATTGCGCGACATCAGTGACAAGTCTTCTTAACACAAACACCTCTTGCGCAACATCGGTGACACTTTTTCTTCACACAGACACCCATTGCGCGACATCGGTGGCATGTCTTTTGAACCCAATCCTCTTTTACACGAGATCGCTGACACATTTTTTGAACCCGGTCGTCTTTTGTGCGACATTGGTAACAACTTTCCTTAACACATACGCCCATTGCGCGACATTGGTATCACCTTTCCTTAACACAAACGCCCATTGCGCGACATCGGTGGCATGTCTTTTGAACCCAATCGTCTTGTACACGAGATCGGTGACACATTTTCTGAACCCGGTCGTCTTTTGTGCGACATCATTGACAACAATTTTGAATCCAGGCACCCCTTGCGCGACATCGGTAACACTTTTTCTTCACACAGACACCCATTGCGCGACATCAGTGACAAGTCTCCTTAACACATACACCCATTGCGCGACATTGGTAACACCTTTCCTTAACACAAACGCCCATTGCGCGACATCGGTGGCATGTCTTTTGAACCCAATCCTCTTTTACACGAGATCGCTGACACATTTTTTGAACCCGGTCGTCTTTTGTGCGACATTGGTAACAACTTTCCTTAACACATACACCCCTTGCGCGACATCGGTGACACTTTTTCTTAACACAGACACCCATTGCGCGACATCGGTGGCATGTCTTTTGAACCCAATCGCCTTTTGCACGAGATGGGTGACACGACATCTGAATCCGAACACCTTTGTGCGACATCGTTGACAGCAATTCTGAATCCAGGCACCCCTTGCGCGACATTGGTGACACCTCTTCCTAACACAGACACCCATTGCGCGTCATTGGTGACACATTTTCTTAACACGTCCCCCATTGTGCGACATCGGTGAAAACAATTCGGAATCCAATCACCCCTTACGTGACATTGGTGACACCTCTTCCTAACACAGCCACACATTGCGCGTCATTGGTGACAAGTCTTCTTAACACAAACACCCCTTGCGCGACATCGGTGACACTTTTTCTTCACACAGACACCCATTGCGCGACATCGGTGGCATGTCCTTTGAACCCAACCGTCTTTTACACGAGATCGGTGACACATTTTCTGAACCCGGTCGTCTTTTGTGCGACATCGTTGACAACAATTCTGAATCCAGGCACCCATTGCGCGACATCAGTGACAAGTCTCCTTAACACATACACCCATTGCGCGACATTGGTAACACCTTTCCTTAACACAAACGCCCATTGCGCGACATCGGTGGCATGTCTTTTGAACCCAATCGCCTTTTGCACGAGATGGGTGACACGACATCTGAATCCGAACACCTTTGTGCGACATCGTTGACAGCAATTCTGAATCCAGGCACCCCTTGCGCGACATTGGTGACACCTCTTCCTAACACAGACACCCATTGCGCGTCATTGGTGACACATTTTCTTAACACAGACACCCATTGTGCGACATCGGTGACACCCCTTCTTAACACAGACACCCATTGCGCGACATCGGTGGCATGTCTTCTGAACCCGATGGCCTTTTGCACGAAATCGGTGACAGGACGTCTAAACCCGAACACCCTTTGTGCGACATCGTTGACAAAAATTCTGAATCCAGGCACCCCTCTCGCGACATCGGTGACACCTCTTCTTAACACATACACCCATTGCGCGACATTGGTAACTCCTTTCCTTAACACATACACTCATTACGCGACATTGGTAACACCTTTCCTTAACACAAACGCCCATTGCGCGACATCGGTGGCATGTCTTTTGAACCCAATCGTCTTTTACACGAGATCGGTGACACATTTTCTGAACCCGGTCGTCTTTTGTGCGACATTGGTAACAACTTTCCTTAACAAATACACCCTTTGCGCGACATCAGTGACAAGTCTTCTTAACACAAACACCCCTTGCCGACATCGGTGACACCTTTTCTTAACACAAACGCCCATTGCGCGACATCGGTGGCATGTCTTTTGAACCCAACCGTCTTTTACACGAGATCGCTGACACATTTTCTGAACCCGGACGTCTTTTGTGCGACATTGGTAACAACTTTCCTTAACACATACACCCTTTGCGCGACATCAGTGACAAGTCTTCTTAACACATACACCCATTGCGCGACATCGGTGGCATGTCTTTTGAACCCGATGGCCTTTTGCACGAAATCGGTGACACGACGTCTGAACCCGAACACCCTTTGTGCGACATCGTTGACAACAATTCTGAATCCAGGCACCCCTTTCGCGACATCGGTGACACCTCTTCTTAACACACACACCCATTGCGCAACATTGGTAACACCTTTCCTTAACACATACACCCATTACGCGACATTGGTAACACCTTTCCTTAACACAAACGCCCATTGCGCGACACCGGTGGCACGTCTTTTGAACCCAATCTTCTTTTACACGAGATCGGTGACACATTTTCTGAACCCGGTCGTCTTTTGTGCGACATTGGTAACAACTTTCCTTAACACATACACCCTTTGCGCGACTTCGTTGACACTTTTTCTTAACACAGACACCCATTGTGCGACATCGGTGGCATGTCTTCTGAACCCGATGGCCTTTTGCACGAAATCGGTGACACGACGTCTGAACCCGAACACCCTTTGTGCGACATCGTTGACAACAATTCTGAATCCGGGCACCCCTTGCGCGACATCGGTGACACTTTTTCTTCACACAGACACCCATTGCGCGACATCAGTGAGAAGTCTCCTTAACACATACACCCATTGCGCGACATTGGTAACACCTTTCCTTAACACATACGCCCATTGCGCGACATTGGTATCACCTTTCCTTAACACAAACGCCCATTGCGCGACATCGGTGGCATGTCTTTGGACCCAATCGTCTTTTACACGAGATCGCTGACACATTTTCTGAACCCGGTCGTCTTTTGTGCGACATTGGTAACAACTTTCCTTAACACATACACCCTTTGCGCGACATCAGTGACAAGTCTTCTTAACACAAACACCCCTTGCCGACATCGGTGACACCTTTTCTTAACACAAACGCCCATTGCGCGACATCGGTGGCATGTCTTTTGAACCCAACCGTCTTTTACACGAGATCGCTGACACATTTTCTGAACCCGGACGTCTTTTGTGCGACATTGGTAACAACTTTCCTTAACACATACACCCTTTGCGCGACATCAGTGACAACTTTCCTTAACACATACACCCATTGCGCGACATTGGTAACACCTTTCCTTAACACATACGCCCATTGCGCGACATTGGTATCACCTTTCCTTAACACAAACGCCCATTGCGCGACATCGGTGGCATGTCTTTTGAACCCAACCGTCTTTTACACGAGATCGGTGACACATTTTCTGAACCCGGTCGTCTTTTGTGCGACATCGTTGACAAAAATTCTGAATCCAGGCACCCCTTTCGCGACATCGGTGACACCTCTTCTTAACACACACACCCATTGCGCAACATTGGTAACACCTTTCCTTAACACATACACCCATTACGCGACATTGGTAACACCTTTCCTTAACACAAACGCCCATTGCGCGACATCGGTGGCACGTCTTTTGAACCCAATCGTCTTTTACACGAGATCGGTGACACGTTTTCTGAACCCGGTCGTCTTTTGTTCGACATTGGTAACAACTTTCCTTAACACATACACCCTTTGCGCGACTTCGTTGACACTTTTTCTTAACACAGACACCCATTGTGCGACATCGGTGGCATGTCTTCTGAACCCGATGGCCTTTTGCACGAAATCGGTGACACGACGTCTGAACCCGAACACCCTTTGTGCGACATCGTTGACAACAATTCTGAATCCGGGCACCCTTTGCGCGACTTCGTTGACACTTTTTCTTAACACAGACACCCATTGTGCGACATCGGTGGCATGTCTTCTGAACCCGATGGCCTTTTGCACGAAATCGGTGACACGACGTCTGAACCCGAACACCTTTGTGCGACATCGTTGACAACAATTCTGAATCCAGGCACCCCTTTCGCGACATCGGTGACACCTCTTCTTAACACACACACCCATTGCGCAACATTGGTAACACCTTTCCTTAACACATACACCCATTACGCGACATTGGTAACACCTTTCCTTAACACAAACGCCCATTGCGCGACATCGGTGGCACGTCTTTTGAACCCAATCTTCTTTTACACGAGATCGGTGACACATTTTCTGAACCCGGTCGTCTTTTGTGCGACATTGGTAACAACTTTCCTTAACACATACACCCTTTGCGCGACTTCGTTGACACTTTTTCTTAACACAGACACCCATTGCGCGACATCAGTGACAAGTCTTCTAAACCCGATCGCCTTTTGCACGAGATGGGTGACACGACATCTGAATCCGAACACCCTTTGTGCGACATCGTTGACAACAATTCTGAATCCAGGCACCCCTTGCGCGACATCGGTGACACTTTTTCTTCACACAGACACCCATTGCGCGACATCAGTGACAAGTCTCCTTAACACATACACCCATTGCGCGACATTGGTAACACCTTTCCTTAACACGTACGCCCATTGCGCGACATTGGTATCACCTTTCCTTAACACAAACGCCCATTGCGCAACATCGGTGGCATGTCTTTGGACCCATTCGTCTTTTACACGAGATCGGTGACACATTTTCTGAACCCGGCCGTCTTTTGTGCGACATTGGTAACAACTTTCCTTAACACATACACCCATTGCGCGACATCAGTGACAAGTCTTCTTAACACAAACACCCCTTGCGCGACATCGGTGACACTTTTTCTTCACACAGACACCCATTGCGCGACATCAGTGACAAGTCTCCTTAACACATACACCCATTGCGCGACATTGGTAACACCTTTCCTTAACACATACGCCCATTGCGCGACATTGGTATCACCTTTCCTTAACACAAACGCCCATTGCGCGACATCGGTGGCATGTCTTTGGACCCAATCGTCTTTTACACGAGATCGGTGACACATTTTCTGAACCCGGCCGTCTTTTGTGCGACATTGGTAACAACTTTCCTTAACACATACACCCATTGCGCGACATCAGTGACAAGTCTTCTTAACACAAACACCCCTTGCGCGACATCGGTGACACTTTTTCTTCACACAGACACCCATTGCGCGACATCAGTGACAAGTCTCCTTAACACATACACCCATTGCGCGACATTGGTAACACCTTTCCTTAACACATACACCCATTACGCGACATTGGTAACACCTTTCCTTAACACAAACGCCCATTGCGCGACATCGGTGGCATGTCTTTTGAACCCAATCGTCTTTTACACGAGATCGGTGACACATTTTCTGAACCCGGTCGTCTTTTGTGCGACATTGGTAACAACTTTCCTTAACACATACACCCTTTGCGCGACATCAGTGACAAGTCTTCTTAACACAAACACCCCTTGCCGACATCGGTGACACCTTTTCTTAACACAAACGCCCATTGCGCGACATCGGTGGCATGTCTTTTGAACCCAACCGTCTTTTACACGAGATCGCTGACACATTTTCTGAACCCGGACGTCTTCTGTGCGACATCGGTGACACCTCTTCTTAACACACACACCCATTGCGCAACATTGGTAACACCTTTCCTTAACACATACACCCATTACGCGACATTGGTAACACCTTTCCTTAACACAAACGCCCATTGCGCGACATCGGTGGCACGTCTTTTGAACCCAATCGTCTTTTACACGAGATCGGTGACACGTTTTCTGAAACCGGTCGTCTTTTGTTCGACATTGGTAACAACTTTCCTTAACACATACACCCTTTGCGCGACTTCGTTGACACTTTTTCTTAACACAGACACCCATTGTGCGACATCGGTGGCATGTCTTCTGAACCCGATGGCCTTTTGCACGAAATCGGTGACACGACGTCTGAACCCGAACACCCTTTGTGCGACATCGTTGACAACAATTCTGAATCCGGGCACCCCTTGCGCGACATCGGTGACACTTTTTCTTAACACAGACACCCATTGCGCGACATCAGTGACAAGTCTTCTAAACCCGATCGCCTTTTGCACGAGATGGGTGACACGACATCTGAATCCGAACACCCTTTGTGCGACATCGTTGACAACAATTCTGAATCCAGGCACCCCTTGCGCGACATCGGTGACACTTTTTCTTCACACAGACACCCATTGCGCGACATCAGTGACAAGTCTCCTTAACACATACACCCATTGCGCGACATTGGTAACACCTTTCCTTAACACGTACGCCCATTGCGCGACATTGGTATCACCTTTCCTTAACACAAACGCCCATTGCGCAACATCGGTGGCATGTCTTTGGACCCATTCGTCTTTTACACGAGATCGGTGACACATTTTCTGAACCCGGCCGTCTTTTGTGCGACATTGGTAACAACTTTCCTTAACACATACACCCATTGCGCGACATCAGTGACAAGTCTTCTTAACACAAACACCCCTTGCGCGACATCGGTGACACTTTTTCTTCACACAGACACCCATTGCGCGACATCAGTGACAAGTCTCCTTAACACATACACCCATTGCGCGACATTGGTAACACCTTTCCTTAACACATACGCCCATTGCGCGACATTGGTATCACCTTTCCTTAACACAAACGCCCATTGCGCGACATCGGTGGCATGTCTTTGGACCCAATCGTCTTTTACACGAGATCGGTGACACATTTTCTGAACCCGGCCGTCTTTTGTGCGACATTGGTAACAACTTTCCTTAACACATACACCCATTGCGCGACATCAGTGACAAGTCTTCTTAACACAAACACCCCTTGCGCGACATCGGTGACACTTTTTCTTCACACAGACACCCATTGCGCGACATCAGTGACAAGTCTCCTTAACACATACACCCATTGCGCGACATTGGTAACACCTTTCCTTAACACATACACCCATTACGCGACATTGGTAACACCTTTCCTTAACACAAACGCCCATTGCGCGACATCGGTGGCATGTCTTTTGAACCCAATCGTCTTTTACACGAGATCGGTGACACATTTTCTGAACCCGGTCGTCTTTTGTGCGACATCGGTGACACCTCTTCTTAACACACACACCCATTGCGCAACATTGGTAACACCTTTCCTTAACACATACACCCATTACGCGACATTGGTAACACCTTTCCTTAACACAAACGCCCATTGCGCGACATCGGTGGCACGTCTTTTGAACCCAATCGTCTTTTACACGAGATCGGTGACACATTTTCTGAACCCGGTCGTCTTTTGTGCGACATTGGTAACAACTTTCCTTAACACATACACCCTTTGCGCGACATCAGTGACAAGTCTTCTTAACACAAACACCCCTTGCCGACATCGGTGACACCTTTTCTTAACACAAACGCCCATTGCGCGACATCGGTGGCATGTCTTTTGAACCCAACCGTCTTTTACACGAGATCGCTGACACATTTTCTGAACCCGGACGTCTTCTGTGCGACATCGGTGACACCTCTTCTTAACACACACACCCATTGCGCAACATTGGTAACACCTTTCCTTAACACATACACCCATTACGCGACATTGGTAACACCTTTCCTTAACACAAACGCCCATTGCGCGACATCGGTGGCACGTCTTTTGAACCCAATCGTCTTTTACACGAGATCGGTGACACGTTTTCTGAAACCGGTCGTCTTTTGTTCGACATTGGTAACAACTTTCCTTAACACATACACCCTTTGCGCGACTTCGTTGACACTTTTTCTTAACACAGACACCCATTGTGCGACATCGGTGGCATGTCTTCTGAACCCGATGGCCTTTTGCACGAAATCGGTGACACGACGTCTGAACCCGAACACCCTTTGTGCGACATCGTTGACAACAATTCTGAATCCGGGCACCCCTTGCGCGACATCGGTGACACTTTTTCTTAACACAGACACCCATTGCGCGACATCAGTGACAAGTCTTCTAAACCCGATCGCCTTTTGCACGAGATGGGTGACACGACATCTGAATCCGAACACCCTTTGTGCGACATCGTTGACAACAATTCTGAATCCAGGCACCCCTTGCGCGACATCGGTGACACTTTTTCTTCACACAGACACCCATTGCGCGACATCAGTGACAAGTCTCCTTAGCACATACACCCATTGCGCGACATTGGTAACACCTTTCCTTAACACATACGCCCATTGCGCGACATTGGTATCACCTTTCCTTAACACAAACGCCCATTGCGCGACATCGGTGGCATGTCTTTGGACCCAATCGTCTTTTACACGAGATCGGTGACACATTTTCTGAACCCGGCCGTCTTTTGTGCGACATTGGTAACAACTTTCCTTAACACATACACCCATTGCGCGACATCAGTGACAAGTCTTCTTAACACAAACACCCCTTGCGCGACATCGGTGACACTTTTTCTTCACACAGACACCCATTGCGCGACATCAGTGACAAGTCTCCTTAACACATACACCCATTGCGCGACATTGGTAACACCTTTCCTTAACACAAACGCCCATTGCGCGACATCGGTGGCATGTCTTTTGAACCCAATCGTCTTTTACACGAGATCGGTGACACATTTTCTGAACCCGGTCGTCTTTTGTGCGACATTGGTAACAACTTTCCTTAACACATACACCCTTTGCGCGACATCAGTGACAAGTCTTCTTAACACAAACACCCCTTGCCGACATCGGTGACACCTTTTCTTAACACAAACGCCCATTGCGCGACATCGGTGGCATGTCTTTTGAACCCAACCGTCTTTTACACGAGATCGCTGACACATTTTCCGAACCCGGACGTCTTTTGTGCGACATTGGTAACAACTTTCCTTAACATTTACACCCATTGCGCGACATTGGTAACACCTTTCCTTAACACATACGCCCATTGCGCGACATTGGTATCACCTTTCCTTAACACAAACGCCCATTGCGCGACATCGGTGGCATGTCTTTTGAACCCAACCGTCTTTTACACGAGATCGGTGACACATTTTCTGAACCCGGTCGTCTTTTGTGCGACATCGTTGACAAAAATTCTGAATCCAGGCACCCCTTTCGCGACATCGGTGACACCTCTTCTTAACACACACACCCATTGCGCAACATTGGTAACACCTTTCCTTAACACATACACCTATTACGCGACATTGGTAACACCTTTCCTTAACACAAACGCCCATTGCGCGACATCGGTGGCACGTCTTTTGAACCCAATCGTCTTTTACACGAGATCGGTGACACGTTTTCTGAACCCGGTCGTCTTTTGTTCGACATTGGTAACAACTTTCCTTAACACATACACCCTTTGCGCGACTTCGTTGACACTTTTTCTTAACACAGACACCCATTGTGCGACATCGGTGGCATGTCTTCTGAACCCGATGGCCTTTTGCACGAAATCGGTGACACGACGTCTGAACCCGAACACCCTTTGTGCGACATGGTTGACAACAATTCTGAATCCGGGCACCCTTTGCGCGACTTCGTTGACACTTTTTCTTAACACAGACACCCATTGTGCGACATCGGTGGCATGTCTTCTGAACCCGATGGCCTTTTGCACGAAATCGGTGACACGACGTCTGAATCCGAACACCTTTGTGCGACATCGTTGACAACAATTCTGAATCCAGGCACCCCTTTCGCGACATCGGTGACACCTCTTCTTAACACACACACCCATTGCGCAACATTGGTAACACCTTTCCTTAACACATACACCCATTACGCGACATTGGTAACACCTTTCCTTAACACAAACGCCCATTGCGCGACATCGGTGGCACGTCTTTTGAACCCAATCTTCTTTTACACGAGATCGGTGACACATTTTCTGAACCCGGTCGTCTTTTGTGCGACATTGGTAACAACTTTCCTTAACACATACACCCTTTGCGCGACTTCGTTGACACTTTTTCTTAACACAGACACCCATTGTGCGACATCGGTGGCATGTCTTCTGAACCCGATGGCCTTTTGCACGAAATCGGTGACACGACGTCTGAACCCGAACACCCTTTGTGCGACATCGTTGACAACAATTCTGAATCCGGGCACCCCTTGCGCGACATCGGTGACACTTTTTCTTAACACAGACACCCATTGCGCGACATCAGTGACAAGTGTTCTAAACCCGATCGCCTTTTGCACGAGATGGGTGACACGACATCTGAATCCGAACACCCTTTGTGCGACATCGTTGACAACAATTCTGAATCCAGGCACCCCTTGCGCGACATCGGTGACACTTTTTCTTCACACAGACACCCATTGCGCGACATCAGTGACAAGTCTTCTAAACCCGATCGCCTTTTGCACGAGATGGGTGACACGACATCTGAATCCGAACACCCTTTGTGCGACATCGTTGACAACAATTCTGAATCCAGGCACCCCTTGCGCGACATCAGTGACAAGTCTCCTTAACACGTACACCCATTGCGCGACATTGGTAACACCTTTCCTTAACACATACGCCCATTGCGCGACATTGGTATCACCTTTCCTTAACACAAACGCCCATTGCGCGACATCGGTGGCATGTCTTTGGACCCAATCGTCTTTTACACGAGATCGGTGACACATTTTCTGAACCCGGCCGTCTTTTGTGCGACATTGGTAACAACTTTCCTTAACACATACACCCATTGCGCGACATCAGTGACAAGTCTTCTTAACACAAACACCCCTTGCGCGACATCGGTGACACTTTTTCTTCACACAGACACCCATTGCGCGACATCAGTGACAAGTCTCCTTAACACATACACCCATTGCGCGACATTGGTAACACCTTTCCTTAACACATACGCCCATTGCGCGACATTGGTATCACCTTTCCTTAACACAAACGCCCATTGCGCGACATCGGTGGCATGTCTTTGGACCCAATCGTCTTTTACACGAGATCGGTGACACATTTTCTGAACCCGGCCGTCTTTTGTGCGACATTGGTAACAACTTTCCTTAACACATACACCCATTGCGCGACATCAGTGACAAGTCTTCTTAACACAAACACCCCTTGCGCGACATCGGTGACACTTTTTCTTCACATAGACACCCATTGCGCGACATCGGTGGCATGTCTTTTGAACCCAATCGCCTTTTGCACGAGATGGGTGACACGACATCTGAATCCGAACACCTTTGTGCGACATCGCTGACAACAATTCTGAATCCAGGCACCCCTTGCGCGACATTGGTGACACCTCTTCCTAACACAGATACCCGTTGCGCAGCATCGGTGACACGTCTCCTAAACCCGATAGCCTTTTGCACGAGATGGGTGACACGACATCTGAATCCGAACACCCTTTGTGCGACATCGTTGACAACAATTCTGAATCCAGGCACCCTTTGTGCGACATCGTTGACAACAATTCTGAATCCAGGCACCCCTTGCGCGACATCGGTAACACTTTTTCTTAACACAGACACCCATTGCGCGACATCAGTGACAAGTCTTCTTAACACAAACACCCCTTGCGCGACATCGGTGACACTTTTTCTTCACACAGACACCCATTGCGCGACATCAGTGACAAGTCTCCTTAACACATACACCCATTGCGCGACATTGGTAACACCTTTCCTTAACACATAGGCCCATTGCGCGACATTGGTATCACCTTTCCTTAACACAAACGCCCATTGCGCGACATCGGTGGCATGTCTTTGGACCCAATCGTCTTTTACACGAGATCGCTGACACATTTTCTGAACCCGGTCGTCTTTTGTGCGACATTGGTAACAACTTTCCTTAACACATACACCCTTTGCGCGACATCAGTGACAAGTCTTCTTAACACAAACACCCCTTGCCGACATCGGTGACACTTTTTCTTCACACAGACACCCATTGCGCGACATCAGTGACAAGTCTCCTTAACACATACACCCATTGCGCGACATTGGTGATACTTTTTCTTAACATAGACACCCACTACGCGATATTGGTAATACCTTTTCTTAACACAGACCCGCATTGCGAGACACAGGTGGCATGTCTTTTGAACCCAGTCGTCTTTTACACGAGATCGGTGACACATTTTCTGAACCCGGTCGTCTTTTGTGCGACATTGGTAACAGCTTTCCTTAACACATACACCCTTTGCGCGACTTCGTTGACACTTTTTCTTAACACAGACACCCATTGTGCGACATCGGTGACACCCCTTCTTAACACAGACACCCATTGCGCGACATCGGTGGCATGTCTTCTGAACCCGATGGCCTTTTGCACGAAATCGGTGACACGACGTCTAAACCCGAACACCCTTTGTGCGACATCGTTGACAAAAATTCTGAATCCAGGCACCCCTCTCGCGACATCGGTGACACCTCTTCTTAACACATACACCCATTGCGCGACATTGGTAACTCCTTTCCTTAACACATACACCCATTACGCGACATTGGTAACACCTTTCCTTAACACAAACGCCCATTGCGCGACATCGGTGGCATGTCTTTTGAACCCAATCGTCTTTTACACGAGATCGGTGACACATTTTCTGAACCCGGTCGTCTTTTGTGCGACATTGGTAACAACCTTCCTTAACACATACACCCTTTGCGCGACATCAGTGACAAGTCTTCTTAACACAAACACCCCTTGCCGGCATCGGTGACACCTTTTCTTAACACAAACGCCCATTGCGCGACATCGGTGGCATGTCTTTTGAACCCAATCGCCTTTTGCACGAGATGGGTGACACGACATGTGAATCCGAACACCTTTGTGCGACATCGTTGACAACAATTCTGAATCCATGCACCCCTTGCGCGACATTGGTGGCACCTCTTCCTAACACAGCCACACATTGCGCGTCATTGGTGACAAGTCTTCTTAACACAAACACCCCTTGCGCGACATCGGTGACACTTTTTCTTCACACAGACACCCATTGCGCGACATCAGTGACTAGTCTCCTTAACACATACACCCATTGCGCGACATTGGTAACACCTTTCCTTAACATATACGCCCATTGCGCGACATTGGTATCATCTTTCCTTAACACAAACGCCCATTGCGCGACATCGGTGGCATGTCTTTTGAACCCAATCGTCTTTTACACGAGATCGGTGAATCATTTTCTGAACCCGGTCGTCTTTTGTGCGACATCGTTGACAACAATTCTGAATCCAGGCACACCTTGCGCGACATCGGTAACACTTCTTCTTAACACAGACACCCATTGCGCGACATCAGTGACAAGTCTTCTTAACACAAACACCTCTTGCGCGACATCGGTGACACTTTTTCTTCACACAGACACCCATTGCGCGACATCGGTGGCATGTCTTTTGAACCCAATCCTCTTTTACACGAGATCGCTGACACATTTTTTGAACCCGGTCGTCTTTTGTGCGACATTGGTAACAACTTTCCTTAACACATACGCCCATTGCGCGACATTGGTATCACCTTTCCTTAACACAAACGCCCATTGCGCGACATCGGTGGCATGCCTTTTGAACCCAATCGTCTTTTACACGAGATCGGTGACACATTTTCTGAACCCGGTCGTCTTTTGTGCGACATCATTGACAACAATTTTGAATCCAGGCACCCCTTGCGCGACATCGGTAACACTTTTTCTTCACACAGACACCCATTGCGCGACATCAGTGACAAGTCTCCTTAACACATACACCCATTGCGCGACATTGGTAACACCTTTCCTTAACACAAACGCCCATTGCGCGACATCGGTGGCATGTCTTTTGAACCCAATCCTCTTTTACACGAGATCGCTGACACATTTTTTGAACCCGGTCGTCTTTTGTGCGACATTGGTAACAACTTTCCTTAACACATACCCCCCTTGCGCGACATCGGTGACACTTTTTCTTAACACAGACACCCATTGCGCGACATCGGTGGCATGTCTTTTGAACCCAATCGCCTTTTGCACGAGATGGGTGACACGACATCTGAATCCGAACACCTTTGTGCGACATCGTTGACAACAATTCTGAATCCATGCACCCCTTGCGCGACATTGGTGACACCTCTTCCTAACACAGCCACACATTGCGCGTCATTGGTGACAAGTCTTCTTAACACAAACACCCCTTGCGCGACATCGGTGACACTTTTTCTTCACACAGACACCCATTGCGCGACATCAGTGACAAGTCTCCTTAACACATACACCCATTGCGCGACATTGGTAACACCTTTCCTTAACACATACGCCCATTGCGCGACATTGGTATCATCTTTCCTTAACACAAACGCCCATTGCGCGACATCGGTGGCATGTCTTTTGAACCCAATCGTCTTTTACACGAGATCGGTGACACATTTTCTGAACCCGGTCGTCTTTTGTGCGACATCGTTGACAACAATTCTGAATCCATGCACCCCTTGCGCGACATTGGTGACACCTCTTCCTAATACAGCCACACATTGCGCGTCATTGGTGACAAGTCTTCTTAACACAAACACCCCTTGCGCGACATCGGTGACACTTTTTCTTCACACAGACACCCATTGCGCGACATCAGTGACAAGTCTCCTTAACACATACACCCATTGCGCGACATTGGTAACACCTTTCCTTAACACATACGCCCATTGCGCGACATTGGTATCATCTTTCCTTAACACAAACGCCCATTGCGCGACATCGGTGGCATGTCTTTTGAACCCAATCGTCTTTTACACAAGATCGGTGAATCATTTTCTGAACCCGGTCGTCTTTTGTGCGACATCGTTGACAACAATTCTGAATCCAGGCACACCTTGCGCGACATCGGTAACACTTCTTCTTAACACAGACACCCATTGCGCGACATCAGTGACAAGTCTTCTTAACACAAACACCTCTTGCGCGACATCGGTGACACTTTTTCTTCACACAGACACCCATTGCGCGACATCGGTGGCATGTCTTTTGAACCCAATCCTCTTTTACACGAGATCGCTGACACATTTTTTGAACCCGGTCGTCTTTTGTGCGACATTGGTAACAACTTTCCTTAACACATACGCCCATTGCGCGACATTGGTATCACCTTTCCTTAACACAAACGCCCATTGCGCGACATCGGTGGCATGTCTTTTGAACCCAATCGTCTTGTACACGAGATCGGTGACACATTTTCTGAACCCGGTCGTCTTTTGTGCGACATCATTGACAACAATTTTGAATCCAGGCACCCCTTGCGCGACATCGGTAACACTTTTTCTTCACACAGACACCCATTGCGCGACATCAGTGACAAGTCTCCTTAACACATACACCCATTGCGCGACATTGGTAACACCTTTCCTTAACACAAACGCCCATTGCGCGACATCGGTGGCATGTCTTTTGAACCCAATCCTCTTTTACACGAGATCGCTGACACATTTTTTGAACCCGGTCGTCTTTTGTGCGACATTGGTAACAACTTTCCTTAACACATACACCCCTTGCGCGACATCGGTGACACTTTTTCTTAACACAGACACCCATTGCGCGACATCGGTGGCATGTCTTTTGAACCCAATCGCCTTTTGCACGAGATGGGTGACACGACATCTGAATCCGAACACCTTTGTGCGACATCGTTGACAGCAATTCTGAATCCAGGCACCCCTTGCGCGACATTGGTGACACCTCTTCCTAACACAGACACCCATTGCGCGTCATTGGTGACACATTTTCTTAACACGTCCCCCATTGTGCGACATCGGTGAAAACAATTCGGAATCCAATCACCCCTTACGTGACATTGGTGACACCTTTTCTCAACATAGACACCCGTTGCGCGACATTGGTAACACCTTTCCTTAACACATACACCCATTACGCGACATTGGTAACACCTTTCCTTAACACAAACGCCCATTGCGCGACATCGGTGGCATGTCTTTTGAACCCAATCGCCTTTTGCACGAGATGGGTGACACGACATCTGAATCCGAACACCTTTGTGCGACATCGTTGACAGCAATTCTGAATCCAGGCACCCCTTGCGCGACATTGGTGACACCTCTTCCTAACACAGACACCCATTGCGCGTCATTGGTGACACATTTTCTTAACACAGACACCCATTGTGCGACATCGGTGACACCCCTTCTTAACACAGACACCCATTGCGCGACATCGGTGGCATGTCTTCTGAACCCGATGGCCTTTTGCACGAAATCGGTGACAGGACGTCTAAACCCGAACACCCTTTGTGCGACATCGTTGACAAAAATTCTGAATCCAGGCACCCCTCTCGCGACATCGGTGACACCTCTTCTTAACACATACACCCATTGCGCGACATTGGTAACTCCTTTCCTTAACACATACACTCATTACGCGACATTGGTAACACCTTTCCTTAACACAAACGCCCATTGCGCGACATCGGTGGCATGTCTTTTGAACCCAATCGCCTTTTGCACGAGATGGGTGACACGACATCTGAATCCGAACACCTTTGTGCGACATCGTTGACAGCAATTCTGAATCCAGGCACCCCTTGCGCGACATTGGTGACACCTCTTCCTAACACAGACACCCATTGCGCGTCATTGGTGACACATTTTCTTAACACAGACACCCATTGTGCGACATCGGTGACACCCCTTCTTAACACAGACACCCATTGCGCGACATCGGTGGCATGTCTTCTGAACCCGATGGCCTTTTGCACGAAATCGGTGACAGGACGTCTAAACCCGAACACCCTTTGTGCGACATCGTTGACAAAAATTCTGAATCCAGGCACCCCTCTCGCGACATCGGTGACACCTCTTCTTAACACATACACCCATTGCGCGACATTGGTAACTCCTTTCCTTAACACATACACTCATTACGCGACATTGGTAACACCTTTCCTTAACACAAACGCCCATTGCGCGACATCGGTGGCATGTCTTTTGAACCCAATCGTCTTTTACACGAGATCGGTGACACATTTTCTGAACCCGGTCGTCTTTTGTGCGACATTGGTAACAACTTTCCTTAACAAATACACCCTTTGCGCGACATCAGTGACAAGTCTTCTTAACACAAACACCCCTTGCCGACATCGGTGACACCTTTTCTTAACACAAACGCCCATTGCGCGACATCGGTGGCATGTCTTTTGAACCCAACCGTCTTTTACACGAGATCGCTGACACATTTTCTGAACCCGGACGTCTTTTGTGCGACATTGGTAACAACTTTCCTTAACACATACACCCTTTGCGCGACATCAGTGACAAGTCTTCTTAACACATACACCCATTGCGCGACATCGGTGGCATGTCTTTTGAACCAGATGGCCTTTTGCACGAAATCGATGACACGACGTCTGAACCCGAACACCCTTTGTGCGACATCGTTGACAACAATTCTGAATCCAGGCACCCCTTTCGCGACATCGGTGACACCTCTTCTTAACACACACACCCATTGCGCAACATTGGTAACACCTTTCCTTAACACATACACCCATTACGCGACATTGGTAACACCTTTCCTTAACACAAACGCCCATTGCGCGACACCGGTGGCACGTCTTTTGAACCCAATCTTCTTTTACACGAGATCGGTGACACATTTTCTGAACCCGGTCGTCTTTTGTGCGACATTGGTAACAACTTTCCTTAACACATACACCCTTTGCGCGACTTCGTTGACACTTTTTCTTAACACAGACACCCATTGTGCGACATCGGTGGCATGTCTTCTGAACCCGATGGCCTTTTGCACGAAATCGGTGACACGACGTCTGAACCCGAACACCCTTTGTGCGACATCGTTGACAACAATTCTGAATCCGGGCACCCCTTGCGCGACATCGGTGACACTTTTTCTTCACACAGACACCCATTGCGCGACATCAGTGAGAAGTCTCCTTAACACATACACCCATTGCGCGACATTGGTAACACCTTTCCTTAACACATACGCCCATTGCGCGACATTGGTATCACCTTTCCTTAACACAAACGCCCATTGCGCGACATCGGTGGCATGTCTTTGGACCCAATCGTCTTTTACACGAGATCGCTGACACATTTTCTGAACCCGGTCGTCTTTTGTGCGACATTGGTAACAACTTTCCTTAACACATACACCCTTTGCGCGACTTCGTTGACACTTTTTCTTAACACAGACACCCATTGTGCGACATCGGTGACACCCCTTCTTAACACAGACACCCATTGCGCGACATCGGTGGCATGCCTTCTGAACCCGATGGCCTTTTGCACGAAATCGGTGACACGACGTCTAAACCCGAACACCCTTTGTGCGACATCGTTGACAAAAATTCTGAATCCAGGCACCCCTCTCACGACATCGGTGACACCTCTTCTTAACACATACACCCATTGCGCGACATTGGTAACTCCTTTCCTTAACACATTCACCCATTACGCGACATTGGTAACACCTTTCCTTAACACAAACGCCCATTGCGCGACATCGGTGGCATGTCTTTTGAACCCAATCGTCTTTTACACGAGATCGGTGACACATTTTCTGAACCCGGTCGTCTTTTGTGCGACATTGGTAACAACTTTCCTTAACACATACACCCTTTGCGCGACATCAGTGACAAGTCTTCTTAACACAAACACCCCTTGCCGACATCGGTGACACCTTTTTTTAACACAAACGCCCATTGCGCGACATCGGTGGCATGTCTTTTGAACCCAACCGTCTTTACACGAGATCGCTGACCCATTTTCTGAACCCGGTCGTCTTTTGTTCGACATTGGTAACAACTTTCCTTAACACATACACCCTTTGCGCGACATCAGTGACAAGTCTTCTTAACACAAACACCCCTTGCCGACATCGGTGACACCTTTTCTTAACACAAACGCCCATTGCGCGACATCGGTGGCATGTCTTTTGAACCCAACCGTCTTTTACACGAGATCGCTGACACATTTTCTGAACCCGGACGTCTTTTGTGCGACATTGGTAACAACTTTCCTTAACACATACACCCTTTGCGCGACATCAGTGACAAGTCTTCTTAACACATACACCCATTGCGCGACATTGGTAACACCTTTCCTTAACACATACGCCCATTGCGCGACATTGGTATCACCTTTCCTTAACACAAACGCACATTGCGCGACATCGTTGGCATGTCTTTTGAACCCAACCGTCTTTTACACGAGATCGGTGACACATTTTCTGAACCCGGTCGTCTTTTGTGCGACATTGGTAACAACTTTCCTTAACACATACACCCTTTGCGCGACATCAGTGACAAGTCTTCTTAACACAAACACCCCTTGCCGACATCGGTGACACTTTTTCTTCACACAGACACCCATTGCGCGACATCAGTGACAAGTCTCCTTAACACATACACCCATTGCGCGACATTGGTGATACTTTTTCTTAACATAGACACCCACTACGCGACATTGGTAATACCTTTTCTTAACACAAACGCCCATTGCGCGACATCGGTGGCATGTCTTTTGAACCCAACCGTCTTTTACACGAGATCGCTGACACATTTTCTGAACCCGGACGTCTTTTGTGCGACATTGGTAACAACTTTCCTTAACACATACACCCTTTGCGCGACATCAGTGACAAGTCTTCTTAACACATACACCCATTGCGCGACATCGGTGGCATGTCTTTTGAACCAGATGGCCTTTTGCACGAAATCGATGACACGACGTCTGAACCCGAACACCCTTTGTGCGACATCGTTGACAACAATTCTGAATCCAGGCACCCCTTTCGCGACATCGGTGACACCTCTTCTTAACACACACACCCATTGCGCAACATTGGTAACACCTTTCCTTAACACATACACCCATTACGCGACATTGGTAACACCTTTCCTTAACACAAACGCCCATTGCGCGACACCGGTGGCACGTCTTTTGAACCCAATCTTCTTTTACACGAGATCGGTGACACATTTTCTGAACCCGGTCGTCTTTTGTGCGACATTGGTAACAACTTTCCTTAACACATACACCCTTTGCGCGACTTCGTTGACACTTTTTCTTAACACAGACACCCATTGTGCGACATCGGTGGCATGTCTTCTGAACCCGATGGCCTTTTGCACGAAATCGGTGACACGACGTCTGAACCCGAACACCCTTTGTGCGACATCGTTGACAACAATTCTGAATCCGGGCACCCCTTGCGCGACATCGGTGACACTTTTTCTTCACACAGACACCCATTGCGCGACATCAGTGAGAAGTCTCCTTAACACATACACCCATTGCGCGACATTGGTAACACCTTTCCTTAACACATACGCCCATTGCGCGACATTGGTATCACCTTTCCTTAACACAAACGCCCATTGCGCGACATCGGTGGCATGTCTTTGGACCCAATCGTCTTTTACACGAGATCGCTGACACATTTTCTGAACCCGGTCGTCTTTTGTGCGACATTGGTAACAACTTTCCTTAACACATACACCCTTTGCGCGACTTCGTTGACACTTTTTCTTAACACAGACACCCATTGTGCGACATCGGTGACACCCCTTCTTAACACAGACACCCATTGCGCGACATCGGTGGCATGCCTTCTGAACCCGATGGCCTTTTGCACGAAATCGGTGACACGACGTCTAAACCCGAACACCCTTTGTGCGACATCGTTGACAAAAATTCTGAATCCAGGCACCCCTCTCACGACATCGGTGACACCTCTTCTTAACACATACACCCATTGCGCGACATTGGTAACTCCTTTCCTTAACACATTCACCCATTACGCGACATTGGTAACACCTTTCCTTAACACAAACGCCCATTGCGCGACATCGGTGGCATGTCTTTTGAACCCAATCGTCTTTTACACGAGATCGGTGACACATTTTCTGAACCCGGTCGTCTTTTGTGCGACATTGGTAACAACTTTCCTTAACACATACACCCTTTGCGCGACATCAGTGACAAGTCTTCTTAACACAAACACCCCTTGCCGACATCGGTGACACCTTTTTTTAACACAAACGCCCATTGCGCGACATCGGTGGCATGTCTTTTGAACCCAACCGTCTTTACACGAGATCGCTGACCCATTTTCTGAACCCGGTCGTCTTTTGTTCGACATTGGTAACAACTTTCCTTAACACATACACCCTTTGCGCGACATCAGTGACAAGTCTTCTTAACACAAACACCCCTTGCCGACATCGGTGACACCTTTTCTTAACACAAACGCCCATTGCGCGACATCGGTGGCATGTCTTTTGAACCCAACCGTCTTTTACACGAGATCGCTGACACATTTTCTGAACCCGGACGTCTTTTGTGCGACATTGGTAACAACTTTCCTTAACACATACACCCTTTGCGCGACATCAGTGACAAGTCTTCTTAACACATACACCCATTGCGCGACATTGGTAACACCTTTCCTTAACACATACGCCCATTGCGCGACATTGGTATCACCTTTCCTTAACACAAACGCACATTGCGCGACATCGTTGGCATGTCTTTTGAACCCAACCGTCTTTTACACGAGATCGGTGACACATTTTCTGAACCCGGTCGTCTTTTGTGCGACATTGGTAACAACTTTCCTTAACACATACACCCTTTGCGCGACATCAGTGACAAGTCTTCTTAACACAAACACCCCTTGCCGACATCGGTGACACTTTTTCTTCACACAGACACCCATTGCGCGACATCAGTGACAAGTCTCCTTAACACATACACCCATTGCGCGACATTGGTGATACTTTTTCTTAACATAGACACCCACTACGCGACATTGGTAATACCTTTTCTTAACACAAACGCCCATTGCGCGACATCGGTGGCATGTCTTTTGAACCCAACCGTCTTTTACACGAGATCGCTGACACATTTTCTGAACCCGGACGTCTTTTGTGCGACATTGGTAACAACTTTCCTTAACACATACACCCTTTGCGCGACATCAGTGACAAGTCTTCTTAACACATACACCCATTGCGCGACATCGGTGGCATGTCTTTTGAACCAGATGGCCTTTTGCACGAAATCGGTGACACGACGTCTGAACCCGAACACCCTTTGTGCGACATCGTTGACAACAATTCTGAATCCAGGCACCCCTTTCGCGACATCGGTGACACCTCTTCTTAACACACACACCCATTGCGCAACATTGGTAACACCTTTCCTTAACACATACACCCATTACGCGACATTGGTAACACCTTTCCTTAACACAAACGCCCATTGCGCGACACCGGTGGCACGTCTTTTGAACCCAATCTTCTTTTACACGAGATCGGTGACACATTTTCTGAACCCGGTCGTCTTTTGTGCGACATTGGTAACAACTTTCCTTAACACATACACCCTTTGCGCGACTTCGTTGACACTTTTTCTTAACACAGACACCCATTGTGCGACATCGGTGGCATGTCTTCTGAACCCGATGGCCTTTTGCACGAAATCGGTGACACGACGTCTGAACCCGAACACCCTTTGTGCGACATCGTTGACAACAATTCTGAATCCGGGCACCCCTTGCGCGACATCGGTGACACCCCTTCTTAACACAGACACCCATTGCGCGACATCGGTGGCATGCCTTCTGAACCCGATGGCCTTTTGCACGAAATCGGTGACACGACGTCTAAACCCGAACACCCTTTGTGCGACATCGTTGACAAAAATTCTGAATCCAGGCACCCCTCTCACGACATCGGTGACACCTCTTCTTAACACATACACCCATTGCGCGACATTGGTAACTCCTTTCCTTAACACATTCACCCATTACGCGACATTGGTAACACCTTTCCTTAACACAAACGCCCATTGCGCGACATCGGTGGCATGTCTTTTGAACCCAATCGTCTTTTACACGAGATCGGTGACACATTTTCTGAACCCGGTCGTCTTTTGTGCGACATTGGTAACAACTTTCCTTAACACATGCACCCTTTGCGCGACATCAGTGACAAGTCTTCTTAACACAAACACCCCTTGCCGACATCGGTGACACCTTTTTTTAACACAAACGCCCATTGCGCGACATCGGTGGCATGTCTTTTGAACCCAACCGTCTTTACACGAGATCGCTGACCCATTTTCTGAACCCGGTCGTCTTTTGTTCGACATTGGTAACAACTTTCATTAACACAAACACCCTTTGCGCGACATCAGTGACAAGTCTTCTTAACACAAACACCCCTTGCCGACATCGGTGACACCTTTTCTTAACACAAACGCCCATTGCGCGACATCGGTGGCATGTCTTTTGAACCCAACCGTCTTTTACACGAGATCGCTGACACATTTTCTGAACCCGGACGTCTTTTGTGCGACATTGGTAACAACTTTCCTTAACACATACACCCTTTGCGCGACATCAGTGACAAGTCTTCTTAACACATACACCCATTGCGCGACATTTGTAACACCTTTCCTTAACACATACGCCCATTGCGCGACATTGGTATCACCTTTCCTTAACACAAACGCACATTGCGCGACATCGGTGGCATGTCTTTTGAACCCAACCGTCTTTTACACGAGATCGGTGACACATTTTCTGAACCCGGTCGTCTTTTGTGCGACATTGGTAACAACTTTCCTTAACACATACACCCTTTGCGCGACATCAGTGACAAGTCTTCTTAACACAAACACCCCTTGCCGACATCGGTGACACTTTTTCTTCACACAGACACCCATTGCGCGACATCAGTGACAAGTCTCCTTAACACATACACCCATTGCGCGACATTGGTGATACTTTTTCTTAACATAGACACCCACTACGCGACATTGGTAATACCTTTTCTTAACACAAACGCCCATTGCGCGACATCGGTGGCATGTCTTTTGAACCCAATCGTCTTTTACACGAAATCGCTGACACATTTTCTGAACCCGGTCGTCTTTTGTGCGACATTGGTAACAACTTTCCTCAACACATACACCCTTTGCGCGACTTCGTTGACACTTTTTCTTAACACAGACACCCATTGTGCGACATCGGTGACACCCCTTCTTAACACAGACACCCATTGCGCGACATCGGTGGCATGCCTTCTGAACCCGATGGCCTTTTGCACGAAATCGGTGACACGACGTCTAAACCCGAACACCCTTTGTGCGACATCGTTGACAAAAATTCTGAATCCAGGCACCCCTCTCACGACATCGGTGACACCTCTTCTTAACACATACACCCATTGCGCGACATTGGTAACTCCTTTCCTTAACACATTCACCCATTACGCGACATTGGTAACACCTTTCCTTAACACAAACGCCCATTGCGCGACATCGGTGGCATGTCTTTTGAACCCAATCGTCTTTTACACGAGATCGGTGACACATTTTCTGAACCCGGTCGTCTTTTGTGCGACATTGGTAACAACTTTCCTTAACACATACACCCTTTGCGCGACATCAGTGACAAGTCTTCTTAACACAAACACCCCTTGCCGACATCGGTGACACCTTTTTTTAACACAAACGCCCATTGCGCGACATCGGTGGCATGTCTTTTGAACCCAACCGTCTTTACACGAGATCGCTGACCCATTTTCTGAACCCGGTCGTCTTTTGTTCGACATTGGTAACAACTTTCCTTAACACATACACCCTTTGCGCGACATCAGTGACAAGTCTTCTTAACACAAACACCCCTTGCCGACATCGGTGACACCTTTTCTTAACACAAACGCCCATTGCGCGACATCGGTGGCATGTCTTTTGAACCCAACCGTCTTTTACACGAGATCGCTGACACATTTTCTGAACCCGGACGTCTTTTGTGCGACATTGGTAACAACTTTCCTTAACACATACACCCTTTGCGCGACATCAGTGACAAGTCTTCTTAACACATACACCCATTGCGCGACATTTGTAACACCTTTCCTTAACACATACGCCCATTGCGCGACATTGGTATCACCTTTCCTTAACACAAACGCACATTGCGCGACATCGGTGGCATGTCTTTTGAACCCAACCGTCTTTTACACGAGATCGGTGACACATTTTCTGAACCCGGTCGTCTTTTGTGCGACATTGGTAACAACTTTCCTTAACACATACACCCTTTGCGCGACATCAGTGACAAGTCTTCTTAACACAAACACCCCTTGCCGACATCGGTGACACTTTTTCTTCACACAGACACCCATTGCGCGACATCAGTGACAAGTCTCCTTAACACATACACCCATTGCGCGACATTGGTGATACTTTTTCTTAACATAGACACCCACTACGCGACATTGGTAATACCTTTTCTTAACACAAACGCCCATTGCGCGACATCGGTGGCATGTCTTTTGAACCCAATCGTCTTTTACACGAAATCGCTGACACATTTTCTGAACCCGGTCGTCTTTTGTGCGACATTGGTAACAACTTTCCTCAACACATACACCCTTTGCGCGACTTCGTTGACACTTTTTCTTAACACAGACACCCATTGTGCGACATCGGTGACACCCCTTCTTAACACAGACACCCATTGCGCGACATCGGTGGCATGCCTTCTGAACCCGATGGCCTTTTGCACGAAATCGGTGACACGACGTCTAAACCCGAACACCCTTTGTGCGACATCGTTGACAAAAATTCTGAATCCAGGCACCCCTCTCACGACATCGGTGACACCTCTTCTTAACACATACACCCATTGCGCGACATTGGTAACTCCTTTCCTTAACACATTCACCCATTACGCGACATTGGTAACACCTTTCCTTAACACAAACGCCCATTGCGCGACATCGGTGGCATGTCTTTTGAACCCAATCGTCTTTTACACGAGATCGGTGACACATTTTCTGAACCCGGTCGTCTTTTGTGCGACATTGGTAACAACTTTCCTTAACACATACACCCTTTGCGCGACATCAGTGACAAGTCTTCTTAACACAAACACCCCTTGCCGACATCGGTGACACCTTTTTTTAACACAAACGCCCATTGCGCGACATCGGTGGCATGTCTTTTGAACCCAACCGTCTTTACACGAGATCGCTGACCCATTTTCTGAACCCGGTCGTCTTTTGTTCGACATTGGTAACAACTTTCCTTAACACATACACCCTTTGCGCGACATCAGTGACAAGTCTTCTTAACACAAACACCCCTTGCCGACATCGGTGACACCTTTTCTTAACACAAACGCCCATTGCGCGACATCGGTGGCATGTCTTTTGAACCCAACCGTCTTTTACACGAGATCGCTGACACATTTTCTGAACCCGGACGTCTTTTGTGCGACATTGGTAACAACTTTCCTTAACACATACACCCTTTGCGCGACATCAGTGACAAGTCTTCTTAACACATACACCCATTGCGCGACATTGGTAACACCTTTCCTTAACACATACGCCCATTGCGCGACATTGGTATCACCTTTCCTTAACACAAACGCACATTGCGCGACATCGGTGGCATGTCTTTTGAACCCAACCGTCTTTTACACGAGATCGGTGACACATTTTCTGAACCCGGTCGTCTTTTGTGCGACATTGGTAACAACTTTCCTTAACACATACACCCTTTGCGCGACATCAGTGACAAGTCTTCTTAACACAAACACCCCTTGCCGACATCGGTGACACTTTTTCTTCACACAGACACCCATTGCGCGACATCAGTGACAAGTCTCCTTAACACATACACCCATTGCGCGACATTGGTGATACTTTTTCTTAACATAGACACCCACTACGCGACATTGGTAATACCTTTTCTTAACACAAACGCCCATTGCGCGACATCGGTGGCATGTCTTTTGAACCCAATCGTCTTTTACACGAAATCGCTGACACATTTTCTGAACCCGGTCGTCTTTTGTGCGACATTGGTAACAACTTTCCTCAACACATACACCCTTTGCGCGACTTCGTTGACACTTTTTCTTAACACAGACACCCATTGTGCGACATCGGTGACACCCCTTCTTAACACAGACACCCATTGCGCGACATCGGTGGCATGCCTTCTGAACCCGATGGCCTTTTGCACGAAATCGGTGACACGACGTCTAAACCCGAACACCCTTTGTGCGACATCGTTGACAAAAATTCTGAATCCAGGCACCCCTCTCACGACATCGGTGACACCTCTTCTTAACACATACACCCATTGCGCGACATTGGTAACTCCTTTCCTTAACACATTCACCCATTACGCGACATTGGTAACACCTTTCCTTAACACAAACGCCCATTGCGCGACATCGGTGGCATGTCTTTTGAACCCAATCGTCTTTTACACGAGATCGGTGACACATTTTCTGAACCCGGTCGTCTTTTGTGCGACATTGGTAACAACTTTCCTTAACACATACACCCTTTGCGCGACATCAGTGACAAGTCTTCTTAACACAAACACCCCTTGCCGACATCGGTGACACCTTTTTTTAACACAAACGCCCATTGCGCGACATCGGTGGCATGTCTTTTGAACCCAACCGTCTTTACACGAGATCGCTGACACATTTTCTGAACCCGGTCGTCTTTTGTTCGACATTGGTAACAACTTTCCTTAACACATACACCCTTTGCGCGACTTCGTTGACACTTTTTCTTAACACAGACACCCATTGTGCGACATCGGTGGCATGTCTTCTGAACCCGATGGCCTTTTGCACGAAATCGGTGACACGACGTCTGAACCCGAACACCTTTGTGCGACATCGTTGACAACAATTCTGAATCCAGGCACCCCTTTCGCGACATCGGTGACACCTCTTCTTAACACACACACCCATTGCGCAACATTGGTAACACCTTTCCTTAACACATACACCCATTACGCGACATTGGTAACACCTTTCCTTAACACAAACGCCCATTGCGCGACATCGTTGACAACAATTCTGAATCCGGGCACCCCTTGCGCGACATCGGTGACACTTTTTCTTAACACAGACACCCATTGCGCGACAGCAGTGACAAGTCTTCTAAACCCGATCGCCTTTTGCACGAGATGGGTGACACGACATCTGAATCCGAACACCCTTTGTGCGACATCGTTGACAACAATTCTGAATCCAGGCACCCCTTGCGCGACATCGGTGACACTTTTTCTTCACACAGACACCCATTGCGCGACATCAGTGACAAGTCTTCTAAACCCGATCGCCTTTTGCACGAGATGGGTGACACGACATCTGAATCCGAACACCCTTTGTGCGACATCGTTGACAACAATTCTGAATCCAGGCACCCCTTGCGCGACATCAGTGACAAGTCTCCTTAACACATACACCCATTGCGCGACATTAGTAACACCTTTCCTTAACACATACGCCCATTGCGCGACATTGGTATCACCTTTCCTTAACACAAATGCCCATTGCGCGACATCGGTGGCATGTCTTTGGACCCAATCGTCTTTTACACGAGATCGGTGACACATTTTCTGAACCCGGTCGTCTTTTGTGCGACATTGGTAACAACTTTCCTTAACACATACACCCTTTGCGCGACATCAGTGACAAGTCTTCTTAACACAAACACCCCTTGCCGACATCGGTGACACTTTTTCTTCACACAGACACCCATTGCGCGACATCAGTGACAAGTCTCCTTAACACATACACCCATTGCGCGACATTGGTGATACTTTTTCTTAACATAGACACCCACTACGCGACATTGGTAATACCTTTCCTTAACACAAACGCCCATTGCGCGACATCGGTGGCATGTCTTTGGACCCAATCGTCTTTTACACGAGATCGGTGACACATTTTCTGAACCCGGTCGTCTTTTGTGCGACATTGGTAACAACTTTCCTTAACACATACACCCTTTGCGCGACTTCGTTGACACTTTTTCTTAACACAGGCACCCATTGCGCGACATTGGTAACACCTTTCCTTAACACAAACGCCCATTGCGCGACATCGGTGGCATGTCTTTTGAACCTAATCGCCTTTTGCACGAGATGGGTGACACGACATCTGAATCCGAACACCTTTGTGCGACATCGTTGAGAGCAATTCTGAATCCAGGCACCCCTTGCGCGACATTGGTGACACCTCTTCCTAACACAGACACCCATTGCGCGACATCAGTGACAAGTCTTCTTAACACAAACACCTCTTGCGCGACATCGGTGACACTTTTTCTTCACACAGACACCCATTGCGCGACATCAGTGACAAGTCTCCTCAACACATACACCCATTGCGCTACATTGGTAACACCTTTCCTTAACACATACGCCCATTGCGCGACATTGGTATCATCTTTCCCTAACACAAACGCCCATTGCGCGACATCGGTGGCATGTCTTTTGAACCCAATCGTCTTTTACACGAGATCGCTGACACATTTTTTGAACCCGGTCGTCTTTTGTGCGACATTGGTAACAACTTTCCTTAACACATACACCCTTTGCGCGACATCGGTGACACTTTTTCTTAACACAGACACCCATTGCGCGACATCAGTGACAAGTCTCCTTAACACATACACCCATTGCGCGACATTGGTAACACCTTTCCTTAACACAAACGCCCATTGCGCGACATCGGTGGCATGTCTTTTGAACCTAATCGCCTTTTGCACGAGATGGGTGACACGACATCTGAATCCGAACACCTTTGTGCGACATCGTTGAGAGCAATTCTGAATCCAGGCACCCCTTGCGCGACATTGGTGACACCTCTTCCTAACACAGACACCCATTGCGCGACATCAGTGACAAGTCTTCTTAACACAAACACCTCTTGCGCGACATCGGTGACACTTTTTCTTCACACAGACACCCATTGCGCGACATCAGTGACAAGTCTCCTCAACACATACACCCATTGCGCTACATTGGTAACACCTTTCCTTAACACATACGCCCATTGCGCGACATTGGTATCACCTTTCCTTAACACAAACGCCCATTGCGCGACATCGGTAACACTTTTTCTTCACACAGACACCCATTGCGCGACATCAGTGACAAGTCTCCTTAACACATACACCCATTGCGCGACATTGGTAACACCTTTCCTTAACACAAACGCCCATTGCGCGACATCGGTGGCATGTCTTTTGAACCCAATCGTCTTTTATACGAGATCGCTGACACATTTTTTGAACCCGGTCGTCTTTTGTGCGACATTGGTAACACCTTTCCTTAACACAAACGCCCATTGCGCGACATCGGTGGCATGTCTTTTGAACCTAATCGCCCTTTGCACGAGATGGGTGACACGACATCTGAATCCGAACACCTTTGTGCGACATCGTTGACAGCAATTCTGAATCCAGGCACCCCTTGCGCGACATTGGTGACACCTCTTCCTAACACAGACACCCATTGCGCGTCATTGGTGACACATTTTCTTAACACGTCACCCATTGTGCGACATCGGTGAAAACAATTCGGAATCCAGGCACCCCTTACGTGACATTGGTGACACCTTTTCTCAACACAGACACCCGTTGCGCAGCATCGGTGACACGTCTTCTAAACCCGATCGCCTTTTGCACGAGATGGGTGACACGACATCTGAATCCGAACACCCTTTGTGCGACATCGTTGACAACAATTCTGAATCCAGGCACCCCTTTCGCGACATCGGTGACACCTTTCCTTAACACAAACGCCCATTGCGCGACATCGTTGACAACAATTCTGAATCCGGGCACCCCTTGCGCGACATCGGTGACACTTTTTCTTAACACAGACACCCATTACGCGACATTGGTAACACCTTTCCTTAACACAAACGCCCATTGCGCGACATCGTTGACAACAATTCTGAATCCGGGCACCCCTTGCGCGACATCGGTGACACTTTTTCTTAACACAGACACCCATTGCGCGACAGCAGTGACAAGTCTTCTAAACCCGATCGCCCCTTGCGCGACATCGGTGACACTTTTTCTTAACACAGACACCCATTACGCGACATTGGTAACACCTTTCCTTAACACAAACGCCCATTGCGCGACATCGTTGACAACAATTCTGAATCCAGGCACCCCTTTCGCGACATCGGTGACACCTTTCCTTAACACAAACGCCCCTTGCGCGACATCGGTGACACTTTTTCTTAACACAGACACCCATTGCGCGACAGCAGTGACAAGTCTTCTAAACCCGATCGCCTTTTGCACGAGATGGGTGACACGACATCTGAATCCGAACACCCTTTGTGCGACATCGTTGACAACAATTCTGAATCCAGGCACCCCTTGCGCGACATCGGTGACACTTTTTCTTCACACAGACACCCATTGCGCGACATCAGTGACAAGTCTTCTAAACCCGATCGCCTTTTGCACGAGATGGGTGACACGACATCTGAATCCGAACACCCTTTGTGCGACATCGTTGACAACAATTCTGAATCCAGGCACCCCTTGCGCGACATCAGTGACAAGTCTCCTTAACACATACACCCATTGCGCGACATTGGTAACACCTTTCCTTAACACATACGCCCATTGCGCGACATTGGTATCACCTTTCCTTAACACAAATGCCCATTGCGCGACATCGGTGGCATGTCTTTGGACCCAATCGTCTTTTACACGAGATCGGTGACACATTTTCTGAACCCGGTCGTCTTTTGTGCGACATTGGTAACAACTTTCCTTAACACATACACCCTTTGCGCGACATCAGTGACAAGTCTTCTTAACACAAACACCCCTTGCCGACATCGGTGACACTTTTTCTTCACACAGACACCCATTGCGCGACATCAGTGACAAGTCTCCTTAACACATACACCCATTGCGCGACATTGGTGATACTTTTTCTTAACATAGACACCCACTACGCGACATTGGTAATACCTTTCCTTAACACAAACGCCCATTGCGCGACATCGGTGGCATGTCTTTGGACCCAATCGTCTTTTACACGAGATCGGTGACACATTTTCTGAACCCGGTCGTCTTTTGTGCGACATTGGTAACAACTTTCCTTAACACATACACCCTTTGCGCGACTTCGTTGACACTTTTTCTTAACACAGACACCCATTGTGCGACATCGGTGACACCCCTTCTTAACACAGACACCCATTGCGCGACATTGGTAACACCTTTCCTTAACACAAACGCCCATTGCGCGACATCGGTGGCATGTCTTTTGAACCTAATCGCCTTTTGCACGAGATGGGTGACACGACATCTGAATCCGAACACCTTTGTGCGACATCGTTGAGAGCAATTCTGAATCCAGGCACCCCTTGCGCGACATTGGTGACACCTCTTCCTAACACAGACACCCATTGCGCGACATCAGTGACAAGTCTTCTTAACACAAACACCTCTTGCGCGACATCGGTGACACTTTTTCTTCACACAGACACCCATTGCGCGACATCAGTGACAAGTCTCCTCAACACATACACCCATTGCGCTACATTGGTAACACCTTTCCTTAACACATACGCCCATTGCGCGACATTGGTATCATCTTTCCCTAACACAAACGCCCATTGCGCGACATCGGTGGCATGTCTTTTGAACCCAATCGTCTTTTACACGAGATCGCTGACACATTTTTTGAACCCGGTCGTCTTTTGTGCGACATTGGTAACAACATTCCTTAACACATACACCCTTTGCGCGACATCGGTGACACTATTTCTTAACACAGACACCCATTGCGCGACATCAGTGACAAGTCTCCTTAACACATACACCCATTGCGCGACATTGGTAACACCTTTCCTTAACACAAACGCCCATTGCGCGACATCGGTGGCATGTCTTTTGAACCTAATCGCCTTTTGCACGAGATGGGTGACACGACATCTGAATCCGAACACCTTTGTGCGACATCGTTGAGAGCAATTCTGAATCCAGGCACCCCTTGCGCGACATTGGTGACACCTCTTCCTAACACAGACACCCATTGCGCGACATCAGTGACAAGTCTTCTTAACACAAACACCTCTTGCGCGACATCGGTGACACTTTTTCTTCACACAGACACCCATTGCGCGACATCAGTGACAAGTCTCCTCAACACATACACCCATTGCGCTACATTGGTAACACCTTTCCTTAACACATACGCCCATTGCGCGACATTGGTATCACCTTTCCTTAACACAAACGCCCATTGCGCGACATCGGTAACACTTTTTCTTCACACAGACACCCATTGCGCGACATCAGTGACAAGTCTCCTTAACACATACACCCATTGCGCGACATTGGTAACACCTTTCCTTAACACAAACGCCCATTGCGCGACATCGGTGGCATGTCTTTTGAACCCAATCGTCTTTTATACGAGATCGCTGACACATTTTTTGAACCCGGTCGTCTTTTGTGCGACATTGGTAACACCTTTCCTTAACACAAACGCCCATTGCGCGACATCGGTGGCATGTCTTTTGAACCTAATCGCCCTTTGCACGAGATGGGTGACACGACATCTGAATCCGAACACCTTTGTGCGACATCGTTGACAGCAATTCTGAATCCAGGCACCCCTTGCGCGACATTGGTGACACCTCTTCCTAACACAGACACCCATTGCGCGTCATTGGTGACACATTTTCTTAACACGTCACCCATTGTGCGACATCGGTGAAAACAATTCGGAATCCAGGCACCCCTTACGTGACATTGGTGACACCTTTTCTCAACACAGACACCCGTTGCGCAGCATCGGTGACACGTCTTCTAAACCCGATCGCCTTTTGCACGAGATGGGTGACACGACATCTGAATCCGAACACCCTTTGTGCGACATCGTTGACAACAATTCTGAATCCAGGCACCCCTTTCGCGACATCGGTGACACCTTTCCTTAACACAAACGCCCATTGCGCGACATCGTTGACAACAATTCTGAATCCGGGCACCCCTTGCGCGACATCGGTGACACTTTTTCTTAACACAGACACCCATTACGCGACATTGGTAACACCTTTCCTTAACACAAACGCCCATTGCGCGACATCGTTGACAACAATTCTGAATCCGGGCACCCCTTGCGCGACATCGGTGACACTTTTTCTTAACACAGACACCCATTGCGCGACAGCAGTGACAAGTCTTCTAAACCCGATCGCCCCTTGCGCGACATCGGTGACACTTTTTCTTAACACAGACACCCATTACGCGACATTGGTAACACCTTTCCTTAACACAAACGCCCATTGCGCGACATCGTTGACAACAATTCTGAATCCAGGCACCCCTTTCGCGACATCGGTGACACCTTTCCTTAACACAAACGCCCATTGCGCGACATCGTTGACAACAATTCTGAATCCGGGCACCCCTTGCGCGACATCGGTGACACTTTTTCTTAACACAGACACCCATTACGCGACATTGGTAACACCATTCCTTAACACAAACGCCCATTGCGCGACATCGTTGACAACAATTCTGAATCCGGGCACCCCTTGCGCGACATCGGTGACACTTTTTCTTAACACATACACCCATTATGCGACATTGGTAACACCTTTCCTTAACACAAACGCCCATTGCGCGACATCGTTGACAACAATTCTGAATCCGGGCACCCCTTGCGCGACATCGGTGACACTTTTTCTTAACACAGACACCCATTGCGCGACAGCAGTGACAAGTCTTCTAAACCCGATCGCCTTTTGCACGAGATGGGTGACACGACATCTGAATCCGAACACCCTTTGTGCGACATCGTTGACAACAATTCTGAATCCAGGCACCCCTTGCGCGACATCGGTGACACTTTTTCTTCACACAGACACCCATTGCGCGACATCAGTGACAAGTCTTCTAAACCCGATCGCCTTTTGCACGACATCGGTGACACTTTTTCTTCACACAGACACCCATTGCGCGACATCAGTGACAAGTCTCCTCAACACATACACCCATTGCGCTACATTGGTAACACCTTTCCTTAACACATACGCCCATTGCGCGACATTGGTATCATCTTTCCCTAACACAAACGCCCATTGCGCGACATCGGTGGCATGTCTTTTGAACCCAATCGTCTTTTACACGAGATCGCTGACACATTTTTTGAACCCGGTCGTCTTTTGTGCGACATTGGTAACAACTTTCCTTAACACATACACCCTTTGCGCGACATCGGTGACTCTTTTTCTTAACACAGACACCCATTGCGCGACATCAGTGACAAGTCTCCTTAACACATACACCCATTGCGCGACATTGGTAACACCTTTCCTTAACACAAACGCCCATTGCGCGACATCGGTGGCATGTCTTTTGAACCTAATCGCCTTTTGCACGAGATGGGTGACACGACATCTGAATCCGAACACCTTTGTGCGACATCGTTGAGAGCAATTCTGAATCCAGGCACCCCTTGCGCGACATTGGTGACACCTCTTCCTAACACAGACACCCATTGCGCGACATCAGTGACAAGTCTTCTTAACACAAACACCTCTTGCGCGACATCGGTGACACTTTTTCTTCACACAGACACCCATTGCGCGACATCAGTGACAAGTCTCCTCAACACATACACCCATTGCGCTACATTGGTAACACCTTTCCTTAACACATACGCCCATTGCGCGACATTGGTATCACCTTTCCTTAACACAAACGCCCATTGCGCGACATCGGTAACACTTTTTCTTCACACAGACACCCATTGCGCGACATCAGTGACAAGTCTCCTTAACACATACACCCATTGCGCGACATTGGTAACACCTTTCCTTAACACAAACGCCCATTGCGCGACATCGGTGGCATGTCTTTTGAACCCAATCGTCTTTTATACGAGATCGCTGACACATTTTTTGAACCCGGTCGTCTTTTGTGCGACATTGGTAACACCTTTCCTTAACACAAACGCCCATTGCGCGACATCGGTGGCATGTCTTTTGAACCTAATCGCCCTTTGCACGAGATGGGTGACACGACATCTGAATCCGAACACCTTTGTGCGACATCGTTGACAGCAATTCTGAATCCAGGCACCCCTTGCGCGACATTGGTGACACCTCTTCCTAACACAGACACCCATTGCGCGTCATTGGTGACACATTTTCTTAACACGTCACCCATTGTGCGACATCGGTGAAAACAATTCGGAATCCAGGCACCCCTTACGTGACATTGGTGACACCTTTTCTCAACACAGACACCCGTTGCGCAGCATCGGTGACACGTCTTCTAAACCCGATCGCCTTTTGCACGAGATGGGTGACACGACATCTGAATCCGAACACCCTTTGTGCGACATCGTTGACAACAATTCTGAATCCAGGCACCCCTTTCGCGACATCGGTGACACTTTTTCTTAACACAGACACCCATTACGCGACATTGGTAACACCTTTCCTTAACACAAACGCCCATTGCGCGACATCGTTGACAACAATTCTGAATCCGGGCACCCCTTGCGCGACATCGGTGACACTTTTTCTTAACACAGACACCCATTGCGCGACAGCAGTGACAAGTCTTCTAAACCCGATCGCCCCTTGCGCGACATCGGTGACACTTTTTCTTAACACAGACACCCATTACGCGACATTGGTAACACCTTTCCTTAACACAAACGCCCATTGCGCGACATCGTTGACAACAATTCTGAATCCAGGCACCCCTTTCGCGACATCGGTGACACCTTTCCTTAACACAAACGCCCATTGCGCGACATCGTTGACAACAATTCTGAATCCGGGCACCCCTTGCGCGACATCGGTGACACTTTTTCTTAACACAGACACCCATTACGCGACATTGGTAACACCATTCCTTAACACAAACGCCCATTGCGCGACATCGTTGACAACAATTCTGAATCCGGGCACCCCTTGCGCGACATCGGTGACACTTTTTCTTAACACATACACCCATTACGCGACATTGGTAACACCTTTCCTTAACACAAACGCCCATTGCGCGACATCGTTGACAACAATTCTGAATCCGGGCACCCCTTGCGCGACATCGGTGACACTTTTTCTTAACACAGACACCCATTGCGCGACAGCAGTGACAAGTCTTCTAAACCCGATCGCCTTTTGCACGAGATGGGTGACACGACATCTGAATCCGAACACCCTTTGTGCGACATCGTTGACAACAATTCTGAATCCAGGCACCCCTTGCGCGACATCGGTGACACTTTTTCTTCACACAGACACCCATTGCGCGACATCAGTGACAAGTCTTCTAAACCCGATCGCCTTTTGCACGAGATGGGTGACACGACATCTGAATCCGAACACCCTTTGTGCGACATCGTTGACAACAATTCTGAATCCAGGCACCCCTTGCGCGACATCAGTGACAAGTCTCCTTAACACATACACCCATTGCGCGACATTGGTAACACCTTTCCTTAACACATACGCCCATTGCGCGACATTGGTATCACCTTTCCTTAACACAAACGCCCATTGCGCGACATCGGTGGCATGTCTTTGGACCCAATCGTCTTTTACACGAGATCGGTGACACATTTTCTGAACCCGGTCGTCTTTTGTGCGACATTGGTAACAACTTTCCTTAACACATACACCCTTTGCGCGACATCAGTGACAAGTCTTCTTAACACAAACACCCCTTGCCGACATCGGTGACACTTTTTCTTCACACAGACACCCATTGCGCGACATCAGTGACAAGTCTCCTTAACACATACACCCATTGCGCGACATTGGTGATACTTTTTCTTAACATAGACACCCACTACGCGACATTGGTAATACCTTTCCTTAACACAAACGCCCATTGCGCGACATCGGTGGCATGTCTTTGGACCCAATCGTCTTTTACACGAGATCGGTGACACATTTTCTGAACCCGGTCGTCTTTTGTGCGACATTGGTAACAACTTTCCTTAACACATACACCCTTTGCGCGACTTCGTTGACACTTTTTCTTAACACAGACACCCATTGTGCGACATCGGTGACACCCCTTCTTAACACAGACACCCATTGCGCGACATTGGTAACACCTTTCCTTAACACAAACGCCCATTGCGCGACATCGGTGGCATGTCTTTTGAACCTAATCGCCTTTTGCACGAGATGGGTGACACGACATCTGAATCCGAACACCTTTGTGCGACATCGTTGAGAGCAATTCTGAATCCAGGCACCCCTTGCGCGACATTGGTGACACCTCTTCCTAACACAGACACCCATTGCGCGACATCAGTGACAAGTCTTCTTAACACAAACACCTCTTGCGCGACATCGGTGACACTTTTTCTTCACACAGACACCCATTGCGCGACATCAGTGACAAGTCTCCTCAACACATACACCCATTGCGCTACATTGGTAACACCTTTCCTTAACACATACGCCCATTGCGCGACATTGGTATCATCTTTCCCTAACACAAACGCCCATTGCGCGACATCGGTGGCATGTCTTTTGAACCCAATCGTCTTTTACACGAGATCGCTGACACATTTTTTGAACCCGGTCGTCTTTTGTGCGACATTGGTAACAACTTTCCTTAACACATACACCCTTTGCGCGACATCGGTGACACTTTTTCTTAACACAGACACCCATTGCGCGACATCAGTGACAAGTCTCCTTAACACATACACCCATTGCGCGACATTGGTAACACCTTTCCTTAACACAAACGCCCATTGCGCGACATCGGTGGCATGTCTTTTGAACCTAATCGCCTTTTGCACGAGATGGGTGACACGACATCTGAATCCGAACACCTTTGTGCGACATCGTTGAGAGCAATTCTGAATCCAGGCACCCCTTGCGCGACATTGGTGACACCTCTTCCTAACACAGACACCCATTGCGCGACATCAGTGACAAGTCTTCTTAACACAAACACCTCTTGCGCGACATCGGTGACACTTTTTCTTCACACAGACACCCATTGCGCGACATCAGTGACAAGTCTCCTCAACACATACACCCATTGCGCTACATTGGTAACACCTTTCCTTAACACATACGCCCATTGCGCGACATTGGTATCACCTTTCCTTAACACAAACGCCCATTGCGCGACATCGGTAACACTTTTTCTTCACACAGACACCCATTGCGCGACATCAGTGACAAGTCTCCTTAACACATACACCCATTGCGCGACATTGGTAACACCTTTCCTTAACACAAACGCCCATTGCGCGACATCGTTGGCATGTCTTTTGAACCCAATCGTCTTTTATACGAGATCGCTGACACATTTTTTGAACCCGGTCGTCTTTTGTGCGACATTGGTAACACCTTTCCTTAACACAAACGCCCATTGCGCGACATCGGTGGCATGTCTTTTGAACCTAATCGCCCTTTGCACGAGATGGGTGACACGACATCTGAATCCGAACACCTTTGTGCGACATCGTTGACAGCAATTCTGAATCCAGGCACCCCTTGCGCGACATTGGTGACACCTCTTCCTAACACAGACACCCATTGCGCGTCATTGGTGACACATTTTCTTAACACGTCACCCATTGTGCGACATCGGTGAAAACAATTCGGAATCCAGGCACCCCTTACGTGACATTGGTGACACCTTTTCTCAACACAGACACCCGTTGCGCAGCATCGGTGACACGTCTTCTAAACCCGATCGCCTTTTGCACGAGATGGGTGACACGACATCTGAATCCGAACACCCTTTGTGCGACATCGTTGACAACAATTCTGAATCCAGGCACCCCTTTCGCGACATCGGTGACACCTTTCCTTAACACAAACGCCCATTGCGCGACATCGTTGACAACAATTCTGAATCCGGGCACCCCTTGCGCGACATCGGTGACACTTTTTCTTAACACAGACACCCATTGCGCGACAGCAGTGACAAGTCTTCTAAACCCGATCGCCCCTTGCGCGACATCGGTGACACTTTTTCTTAACACAGACACCCATTACGCGACATTGGTAACACCTTTCCTTAACACAAACGCCCATTGCGCGACATCGTTGACAACAATTCTGAATCCAGGCACCCCTTTCGCGACATCGGTGACACCTTTCCTTAACACAAACGCCCATTGCGCGACATCGGTGGCATGTCTTTGGACCCAATCGTCTTTTACACGAGATCGGTGACACATTTTCTGAACCCGGTCGTCTTTTGTGCGACATTGGTAACAACTTTCCTTAACACATACACCCTTTGCGCGACTTCGTTGACACTTTTTCTTAACACAGACACCCATTGTGCGACATCGGTGACACCTTTTCTTAACACAAACGCCCATTGCGCGACATCGGTGGCATGTCTTTTGAACCCAATCGCCTTTTGCACGAGATGGGTGACACGACATCTGAATCCGAACACCATTGTGCGACATCGCTGACAACAATTCTGAATCCAGGCACCCCTTGCGCGACATTGGTGACACCTCTTCCTAACACAGACACACATTGCGCGTCATTGGTGACACATTTTCTTAACACGTCACCCATTGTGCGACATCGGTGAAAACAATTCGGAATCCAGGCATAACTTACGTGACATTGGTGACACCTTTTCTCAACACAGACACCCGTTGCGCAGCATCGGTGACACGTCTTCTAAACCCGATAGCCTTTTGCACGAGATGGGTGACACGACATCTGAATCCGAACACCCTTTGTGCGACATCGTTGACAACAATTCTGAATCCAGGCACCCTTTGTGCGACATCGTTGACAATAATTCTGAATCCAGGCACCCCTTGCGCGACATCGGTAACACTTTTTCTTAACACAGACACCCATTGCGCGACATCAGTGACAAGTCTTCTTAACAGAAACACCCCTTGCGCGACATCGGTGACACTTTTTCTTCACACAGACACCCATTGCGCGACATCAGTGACAAGTCTCCTTAACACATACACCCATTGCGCGACATTGGTAACACCTTTCCTTAACACATACGCCCATTGCGCGACATTGGTATCACCTTTCCTTAACACAAACGCCCATTGCGCGACATCGGTGGCATGTCTTTGGACCCAATCGTCTTTTACACGAGATCGCTGACACATTTTCTGAACTCGTTCGTCTTTTGTGCGACATTGGTAACAACTTTCCTTAACACATACACCCTTTGCGCGACATCAGTGACAAGTCTTCTTAACACAAACACCCCTTGCCGACATCGGTGACACTTTTTCTTCACACAGACACCCATTGCGCGACATCAGTGACAAGTCTCCTTAACACATACACCCATTGCGCGACATTGGTGATACTTTTTCTTAACATAGACACCCACTACGCGACATTGGTAATACCTTTTCTTAACACAGACCCGCATTGCGAGACATCGGTGGCATGTCTTTGGACCCAATCGTCTTTTACACGAGATCGCTGACACATTTTCTGAACTCGGTCGTCTTTTGTGCGACATTGGTAACAACTTTCCTTAACACATACACCCTTTGCGCGACATCAGTGACAAGTCTTCTTAACACAAACACCCCTTGCCGACATCGGTGACACTTTTTCTTCACACAGACACCCATTGCGCGACATCAGTGACAAGTCTCCTTAACACATACACCCATTGCGCGACATTGGTGATACTTTTTCTTAACATAGACACCCATTGCGCGACATTGGTATCACCTTTCCTTAACACAAACGCCCATTGCGCGACATCGGTGGCATGTCTTCTGAACCCGATGGCCTTTTGCACGAAATCGGTGACACGACGTCTGAATCCGAACACCTTTGTGCGACATCGTTGACAACAACTCTGAATCCATGCACCCCTTGCGCGACATTGGTGACACCTCTTCCTAACACAGCCACACATTGCGCGTCATTGGTAACTCCTTTCCTTAACACATACACCCATTACGCGACATTGGTAACACCTTTCCTTAACACAGACCCGCATTGCGAGACAACGGTGGCATGTCTTTTGAACCCAGTCGTCTTTTACACGAGATCGGTGACACATTTTCTGAACCCGGTCGTCTTTTGTGCGACATTTGTAACAACATTCCTTAACACATTCACCCTTTGCGCGACATCAGTGACAAGTCTTCTTAACACAAACACCCCTTGCCGGCATCGGTGACACCTTTTCTTAACACAAACGCCCATTGCGCGACATCAGTGGCATGTCTTTTGAACCCAATCGCCTTTTGCACGAGATGGGTGACACGACATCTGAATCCGAACACCTTTGTGCGACATCGTTGACAACAACTCTGAATCCATGCACCCCTTGCGCGACATTGGTGACACCTCTTCCTAACACAGCCACACATTGCGCGTCATTGGTGACAAGTCTTCTTAACACAAACACCCCTTGCGCGACATCGGTGACACTTTTTCTTCACACAGACACCCATTGTGCGACATCGGTGACACCCCTTCTTAACACAGACACCCATTGCGCGACATCGGTGGCATGTCTTCTGAACCCGATGGCCTTTTGCACGAAATCGGTGACACGACGTCTGAATCCGAACACCTTTGTGCGACATCGTTGACAACAACTCTGAATCCATGCACCCCTTGCGCGACATTGGTGACACCTCCTCCTAACACAGCCACACATTGCGCGTCATTGGTGACAAGTCTTCTTAACACAAACACCCCTTGCGCGACATCGGTGACACTTTTTCTTCACACAGACACCCATTGCGAGACATCGGTGACACCCCTTCTTAACACAGACACCCATTGCGCGACATCGGTGGCATGTCTTCTGAACCCGATGGCCTTTTGCACGAAATCGGTGACACGACGTCTGAATCCGAACACCTTTGTGCGACATCGTTGACGAAAATTCTGAATCCTGGCACCCCTCTCGCGACATCGGTGACACCTCTTCTTAACACATACACCCATTGCGCGACATTGGTAACTCCTTTCCTTAACACATACACCCATTACGCGACATTGGTAACACCTTTCCTTAACACAGACCCGCATTGCGAGACACCGGTGGCATGTCTTTTGAACCCAGTCGTCTTTTACACGAGATCGGTGACACATTTTCTGAACCCGGTCGTCTTTTGTGCGACATTGGTAACAGCTTTACTTAACACATACACCCTTTGCGCGACTTCGTTGACACTTTTTCTTAACACAGACACCCATTGTGCGACATCGGTGACACCCCTTCTTAACACAGACACCCATTGCGCGACATCGGTGGCATGTCTTCTGAACCCGATGGCCTTTTGCACGAAATCGGTGACACGACGTCTGAATCCGAACACCTTTGTGCGACATCGTTGACAACAACTCTGAATCCATGCACCCCTTGCGCGACATTGGTGACACCTCTTCCTAACACAGCCACACATTGCGCGTCATTGGTAACTCCTTTCCTTAACACATACACCCATTACGCGACATTGGTAACACCTTTCCTTAACACAGACCCGCATTGCGAGACACCGGTGGCATGTCTTTTGAACCCAGTCGTCTTTTACACGAGATCGGTGACACATTTTCTGAACCCGGTCGTCTTTTGTGCGACATTTGTAACAACATTCCTTAACACATTCACCCTTTGCGCGACATCAGTGACAAGTCTTCTTAACACAAACACCCCTTGCCGGCATCGGTGACACCTTTTCTTAACACAAACGCCCATTGCGCGACATCGGTGGCATGTCTTTTGAACCCAATCGCCTTTTGCACGAAATCGGTGACACGACGTCTGAACCCGAACACCTTTGTGCGACATCGTTGACAACAATTCTGAATCCAGGCACCCCTTTCGCGACATCGGTGACACCTCTTCTTAACACACACACCCATTGCGCAACATTGGTAACACCTTTCCTTAACACATACACCCATTACGCGACATTGGTAACACCTTTCCTTAACACAAACGCCCATTGCGCGACATCGTTGACAACAATTCTGAATCCGGGCACCCCTTGCGCGACATCGGTGACACTTTTTCTTAACACAGACACCCATTGCGCGACAGCAGTGACAAGTCTTCTAAACCCGATCGCCTTTTGCACGAGATGGGTGACACGACATCTGAATCCGAACACCCTTTGTGCGACATCGTTGACAACAATTCTGAATCCAGGCACCCCTTGCGCGACATCGGTGACACTTTTTCTTCACACAGACACCCATTGCGCGACATCAGTGACAAGTCTTCTAAACCCGATCGCCTTTTGCACGAGATGGGTGACACGACATCTGAATCCGAACACCCTTTGTGCGACATCGTTGACAACAATTCTGAATCCAGGCACCCCTTGCTCGACATCAGTGACAAGTCTCCTTAACACATACACCCATTGCGCGACATTGGTAACACCTTTCCTTAACACATACGCCCATTGCGCGACATTGGTATCACCTTTCCTTAACACAAACGCCCATTGCGCGACATCGGTGGCATGTCTTTGGACCCAATCGTCTTTTACACGAGATCGGTGACACATTTTCTGAACCCGGTCGTCTTTTGTGCGACATTTGTAACAACATTCCTTAACACATTCACCCTTTGCGCGACATCAGTGACAAGTCTTCTTAACACAAACACAACTTGCCGGCATCGGTGACACCTTTTCTTAACACAAACGCCCATTGCGCGACATCGGTGGCATGTCTTTTGAACCCAATCGCCTTTTGCACGAAATCGGTGACACGACGTCTGAACCCGAACACCTTTGTGCGACATCGTTGACAACAATTCTGAATCCAGGCACCCCTTTCGCGACATCGGTGACACCTCTTCTTAACACACACACCCATTGCGCAACATTGGTAACACCTTTCCTTAACACATACACCCATTACGCGACATTGGTAACACCTTTCCTTAACACAAACGCCCATTGCGCGACATCGTTGACAACAATTCTGAATCCAGGCACCCCTTGCGCGACATCGGTAACACTTTTTCTTAACACAGACACCCATTGCGCGACATCAGTGACAAGTCTTCTTAACAGAAACACCCCTTGCGCGACATCGGTGACACTTTTTCTTCACACAGACACCCATTGCGCGACATCAGTGACAAGTCTCCTTAACACATACACCCATTGCGCGACATTGGTAACACCTTTCCTTAACACATACGCCCATTGCGCGACATTGGTATCACCTTTCCTTAACACAAACGCCCATTGCGCGACATCGGTGGCATGTCTTTGGACCCAATCGTCTTTTACACGAGATCGCTGACACATTTTCTGAACTCGTTCGTCTTTTGTGCGACATTGGTAACAACTTTCCTTAACACATACACCCTTTGCGCGACATCAGTGACAAGTCTTCTTAACACAAACACCCCTTGCCGACATCGGTGACACTTTTTCTTCACACAGACACCCATTGCGCGACATCAGTGACAAGTCTCCTTAACACATACACCCATTGCGCGACATTGGTGATACTTTTTCTTAACATAGACACCCACTACGCGACATTGGTAATACCTTTTCTTAACACAGACCCGCATTGCGAGACATCGGTGGCATGTCTTTGGACCCAATCGTCTTTTACACGAGATCGCTGACACATTTTCTGAACTCGGTCGTCTTTTGTGCGACATTGGTAACAACTTTCCTTAACACATACACCCTTTGCGCGACATCAGTGACAAGTCTTCTTAACACAAACACCCCTTGCCGACATCGGTGACACTTTTTCTTCACACAGACACCCATTGCGCGACATCAGTGACAAGTCTCCTTAACACATACACCCATTGCGCGACATTGGTGATACTTTTTCTTAACATAGACACCCATTGCGCGACATTGGTATCACCTTTCCTTAACACAAACGCCCATTGCGCGACATCGGTGGCATGTCTTCTGAACCCGATGGCCTTTTGCACGAAATCGGTGACACGACGTCTGAATCCGAACACCTTTGTGCGACATCGTTGACAACAACTCTGAATCCATGCACCCCTTGCGCGACATTGGTGACACCTCTTCCTAACACAGCCACACATTGCGCGTCATTGGTAACTCCTTTCCTTAACACATACACCCATTACGCGACATTGGTAACACCTTTCCTTAACACAGACCCGCATTGCGAGACACCGGTGGCATGTCTTTTGAACCCAGTCGTCTTTTACACGAGATCGGTGACACATTTTCTGAACCCGGTCGTCTTTTGTGCGACATTTGTAACAACATTCCTTAACACATTCACCCTTTGCGCGACATCAGTGACAAGTCTTCTTAACACAAACACCCCTTGCCGGCATCGGTGACACCTTTTCTTAACACAAACGCCCATTGCGCGACATCAGTGGCATGTCTTTTGAACCCAATCGCCTTTTGCACGAGATGGGTGACACGACATCTGAATCCGAACACCTTTGTGCGACATCGTTGACAACAACTCTGAATCCATGCACCCCTTGCGCGACATTGGTGACACCTCTTCCTAACACAGCCACACATTGCGCGTCATTGGTGACAAGTCTTCTTAACACAAACACCCCTTGCGCGACATCGGTGACACTTTTTCTTCACACAGACACCCATTGTGCGACATCGGTGACACCCCTTCTTAACACAGACACCCATTGCGCGACATCGGTGGCATGTCTTCTGAACCCGATGGCCTTTTGCACGAAATCGGTGACACGACGTCTGAATCCGAACACCTTTGTGCGACATCGTTGACAACAACTCTGAATCCATGCACCCCTTGCGCGACATTGGTGACACCTCCTCCTAACACAGCCACACATTGCGCGTCATTGGTGACAAGTCTTCTTAACACAAACACCCCTTGCGCGACATCGGTGACACTTTTTCTTCACACAGACACCCATTGCGAGACATCGGTGACACCCCTTCTTAACACAGACACCCATTGCGCGACATCGGTGGCATGTCTTCTGAACCCGATGGCCTTTTGCACGAAATCGGTGACACGACGTCTGAATCCGAACACCTTTGTGCGACATCGTTGACGAAAATTCTGAATCCAGGCACCCCTCTCGCGACATCGGTGACACCTCTTCTTAACACATACACCCATTGCGCGACATTGGTAACTCCTTTCCTTAACACATACACCCATTACGCGACATTGGTAACACCTTTCCTTAACACAGACCCGCATTGCGAGACACCGGTGGCATGTCTTTTGAACCCAGTCGTCTTTTACACGAGATCGGTGACACATTTTCTGAACCCGGTCGTCTTTTGTGCGACATTGGTAACAGCTTTACTTAACACATACACCCTTTGCGCGACTTCGTTGACACTTTTTCTTAACACAGACACCCATTGTGCGACATCGGTGACACCCCTTCTTAACACAGACACCCATTGCGCGACATCGGTGGCATGTCTTCTGAACCCGATGGCCTTTTGCACGAAATCGGTGACACGACGTCTGAATCCGAACACCTTTGTGCGACATCGTTGACAACAACTCTGAATCCATGCACCCCTTGCGCGACATTGGTGACACCTCTTCCTAACACAGCCACACATTGCGCGTCATTGGTAACTCCTTTCCTTAACACATACACCCATTACGCGACATTGGTAACACCTTTCCTTAACACAGACCCGCATTGCGAGACACCGGTGGCATGTCTTTTGAACCCAGTCGTCTTTTACACGAGATCGGTGACACATTTTCTGAACCCGGTCGTCTTTTGTGCGACATTTGTAACAACATTCCTTAACACATTCACCCTTTGCGCGACATCAGTGACAAGTCTTCTTAACACAAACACCCCTTGCCGGCATCGGTGACACCTTTTCTTAACACAAACGCCCATTGCGCGACATCGGTGGCATGTCTTTTGAACCCAATCGCCTTTTGCACGAAATCGGTGACACGACGTCTGAACCCGAACACCTTTGTGCGACATCGTTGACAACAATTCTGAATCCAGGCACCCCTTTCGCGACATCGGTGACACCTCTTCTTAACACACACACCCATTGCGCAACATTGGTAACACCTTTCCTTAACACATACACCCATTACGCGACATTGGTAACACCTTTCCTTAACACAAACGCCCATTGCGCGACATCGTTGACAACAATTCTGAATCCGGGCACCCCTTGCGCGACATCGGTGACACTTTTTCTTAACACAGACACCCATTGCGCGACAGCAGTGACAAGTCTTCTAAACCCGATCGCCTTTTGCACGAGATGGGTGACACGACATCTGAATCCGAACACCCTTTGTGCGACATCGTTGACAACAATTCTGAATCCAGGCACCCCTTGCGCGACATCGGTGACACTTTTTCTTCACACAGACACCCATTGCGCGACATCAGTGACAAGTCTTCTAAACCCGATCGCCTTTTGCACGAGATGGGTGACACGACATCTGAATCCGAACACCCTTTGTGCGACATCGTTGACAACAATTCTGAATCCAGGCACCCCTTGCGCGACATCAGTGACAAGTCTCCTTAACACATACACCCATTGCGCGACATTGGTAACACCTTTCCTTAACACATACGCCCATTGCGCGACATTGGTATCACCTTTCCTTAACACAAACGCCCATTGCGCGACATCGGTGGCATGTCTTTGGACCCAATCGTCTTTTACACGAGATCGGTGACACATTTTCTGAACCCGGTCGTCTTTTGTGCGACATTGGTAACAACTTTCCTTAACACATACACCCTTTGCGCGACATCAGTGACAAGTCTTCTTAACACAAACACCCCTTGCCGACATCGGTGACACTTTTTCTTCACACAGACACCCATTGCGCGACATCAGTGACAAGTCTCCTTAACACATACACCCATTGCGCGACATTGGTGATACTTTTTCTTAACATAGACACCCACTACGCGACATTGGTAATACCTTTCCTTAACACAAACGCCCATTGCGCGACATCGGTGGCATGTCTTTGGACCCAATCGTCTTTTACACGAGATCGGTGACACATTTTCTGAACCCGGTCGTCTTTTGTGCGACATTGGTAACAACTTTCCTTAACACATACACCCTTTGCGCGACTTCGTTGACACTTTTTCTTAACACAGACACCCATTGTGCGACATCGGTGACACCCCTTCTTAACACAGACACCCATTGCGCGACATTGGTAACACCTTTCCTTAACACAAACGCCCATTGCGCGACATCGGTGGCATGTCTTTTGAACCTAATCGCCTTTTGCACGAGATGGGTGACACGACATCTGAATCCGAACACCTTTGTGCGACATCGTTGAGAGCAATTCTGAATCCAGGCACCCCTTGCGCGACATTGGTGACACCTCTTCCTAACACAGACACCCATTGCGCGACATCAGTGACAAGTCTTCTTAACACAAACACCTCTTGCGCGACATCGGTGACACTTTTTCTTCACACAGACACCCATTGCGCGACATCAGTGACAAGTCTCCTCAACACATACACCCATTGCGCTACATTGGTAACACCTTTCCTTAACACATACGCCCATTGCGCGACATTGGTATCACCTTTCCTTAACACAAACGCCCATTGCGCGACATCGGTAACACTTTTTCTTCACACAGACACCCATTGCGCGACATCAGTGACAAGTCTCCTTAACACATACACCCATTGCGCGACATTGGTAACACATTTCCTTAACACAAACGCCTATTGCGCGACATCGGTGGCATGTCTTTTGAACCCAATCGTCTTTTATACGAGATCGCTGACACATTTTTTGAACCCGGTCGTCTTTTGTGCGACATTGGTAACACCTTTCCTTAACACAAACGCCCATTGCGCGACATCGGTGGCATGTCTTTTGAACCTAATCGCCCTTTGCACGAGATGGGTGACACGACATCTGAATCCGAACACCTTTGTGCGACATCGTTGACAGCAATTCTGAATCCAGGCACCCCTTGCGCGACATTGGTGACACCTCTTCCTAACACAGACACCCATTGCGCGTCATTGGTGACACATTTTCTTAACACGTCACCCATTGTGCGACATCGGTGAAAACAATTCGGAATCCAGGCACCCCTTACGTGACATTGGTGACACCTTTTCTCAACACAGACACCCGTTGCGCAGCATCGGTGACACGTCTTCTAAACCCGATCGCCTTTTGCACGAGATGGGTGACACGACATCTGAATCCGAACACCCTTTGTGCGACATCGTTGACAACAATTCTGAATCCAGGCACCCCTTTCGCGACATCGGTGACACCTTTCCTTAACACAAACGCCCATTGCGCGACATCGGTGGCATGTCCTTTGAACCCAACCGTCTTTTACACGAGATCGGTGACACATTTTCTGAACCCGGTCGTCTTTTGTGCGACATCGTTGACAACAATTCTGAATCCAGGCACCCATTGCGCGACATCAGTGACAAGTCTCCTTAACACATACACCCATTGCGCGACATTGGTAACACCTTTCCTTAACACATACCCCCATTGCGCGACATTGGTATCACCTTTCCTTAACACAAACGCCCATTGCGCGACATCGGTGGCATGTCTTTTGAACCCAGTCGTCTTTTACACGAGATCGGTGACACATTTTCTGAACCCGGCCGTCTTTTGTGCGACATTGGTAACAACTTTCCTTAACACATACACCCATTGCGCGACATCAGTGACAAGTCTTCTTAACACAAACACCCCTTGCGCGACATCGGTGACACTTTTTCTTCACACAGACACCCATTGCGCGACATCAGTGACAAGTCTCCTTAACACATACACCCATTGCGCGACATTGGTAACACCTTTCCTTAACACATGCACCCATTACGCGACATTGGTAACACCTTTCCTTAACACAAACGCCCATTGCGCGACATCGGTGGCATGTCTTTGGACCCAATCGTCTTTTACACGAGATCGGTGACACATTTTCTGAACCCGGTCGTCTTTTGTGCGACATTGGTAACAACTTTCCTTAACACATACACCCTTTGCGCGACTTCGTTGACACTTTTTCTTAACACAGACACCCATTGTGCGACATCGGTGACACCTTTTCTTAACACAAACGCCCATTGCGCGACATCGGTGGCATGTCTTTTGAACCCAATCGCCTTTTGCACGAGATGGGTGACACGACATCTGAATCCGAACACCATTGTGCGACATCGCTGACAACAATTCTGAATCCAGGCACCCCTTGCGCGACATTGGTGACACCTCTTCCTAACACAGACACACATTGCGCAGCATCGGTGACACGTCTTCTAAACCCGATAGCCTTTTGCACGAGATGGGTGACACGACATCTGAATCCGAACACCCTTTGTGCGACATCGTTGACAACAATTCTGAATCCAGGCACCCTTTGTGCGACATCGTTGACAATAATTCTGAATCCAGGCACCCCTTGCGCGACATTGGTGACACCTCTTCCTAACACAGACACACATTGCGCGTCATTGGTGACACATTTTCTTAACACGTCACCCATTGTGCGACATCGGTGAAAACAATTCGGAATCCAGGCATAACTTACGTGACATTGGTGACACCTTTTCTCAACACAGACACCCGTTGCGCAGCATCGGTGACACGTCTTCTAAACCCGATAGCCTTTTGCACGAGATGGGTGACACGACATCTGAATCCGAACACCCTTTGTGCGACATCGTTGACAACAATTCTGAATCCAGGCACCCTTTGTGCGACATCGTTGACAATAATTCTGAATCCAGGCACCCCTTGCGCGACATCGGTAACACTTTTTCTTAACACAGACACCCATTGCGCGACATCAGTGACAAGTCTTCTTAACAGAAACACCCCTTGCGCGACATCGGTGACACTTTTTCTTCACACAGACACCCATTGCGCGACATCAGTGACAAGTCTCCTTAACACATACACCCATTGCGCGACATTGGTAACACCTTTCCTTAACACATACGCCCATTGCGCGACATTGGTATCACCTTTCCTTAACACAAACGCCCATTGCGCGACATCGGTGGCATGTCTTTGGACCCAATCGTCTTTTACACGAGATCGCTGACACATTTTCTGAACTCGGTCGTCTTTTGTGCGACATTGGTAACAACTTTCCTTAACACATACACCCTTTGCGCGACATCAGTGACAAGTCTTCTTAACACAAACACCCCTTGCCGACATCGGTTACACTTTTTCTTCACACAGACACCCATTGCGCGACATCAGTGACAAGTCTCCTTAACACATACACCCATTGCGCGACATTGGTGATACTTTTTCTTAACATAGACACCCACTACGCGACATTGGTAATACCTTTTCTTAACACAGACCCGCATTGCGAGACACCGGTGGCATGTCTTTTGAACCCAGTCGTCTTTTACACGAGATCGGTGACACATTTTCTGAACCCGGTCGTCTTTTGTGCGACATTGGTAACAGCTTTACTTAACACATACACCCTTTGCGCGACTTCGTTGACACTTTTTCTTAACACAGACACCCATTGTGCGACATCGGTGACACCCCTTCTTAACACAGACACCCATTGCGCGACATCGGTGGCATGTCTTCTGAACCCGATGGCCTTTTGCACGAAATCGGTGACACGACGTCTGAATCCGAACACCTTTGTGCGACATCGTTGACAACAACTCTGAATCCATGCACCCCTTGCGCGACATTGGTGACACCTCTTCCTAACACAGCCACACATTGCGCGTCATTGGTAACTCCTTTCCTTAACACATACACCCATTACGCGACATTGGTAACACCTTTCCTTAACACAGACCCGCATTGCGAGACACCGGTGGCATGTCTTTTGAACCCAGTCGTCTTTTACACGAGATCGGTGACACATTTTCTGAACCCGGTCGTCTTTTGTGCGACATTTGTAACAACATTCCTTAACACATTCACCCTTTGCGCGACATCAGTGACAAGTCTTCTTAACACAAACACCCCTTGCCGGCATCGGTGACACCTTTTCTTAACACAAACGCCCATTGCGCGACATCGGTGGCATGTCTTTTGAACCCAATCGCCTTTTGCACGAGATGGGTGACACGACATCTGAATCCGAACACCTTTGTGCGACATCGTTGACAACAACTCTGAATCCATGCACCCCTTGCGCGACATTGGTGACACCTCTTCCTAACACAGCCACACATTGCGCGTCATTGGTGACAAGTCTTCTTAACACAAACACCCCTTGCGCGACATCGGTGACACTTTTTCTTCACACAGACACCCATTGTGCGACATCGTTGACACCCCTTCTTAACACAGACACCCATTGCGCGACATCGGTGGCATGTCTTCTGAACCCGATGGCCTTTTGCACGAAATCGGTGACACGACGTCTGAATCCGAACACCTTTGTGCGACATCGTTGACAACAACTCTGAATCCATGCACCCCTTGCGCGACATTGGTGACACCTCTTCCTAACACAGCCACACATTGCGCGTCATTGGTGACAAGTCTTCTTAACACAAACACCCCTTGCGCGACATCGGTGACACTTTTTCTTCACACAGACACCCATTGCGAGACATCGGTGACACCCCTTCTTAACACAGACACCCATTGCGCGACATCGGTGGCATGTCTTCTGAACCCGATGGCCTTTTGCACGAAATCGGTGACACGACGTCTGAATCCGAACACCTTTGTGCGACATCGTTGACGAAAATTCTGAATCCAGGCACCCCTCTCGCGACATCGGTGACACCTCTTCTTAACACATACACCCATTGCGCGACATTGGTAACTCCTTTCCTTAACACATACACCCATTACGCGACATTGGTAACACCTTTCCTTAACACAGACCCGCATTGCGAGACACCGGTGGCATGTCTTTTGAACCCAGTCGTCTTTTACACGAGATCGGTGACACATTTTCTGAACCCGGTCGTCTTTTGTGCGACATTTGTAACAACATTCCTTAACACATTCACCCTTTGCGCGACATCAGTGACAAGTCTTCTTAACACAAACACCCCTTGCCGGCATCGGTGACACCTTTTCTTAACCAAACGCCCATTGCGCGACATCGGTGGCATGTCTTTTGAACCCAATCGCCTTTTGCACGAGATGGGTGACACGACATCTGAATCCGAACACCTTTGTGCGACATCGTTGACAACAACTCTGAATCCATGCACCCCTTGCGCGACATTGGTGACACCTCTTCCTAACACAGCCACACATTGCGCGTCATTGGTGACAAGTCTTCTTAACACAAACACCCCTTGCGCGACATCGGTGACACTTTTTCTTCACACAGACACCCATTGTGCGACATCGGTGACACCCCTTCTTAACACAGACACCCATTGCGCGACATCGGTGGCATGTCTTCTGAACCCGATGGCCTTTTGCACGAAATCGGTGACACGACGTCTGAATCCGAACACCTTTGTGCGACATCGTTGACAACAACTCTGAATCCATGCACCCCTTGCGCGACATTGGTGACACCTCTTCCTAACACAGCCACACATTGCGCGTCATTGGTGACAAGTCTTCTTAACACAAACACCCCTTGCGCGACATCGGTGACACTTTTTCTTCACACAGACACCCATTGCGAGACATCGGTGACACCCCTTCTTAACACAGACACCCATTGCGCGACATCGGTGGCATGTCTTCTGAACCCGATGGCCTTTTGCACGAAATCGGTGACACGACGTCTGAATCCGAACACCTTTGTGCGACATCGTTGACAACAACTCTGAATCCATGCACCCCTTGCGCGACATTGGTGACACCTCTTCCTAACACAGCCACACATTGCGCGTCATTGGTGACAAGTCTTCTTAACACAAACACCCCTTGCGCGACATCGGTGACACTTTTTCTTCACACAGACACCCATTGCGAGACATCGGTGACACCCCTTCTTAACACAGACACCCATTGCGCGACATCGGTGGCATGTCTTCTGAACCCGATGGCCTTTTGCACGAAATCGGTGACACGACGTCTGAATCCGAACACCTTTGTGCGACATCGTTGACGAAAATTCTGAATCCAGGCACCCCTCTCGCGACATCGGTGACACCTCTTCTTAACACATACACCCATTGCGCGACATTGGTAACTCCTTTCCTTAACACATACACCCATTACGCGACATTGGTAACACCTTTCCTTAACACAGACCCGCATTGCGAGACACCGGTGGCATGTCTTTTGAACCCAGTCGTCTTTTACACGAGATCGGTGACACATTTTCTGAACCCGGTCGTCTTTTGTGCGACATTTGTAACAACATTCCTTAACACATTCACCCTTTGCGCGACATCAGTGACAAGTCTTCTTAACACAAACACCCCTTGCCGGCATCGGTGACACCTTTTCTTAACACAAACGCCCATTGCGCGACATCGGTGGCATGTCTTTTGAACCCAATCGCCTTTTGCACGAGATGGGTGACACGACATCTGAATCCGAACACCTTTGTGCGACATCGTTGACAACAACTCTGAATCCATGCACCCCTTGCGCGACATTGGTGACACCTCTTCCTAACACAGCCACACATTGCGCGTCATTGGTGACAAGTCTTCTTAACACAAACACCCCTTGCGCGACATCGGTGACACTTTTTCTTCACACAGACACCCATTGTGCGACATCGGTGACACCCCTTCTTAACACAGACACCCATTGCGCGACATCGGTGGCATGTCTTCTGAACCCGATGGCCTTTTGCACGAAATCGGTGACACGACGTCTGAATCCGAACACCTTTGTGCGACATCGTTGACAACAACTCTGAATCCATGCACCCCTTGCGCGACATTGGTGACACCTCTTCCTAACACAGCCACACATTGCGCGTCATTGGTGACAAGTCTTCTTAACACAAACACCCCTTGCGCGACATCGGTGACACTTTTTCTTCACACAGACACCCATTGCGAGACATCGGTGACACCCCTTCTTAACACAGACACCCATTGCGCGACATCGGTGGCATGTCTTCTGAACCCGATGGCCTTTTGCACGAAATCGGTGACACGACGTCTGAATCCGAACACCTTTGTGCGACATCGTTGACGAAAATTCTGAATCCAGGCACCCCTCTCGCGACATCGGTGACACCTCTTCTTAACACATACACCCATTGCGCGACATTGGTAACTCCTTTCCTTAACACATACACCCATTACGCGACATTGGTAACACCTTTCCTTAACACAGACCCGCATTGCGAGACACCGGTGGCATGTCTTTTGAACCCAGTCGTCTTTTACACGAGATCGGTGACACATTTTCTGAACCCGGTCGTCTTTTGTGCGACATTTGTAACAACATTCCTTAACACATTCACCCTTTGCGCGACATCAGTGACAAGTCTTCTTAACACAAACACCCCTTGCCGGCATCGGTGACACCTTTTCTTAACACAAACGCCCATTGCGCGACATCGGTGGCATGTCTTTTGAACCCAATCGCCTTTTGCACGAGATGGGTGACACGACATCTGAATCCGAACACCTTTGTGCGACATCGTTGACAACAACTCTGAATCCATGCACCCCTTGCGCGACATTGGTGACACCTCTTCCTAACACAGCCACACATTGCGCGTCATTGGTGACAAGTCTTCTTAACACAAACACCCCTTGCGCGACATCGGTGACACTTTTTCTTCACACAGACACCCATTGCGAGACATCAGTGACAAGTCTCCTTAACACATACACTCATTGCGCGACATTGGTAACACCTTTCCTTAACACATACGCCCATTGCGCGACATTGGTATCATCTTTCCTTAACACAAACGCCCATTGCGCGACATCGGTGGCATGTCTTTTGAACCCAATCGTCTTTTACACGAGATCGGTGAATCATTTTCTGAACCCGGTCGTCTTTTGTGCGACATCGTTGACAACAATTCTGAATCCAGGCACACCTTGCGCGACATCGGTAACACTTCTTCTTAACACAGACACCCATTGCGCGACATCAGTGACAAGTCTTCTTAACACAAACACCTCTTGCGCGACATCGGTGACACTTTTTCTTCACCCAGACACCCATTGCGCGACATCGGTGGCATGTCTTTTGAACCCAATCCTCTTTTACACGAGATCGCTGACACATTTTTTGAACCCGGTCGTCTTTTGTGCGACATTGGTAACAACTTTCCTTAACACATACGCCCATTGCGCGACATTGGTATCACCTTTCCTTAACACAAACGCCCATTGCGCGACATCGGTGGCATGTCTTTTGAACCCAATCGTCTTTTACACGAGATCGGTGACACATTTTCTGAACCCGGTCGTCTTTTGTGCGACATCGTTGACAACAATTTTGAATCCAGGCACCCCTTGCGCGACATCGGTAACACTTTTTCTTCACACAGACACCCATTGCGCGACATCAGTGACAAGTCTCCTTAACACATACACCCATTGCGCGACATTGGTAACACCTTTCCTTAACACAAACGCCCATTGCGCGACATCGGTGGCATGTCTTTTGAACACAATCCTCTTTTACACGAGATCGCTGACACATTTTTTGAACCCGGTCGTCTTTTGTGCGACATTGGTAACAACTTTCCTTAACACATACACCCTTTGCGCGACATCGGTAACACTTTTTCTTCACACAGACACCCATTGCGCGACAACAGTGACAAGTCTCCTTTACACATACGCCCATTGCGCGACATTGGTATCACCTTTCCTTAACACAAACGCCCATTGCGCGACATCGGTGGCATGTCTTTTGAACCCAATCGTCTTTTACACGAGATCGGTGACACATTTTCTGAACCCGGTCGTCTTTTGTGCGACATCGTTGACAACAATTTTGAATCCAGGCACCCCTTGCGCGACATCGGTAACACTTTTTCTTCACACAAACGCCCATTGCGCGACATCGGTGGCATGTCTTTTGAACCTAATCGCCTTTTGCACGAGATGGGTGACACGACATCTGAATCCGAACACCTTTGTGCGACATCGTTGACAGCAATTCTGAATCCAGGCACCCCTTGCGCGACATTGGTGACACCTCTTCCTAACACAGACACCCATTGCGCGTCATTGGTGACACATTTTCTTAACACGTCACCCATTGTGCGACATCGGTGAAAACAATTCGGAATCCAGGCACCCCTTACGTGACATTGGTAACACCTTTCCTTAACACAAACGCCCATTGCGCGACATCGGTGGCATGTCTTTTGAACCTAATCGCCTTTTGCACGAGATGGGTGACACGACATCTGAATCCGAACACCTTTGTGCGACATCGTTGAGAGCAATTCTGAATCCAGGCACCCCTTGCGCGACATTGGTGACACCTCTTCCTAACACAGACACCCATTGCGCGACATCAGTGACAAGTCTTCTTAACACAAACACCTCTTGCGCGACATCGGTGACACTTTTTCTTCACACAGACACCCATTGCGCGACATCAGTGACAAGTCTCCTCAACACATACACCCATTGCGCTACATTGGTAACACCTTTCCTTAACACATACGCCCATTGCGCGACATCGGTAACACTTTTTCTTCACACAGACACCCATTGCGCGACATCAGTGACAAGTCTCCTTAACACATACACCCATTGCGCGACATTGGTAACACCTTTCCTTAACACAAACGCCCATTGCGCGACATCGGTGGCATGTCTTTTGAACCAAATCGTCTTTTATACGAGATCGCTGACACATTTTTTGAACCCGGTCGTCTTTTGTGCGACATTGGTAACACCTTTCCTTAACACAAACGCCCATTGCGCGACATCGGTGGCATGTCTTTTGAACCTAATCGCCCTTTGCACGAGATGGGTGACACGACATCTGAATCCGAACACCTTTGTGCGACATCGTTGACAGCAATTCTGAATCCAGGCACCCCTTGCGCGACATTGGTGACACCTCTTCCTAACACAGACACCCATTGCGCGTCATTGGTGACACATTTTCTTAACACGTCACCCATTGTGCGACATCGGTGAAAACAATTCGGAATCCAGGCACCCCTTACGTGACATTGGTGACACCTTTTCTCAACACAGACACCCGTTGCGCAGCATCGGTGACACGTCTTCTAAACCCGATCGCCTTTTGCACGAGATGGGTGACACGACATCTGAATCCGAACACCCTTTGTGCGACATCGTTGACAACAATTCTGAATCCAGGCACCCCTTTCGCGACATCGGTGACACCTTTCCTTAACACAAACGCCCATTGCGCGACATCGGTGGCATGTCCTTTGAACCCAACCGTCTTTTACACGAGATCGGTGACACATTTTCTGAACCCGGTCGTCTTTTGTGCGACATCGTTGACAACAATTCTGAATCCAGGCACCCATTGCGCGACATCAGTGACAAGTCTCCTTAACACATACACCCATTGCGCGACATTGGTAACACCTTTCCTTAACACATACCCCCATTGCGCGACATTGGTATCACCTTTCCTTAACACAAACGCCCATTGCGCGACATCGGTGGCATGTCTTTTGAACCCAGTCGTCTTTTACACGAGATCGGTGACACATTTTCTGAACCCGGCCGTCTTTTGTGCGACATTGGTAACAACTTTCCTTAACACATACACCCATTGCGCGACATCAGTGACAAGTCTTCTTAACACAAACACCCCTTGCGCGACATCGGTGACACTTTTTCTTTACACAGACACCCATTGCGCGACATTGGTAACACCTTTCCTTAACACATGCACCCATTACGCGACATTGGTAACACCTTTCCTTAACACAAACGCCCATTGCGCGACATCGGTGGCATGTCTTTGGACCCAATCGTCTTTTACGCGAGATCGGTGACACATTTTCTGAACCCGGTCGTCTTTTGTGCGACATTGGTAACAACTTTCCTTAACACATACACCCTTTGCGCGACTTCGTTGACACTTTTTCTTAACACAGACACATATTGTGCGACATCGGTGACACCTTTTCTTAACACAAACGCCCATTGCGCGACATCGGTGGCATGTCTTTTGAACCCAATCGCCTTTTGCACGAGATGGGTGACACGACATCTGAATCCGAACACCTTTGTGCGACATCGCTGACAACAATTCTGAATCCAGGCACCCCTTGCGCGACATTGGTGACACCTCTTCCTAACACAGACACACATTGCGCGTCATTGGTGACACATTTTCTTAACACGTCACCCATTGTGCGACATCGGTGAAAACAATTCGGAATCCAGGCATAACTTACGTGACATTGGTGACACCTTTTCTCAACACAGACACCCGTTGCGCAGCATCGGTGACACGTCTTCTAAACCCGATAGCCTTTTGCACGAGATGGGTGACACGACATCTGAATCCGAACACCCTTTGTGCGACATCGTTGACAACAATTCTGAATCCAGGCACCCTTTGTGCGACATCGTTGACAATAATTCTGAATCCAGGCACCCCTTGCGCGACATCGGTAACACTTTTTCTTGACACAGACACCCATTGCGCGACATCAGTGACAAGTCTTCTTAACACAAACACCCCTTGCGCGACATCGGTGACACTTTTTCTTCACACAGACACCCATTGCGCGACATCAGTGACAAGTCTTCTTAACACAAACACCCCTTGCGCGACATCGGTGACACTTTTTCTTCACACAGACACCCATTGCGCGACATCAGTGACAAGTCTCCTTAACACATACACCCATTGCGCGACATTGGTAACACCTTTCCTTAACACATACGCCCATTGCGCGACATTGGTATCACCTTTCCTTAACACAAACGCCCATTGCGCGACATCGGTGGCATGTCTTTGGACCCAGTCGTCTTTTACACGAGATCGGTGACACATTTTCTGAACCCGGTCGTCTTTTGTGCGACATTGGTAACAGCTTTACTTAACACATACACCCTTTGCGCGACTTCGTTGACACTTTTTCTTAACACAGACACCCATTGTGCGACATCGGTGACACCCCTTCTTAACACAGACACCCATTGCGCGACATCGGTGGCATGTCTTCTGAACCCGATGGCCTTTTGCACGAAATCGGTGACACGACGTCTAAACCCGAACACCCTTTGTGCGACATCGTTGACGAAAATTCTGAATCCAGGCACCCCTCTCGCGACATCGGTGACACCTCTTCTTAACACATACACCCATTGCGCGACATTGGTAACTCCTTTCCTTAACACATACACCCATTACGCGACATTGGTAACACCTTTCCTTAACACAGACCCGCATTGCGAGACACCGGTGGCATGTCTTTTGAACCCAGTCGTCTTTTACACGAGATCGCTGACACATTTTCTGAACTCGGTCGTCTTTTGTGCGACATTGGTAACAACTTTCCTTAACACATACACCCTTTGCGCGACATCAGTGACAAGTCTTCTTAACACAAACACCCCTTGCCGACATCGGTGACACTTTTTCTTCACACAGACACCCATTGCGCGACATCAGTGACAAGTCTCCTTAACACATACACCCATTGCGCGACATTGGTGATACTTTTTCTTAACATAGACACCCACTACGCGACATTGGTAATACCTTTTCTTAACACAGACCCGCATTGCGAGACACCGGTGGCATGTCTTTTGAACCCAGTCGTCTTTTACACGAGATCGGTGACACATTTTCTGAACCCGGTCGTCTTTTGTGCGACATTGGTAACAGCTTTACTTAACACATACACCCTTTGCGCGACTTCGTTGACACTTTTTCTTAACACAGACACCCATTGTGCGACATCGGTGACACCCCTTCTTAACACAGACACCCATTGCGCGACATCGGTGGCAGGTCTTCTGAACCCGATGGCCTTTTGCACGAAATCGGTGACACGACGTCTAAACCCGAACACCCTTTGTGCGACATCGTTGACGAAAATTCTGAATCCAGGCACCCCTCTCGCGACATCGGTGACACCTCTTCTTAACACATACACCCATTGCGCGACATTGGTAACTCCTTTCCTTAACACATACACCCATTACGCGACATTGGTAACACCTTTCCTTAACACAGACCCGCATTGCGAGACACCGGTGGCATGTCTTTTGAACCCAGTCGTCTTTTACACGAGATCGGTGACACATTTTCTGAACCCGGTCGTCTTTTGTGCGACATTTGTAACAACATTCCTTAACACATTCACCCTTTGCGCGACATCAGTGACAAGTCTTCTTAACACAAACACCCCTTGCCGGCATCGGTGACACCTTTTCTTAACACAAACGCTCATTGCGCGACATCGGTGGCATGTCTTTTGAACCCAATCGCCTTTTGCACGAGATGGGTGACACGACATCTGAATCCGAACACCTTTGTGCGACATCGTTGACAACAACTCTGAATCCATGCACCCCTTGCGCGACATTGGTGACACCTCTTCCTAACACAGCCACACATTGCGCGTCATTGGTGACAAGTCTTCTTAACACAAACACCCCTTGCGCGACATCGGTGACACTTTTTCTTCACACAGACACCCATTGCGAGACATCAGTGACAAGTCTCCTTAACACATACACTCATTGCGCGACATTGGTAACACCTTTCCTTAACACATACGCCCATTGCGCGACATTGGTATCATCTTTCCTTAACACAAACGCCCATTGCGCGACATCGGTGGCATGTCTTTTGAACCCAATCGTCTTTTACACGAGATCGGTGAATCATTTTCTGAACCCGGTCGTCTTTTGTGCGACATCGTTGACAACAATTCTGAATCCAGGCACACCTTGCGCGACATCGGTAACACTTCTTCTTAACACAGACACCCATTGCGCGACATCAGTGACAAGTCTTCTTAACACAAACACCTCTTGCGCGACATCGGTGACACTTTTTCTTCACCCAGACACCCATTGCGCGACATCGGTGGCATGTCTTTTGAACCCAATCCTCTTTTACACGAGATCGCTGACACATTTTTTGAACCCGGTCGTCTTTTGTGCGACATTGGTAACAACTTTCCTTAACACATACGCCCATTGCGCGACATTGGTATCATCTTTCCTTAACACAAACGCCCATTGCGCGACATCGGTGGCATGTCTTTTGAACCCAATCGTCTTTTACACGAGATCGGTGAATCATTTTCTGAACCCGGTCGTCTTTTGTGCGACATCGTTGACAACAATTCTGAATCCAGGCACACCTTGCGCGACATCGGTAACACTTCTTCTTAACACAGACACCCATTGCGCGACATCAGTGACAAGTCTTCTTAACACAAACACCTCTAGCGCGACATCGGTGACACTTTTTCTTCACCCAGACACCCATTGCGCGACATCGGTGGCATGTCTTTTGAACCCAATCCTCTTTTACACGAGATCGCTGACACATTTTTTGAACCCGGTCGTCTTTTGTGCGACATTGGTAACAACTTTCCTTAACACATACGCCCATTGCGCGACATTGGTATCACCTTTCCTTAACACAAACGCCCATTGCGCGACATCGGTGGCATGTCTTTTGAACCCAATCGTCTTTTACACGAGATCGGTGACACATTTTCTGAACCCGGTCGTCTTTTGTGCGACATCGTTGACAACAATTTTGAATCCAGGCACCCCTTGCGCGACATCGGTAACACTTTTTCTTCACACAGACACCCATTGCGCGACATCAGTGACAAGTCTCCTTAACACATACACCCATTGCGCGACATTGGTAACACCTTTCCTTAACACAAACGCCCATTGCGCGACATCGGTGGCATGTCTTTTGAACACAATCCTCTTTTACACGAGATCGCTGACACATTTTTTGAACCCGGTCGTCTTTTGTGCGACATTGGTAACAACTTTCCTTAACACATACACCCTTTGCGCGACATCGGTAACACTTTTTCTTCACACAGACACCCATTGCGCGACAACAGTGACAAGTCTCCTTTACACATACGCCCATTGCGCGACATTGGTATCACCTTTCCTTAACACAAACGCCCATTGCGCGACATCGGTGGCATGTCTTTTGAACCCAATCGTCTTTTACACGAGATCGGTGACACATTTTCTGAACCCGGTCGTCTTTTGTGCGACATCGTTGACAACAATTTTGAATCCAGGCACCCCTTGCGCGACATCGGTAACACTTTTTCTTCACACAAACGCCCATTGCGCGACATCGGTGGCATGTCTTTTGAACCCAATCCTCTTTTACACGAGATCGCTGACACATTTTTTGAACCCGGTCGTCTTTTGTGCGACATTGGTAACAACTTTCCTTAACACATACACCCTTTGCGCGACATCGGTGACACTTTTTCTTAACACAGACACCCATTGCGCGACATCGGTGACAAGTCTCCTTAACACATACACCCATTGCGCGACATTGGTAACACCTTTCCTTAACACATACACCCATTGCGCGACATTGGTATCACCTTTCCTTAACACAAACGCCCATTGCGCGACATCGGTGGCATGTCTTTTGAACCCAATCGCCTTTTGCACGAGATGGGTGACACGACATCTGAATCCGAACACCTTTGTGCGAAATCGTTGACAGCAATTCTGAATCCAGGCACCCCTTGCGCGACATTGGTGACACCTCTTCCTATCACAGACACCCATTGCGCGTCATTGGTGACACATTTTCTTAACACGTCACCCATTGCGCGACATCAGTGACAAGTCTCCTTAACACATACACCCATTGCGCGACATTGGTAACACCTTTCCTTAACACATACACCCATTGCGCGACATTGGTATCACCTTTCCTTAACACAAACGCCCATTGCGCGACATCGGTGGCATGTCTTTTGAACCCAATCGTCTTTTACACGAGATCGGTGACACATTTTCTGAACCCGGTCGTCTTTTGTGCGACATCGTTGACAACAATTTTGAATCCAGGCACCCCTTGCGCGACATCGGTAACACTTTTTCTTCACACAAACGCCCATTGCGCGACATCGGTGGCATGTCTTTTGAACCCAATCCTCTTTTACACGAGATCGCTGACACATTTTTTGAACCCGGTCGTCTTTTGTGCGACATTGGTAACAACTTTCCTTAACACATACACCCTTTGCGCGACATCGGTGACACTTTTTCTTAACACAGACACCCATTGCGCGACATCAGTGACAAGTCTCCTTAACACATACACCCATTGCGCGACATTGGTAACACCTTTCCTTAACACAAACGCCCATTGCGCGACATCGGTGGCATGTCTTTTGAACCCAATCCTCTTTTACACGAGATCGCTGACACATTTTTTGAACCCGGTCGTCTTTTGTGCGACATTGGTAACAACTTTCCTTAACACATACACCCTTTGCGCGACATCGTTGACACTTTTTCTTAACACAGACACCCATTGCGCGACATCAGTGACAAGTCTCCTTAACACATACACCCATTGCGCGACATTGGTAACACCTTTCCTTAACACATACACCCATTGCGCGACATTGGTATCACCTTTCCTTAACACAAACGCCCATTGCGCGACATCGGTGGCATGTCTTTTGAACCCAATCGCCTTTTGCACGAGATGGGTGACACGACATCTGAATCCGAACACCCTTTGTGCGACATCGTTGACAACAATTCTGAATCCAGGCACCCTTTGTGCGACATCGTTGACAATAATTCTGAATCCAGGCACCCCTTGCGCGACATCGGTAACACTTTTTCTTGACACAGACACCCATTGCGCGACATCAGTGACAAGTCTTCTTAACACAAACACCCCTTGCGCGACATCGGTGACACTTTTTCTTCACACAGACACCCATTGCGCGACATCAGTGACAAGTCTTCTTAACACAAACACCCCTTGCGCGACATCGGTGACACTTTTTCTTCACACAGACACCCATTGCGCGACATCAGTGACAAGTCTCCTTAACACATACACCCATTGCGCGACATTGGTAACACCTTTCCTTAACACATACGCCCATTGCGCGACATTGGTATCACCTTTCCTTAACACAAACGCCCATTGCGCGACATCGGTGGCATGTCTTTGGACCCAGTCGTCTTTTACACGAGATCGGTGACACATTTTCTGAACCCGGTCGTCTTTTGTGCGACATTGGTAACAGCTTTACTTAACACATACACCCTTTGCGCGACTTCGTTGACACTTTTTCTTAACACAGACACCCATTGTGCGACATCGGTGACACCCCTTCTTAACACAGACACCCATTGCGCGACATCGGTGGCATGTCTTCTGAACCCGATGGCCTTTTGCACGAAATCGGTGACACGACGTCTAAACCCGAACACCCTTTGTGCGACATCGTTGACGAAAATTCTGAATCCAGGCACCCCTCTCGCGACATCGGTGACACCTCTTCTTAACACATACACCCATTGCGCGACATTGGTAACTCCTTTCCTTAACACATACACCCATTACGCGACATTGGTAACACCTTTCCTTAACACAGACCCGCATTGCGAGACACCGGTGGCATGTCTTTTGAACCCAGTCGTCTTTTACACGAGATCGCTGACACATTTTCTGAACTCGGTCGTCTTTTGTGCGACATTGGTAACAACTTTCCTTAACACATACACCCTTTGCGCGACATCAGTGACAAGTCTTCTTAACACAAACACCCCTTGCCGACATCGGTGACACTTTTTCTTCACACAGACACCCATTGCGCGACATCAGTGACAAGTCTCCTTAACACATACACCCATTGCGCGACATTGGTGATACTTTTTCTTAACATAGACACCCACTACGCGACATTGGTAATACCTTTTCTTAACACAGACCCGCATTGCGAGACACCGGTGGCATGTCTTTTGAACCCAGTCGTCTTTTACACGAGATCGGTGACACATTTTCTGAACCCGGTCGTCTTTTGTGCGACATTGGTAACAGCTTTACTTAACACATACACCCTTTGCGCGACTTCGTTGACACTTTTTCTTAACACAGACACCCATTGTGCGACATCGGTGACACCCCTTCTTAACACAGACACCCATTGCGCGACATCGGTGGCAGGTCTTCTGAACCCGATGGCCTTTTGCACGAAATCGGTGACACGACGTCTAAACCCGAACACCCTTTGTGCGACATCGTTGACGAAAATTCTGAATCCAGGCACCCCTCTCGCGACATCGGTGACACTTCTTCTTAACACATACACCCATTGCGCGACATTGGTAACTCCTTTCCTTAACACATACACCCATTACGCGACATTGGTAACACCTTTCCTTAACACAGACCCGCATTGCGAGACACCGGTGGCATGTCTTTTGAACCCAGTCGTCTTTTACACGAGATCGGTGACACATTTTCTGAACCCGGTCGTCTTTTGTGCGACATTTGTAACAACATTCCTTAACACATTCACCCTTTGCGCGACATCAGTGACAAGTCTTCTTAACACAAACACCCCTTGCCGGCATCGGTGACACCTTTTCTTAACACAAACGCTCATTGCGCGACATCGGTGGCATGTCTTTTGAACCCAATCGCCTTTTGCACGAGATGGGTGACACGACATCTGAATCCGAACACCTTTGTGCGACATCGTTGACAACAACTCTGAATCCATGCACCCCTTGCGCGACATTGGTGACACCTTTTCCTAACACAGCCACACATTGCGCGTCATTGGTGACAAGTCTTCTTAACACAAACACCCCTTGCGCGACATCGGTGACACTTTTTCTTCACACAGACACCCATTGCGAGACATCAGTGACAAGTCTCCTTAACACATACACTCATTGCGCGACATTGGTAACACCTTTCCTTAACACATACGCCCATTGCGCGACATTGGTATCATCTTTCCTTAACACAAACGCCCATTGCGCGACATCGGTGGCATGTCTTTTGAACCCAATCGTCTTTTACACGAGATCGGTGAATCATTTTCTGAACCCGGTCGTCTTTTGTGCGACATCGTTGACAACAATTCTGAATCCAGGCACACCTTGCGCGACATCGGTAACACTTCTTCTTAACACAGACACCCATTGCGCGACATCAGTGACAAGTCTTCTTAACACAAACACCTCTTGCGCGACATCGGTGACACTTTTTCTTCACCCAGACACCCATTGCGCGACATCGGTGGCATGTCTTTTGAACCCAATCCTCTTTTACACGAGATCGCTGACACATTTTTTGAACCCGGTCGTCTTTTGTGCGACATTGGTAACAACTTTCCTTAACACATACGCCCATTGCGCGACATTGGTATCATCTTTCCTTAACACAAACGCCCATTGCGCGACATCGGTGGCATGTCTTTTGAACCCAATCGTCTTTTACACGAGATCGGTGAATCATTTTCTGAACCCGGTCGTCTTTTGTGCGACATCGTTGACAACAATTCTGAATCCAGGCACACCTTGCGTGACATCGGTAACACTTCTTCTTAACACAGACACCCATTGCGCGACATCAGTGACAAGTCTTCTTAACACAAACACCTCTAGCGCGACATCGGTGACACTTTTTCTTCACCCAGACACCCATTGCGCGACATCGGTGGCATGTCTTTTGAACCCAATCCTCTTTTACACGAGATCGCTGACACATTTTTTGAACCCGGTCGTCTTTTGTGCGACATTGGTAACAACTTTCCTTAACACATACGCCCATTGCGCGACATTGGTATCACCTTTCCTTAACACAAACGCCCATTGCGCGACATCGGTGGCATGTCTTTTGAACCCAATCGTCTTTTACACGAGATCGGTGACACATTTTCTGAACCCGGTCGTCTTTTGTGCGACATCGTTGACAACAATTTTGAATCCAGGCACCCCTTGCGCGACATCGGTAACACTTTTTCTTCACACAGACACCCATTGCGCGACATCAGTGACAAGTCTCCTTAACACATACACCCATTGCGCGACATTGGTAACACCTTTCCTTAACACAAACGCCCATTGCGCGACATCGGTGGCATGTCTTTTGAACACAATCCTCTTTTACACGAGATCGCTGACACATTTTTTGAACCCGGTCGTCTTTTGTGCGACATTGGTAACAACTTTCCTTAACACATACACCCTTTGCGCGACATCGGTAACACTTTTTCTTCACACAGACACCCATTGCGCGACAACAGTGACAAGTCTCCTTTACACATACGCCCATTGCGCGACATTGGTATCACCTTTCCTTAACACAAACGCCCATTGCGCGACATCGGTGGCATGTCTTTTGAACCCAATCGTCTTTTACACGAGATCGGTGACACATTTTCTGAACCCGGTCGTCTTTTGTGCGACATCGTTGACAACAATTTTGAATCCAGGCACCCCTTGCGCGACATCGGTAACACTTTTTCTTCACACAAACGCCCATTGCGCGACATCGGTGGCATGTCTTTTGAACCCAATCCTCTTTTACACGAGATCGCTGACACATTTTTTGAACCCGGTCGTCTTTTGTGCGACATTGGTAACAACTTTCCTTAACACATACACCCTTTGCGCGACATCGGTGACACTTTTTCTTAACACAGACACCCATTGCGCGACATCGGTGACAAGTCTCCTTAACACATACACCCATTGCGCGACATTGGTAACACCTTTCCTTAACACATACACCCATTGCGCGACATTGGTATCACCTTTCCTTAACACAAACGCCCATTGCGCGACATCGGTGGCATGTCTTTTGAACCCAATCGCCTTTTGCACGAGATGGGTGACACGACATCTGAATCCGAACACCTTTGTGCGAAATCGTTGACAGCAATTCTGAATCCAGGCACCCCTTGCGCGACATTGGTGACACCTCTTCCTATCACAGACACCCATTGCGCGTCATTGGTGACACATTTTCTTAACACGTCACCCATTGCGCGACATCAGTGACAAGTCTCCTTAACACATACACCCATTGCGCGACATTGGTAACACCTTTCCTTAACACATACACCCATTGCGCGACATTGGTATCACCTTTCCTTAACACAAACGCCCATTGCGCGACATCGGTGGCATGTCTTTTGAACCCAATCGTCTTTTACACGAGATCGGTGACACATTTTCTGAACCCGGTCGTCTTTTGTGCGACATCGTTGACAACAATTTTGAATCCAGGCACCCCTTGCGCGACATCGGTAACACTTTTTCTTCACACAAACGCCCATTGCGCGACATCGGTGGCATGTCTTTTGAACCCAATCCTCTTTTACACGAGATCGCTGACACATTTTTTGAACCCGGTCGTCTTTTGTGCGACATTGGTAACAACTTTCCTTAACACATACACCCTTTGCGCGACATCGGTGACACTTTTTCTTAACACAGACACCCATTGCGCGACATCAGTGACAAGTCTCCTTAACACATACACCCATTGCGCGACATTGGTAACACCTTTCCTTAACACAAACGCCCATTGCGCGACATCGGTGGCATGTCTTTTGAACCCAATCCTCTTTTACACGAGATCGCTGACACATTTTTTGAACCCGGTCGTCTTTTGTGCGACATTGGAAACAACTTTCCTTAACACATACACCCTTTGCGCGACATCGTTGACACTTTTTCTTAACACAGACACCCATTGCGCGACATCAGTGACAAGTCTCCTTAACACATACACCCATTGCGCGACATTGGTAACACCTTTCCTTAACACATACACCCATTGCGCGACATTGGTATCACCTTTCCTTAACACAAACGCCCATTGCGCGACATCGGTGGCATGTCTTTTGAACCCAATCGCCTTTTGCACGAGACGGGTGACACGACATCTGAATCCGAACACCTTTGTGCGACATCGTTGACAGCAATTCTGAATCCAGGCACCCCTTGCGCGACATTGGTGACACCTCTTCCTAACACAGACACCCATTGCGCGTCATTGGTGACACATTTTCTTAACACGTCACCCATTGCGCGACATCAGTGACAAGTCTCCTTAACACATACACCCATTGCGCGACATTGGTAACACCTTTCCTTAACACATACACCCATTGCGCGACATTGGTATCACCTTTCCTTAACACAAACGCCCATTGCGCGACATCGGTGGCATGTCTTTTGAACCCAATCGTCTTTTACACGAGATCGGTGACACATTTTCTGAACCCGGTCGTCTTTTGTGCGACATCGTTGACAACAATTCTGAATCCAGGCACCCATTGCGCGACATCAGTGACAAGTCTCCTTAACACATACACCCATTGCGCGACATTGGTAACACCTTTCCTTAACACATACCCCCATTGCGCGACATTGGTATCACCTTTCCTTAACACAAACGCCCATTGCGCGACATCGGTGGCATGTCTTTTGAACCCAGTCGTCTTTTACACGAGACCGGTGACACATTTTCTGAACCCGGTCGTCTTTTGTGCGACATCGTTGACAACAATTCTGAATCCAGGCACCCATTGCGCGACATCAGTGACAAGTCTCCTTAACACATACACCCATTGCGCGACATTGGTGATACTTTTTCTTAACATAGACACCCACTACGCGACATTGGTAATACCTTTTCTTAACACAAACGCCCATGCGCGACATCGGTGGCATGTCTTTTGAACCCAATCGTCTTTTACACGAGATCGCTGACACATTTTCTGAACCCGGTCGTCTTTTGTGCGACATCGTTGACAACAATTTTGAATCCAGGCACCCCTTGCGCGACATCGGTAACACTTTTTCTTCACACAAACGCCCATTGCGCGACATCGGTGGCATGTCTTTTGAACCCAATCCTCTTTTACACGAGATCGCTGACACATTTTTTGAACCCGGTCGTCTTTTGTGCGACATTGGTAACAACTTTCCTTAACACATACACCCTTTGCGCGACATCGGTGACACTTTTTCTTAACACAGACACCCATTGCGCGACATCAGTGACAAGTCTCCTTAACACATACACCCATTGCGCGACATTGGTAACACCTTTCCTTAACACATACACCCATTGCGCGACATTGGTAACACCTTTCCTTAACACAAACGCCCATTGCGCGACATCGGTGGCATGTCTTTTGAACACAATCCTCTTTTACACGAGATCGCTGACACATTTTTTGAACCCGGTCGTCTTTTGTGCGACATTGGTAACAACTTTCCTTAACACATACACCCTTTGCGCGACATCGGTAACACTTTTTCTTCACACAGACACCCATTGCGCGACAACAGTGACAAGTCTCCTTTACACATACGCCCATTGCGCGACATTGGTATCACCTTTCCTTAACACAAACGCCCATTGCGCGACATCGGTGGCATGTCTTTTGAACCCAATCGTCTTTTACACGAGATCGGTGACACATTTTCTGAACCCGGTCGTCTTTTGTGCGACATCGTTGACAACAATTTTGAATCCAGGCACCCCTTGCGCGACATCGGTAACACTTTTTCTTCACACAAACGCCCATTGCGCGACATCGGTGGCATGTCTTTTGAACCCAATCCTCTTTTACACGAGATCGCTGACACATTTTTTGAACCCGGTCGTCTTTTGTGCGACATTGGTAACAACTTTCCTTAACACATACACCCTTTGCGCGACATCGGTGACACTTTTTCTTAACACAGACACCCATTGCGCGACATCGGTGACAAGTCTCCTTAACACATACACCCATTGCGCGACATTGGTAACACCTTTCCTTAACACATACACCCATTGCGCGACATTGGTATCACCTTTCCTTAACACAAACGCCCATTGCGCGACATCGGTGGCATGTCTTTTGAACCCAATCGCCTTTTGCACGAGATGGGTGACACGACATCTGAATCCGAACACCTTTGTGCGAAATCGTTGACAGCAATTCTGAATCCAGGCACCCCTTGCGCGACATTGGTGACACCTCTTCCTATCACAGACACCCATTGCGCGTCATTGGTGACACATTTTCTTAACACGTCACCCATTGCGCGACATCAGTGACAAGTCTCCTTAACACATACACCCATTGCGCGACATTGGTAACACCTTTCCTTAACACATACACCCATTGCGCGACATTGGTATCACCTTTCCTTAACACAAACGCCCATTGCGCGACATCGGTGGCATGTCTTTTGAACCCAATCGTCTTTTACACGAGATCGGTGACACATTTTCTGAACCCGGTCGTCTTTTGTGCGACATCGTTGACAACAATTTTGAATCCAGGCACCCCTTGCGCGACATCGGTAACACTTTTTCTTCACACAAACGCCCATTGCGCGACATCGGTGGCATGTCTTTTGAACCCAATCCTCTTTTACACGAGATCGCTGACACATTTTTTGAACCCGGTCGTCTTTTGTGCGACATTGGTAACAACTTTCCTTAACACATACACCCTTTGCGCGACATCGGTGACACTTTTTCTTAACACAGACACCCATTGCGCGACATCAGTGACAAGTCTCCTTAACACATACACCCATTGCGCGACATTGGTAACACCTTTCCTTAACACAAACGCCCATTGCGCGACATCGGTGGCATGTCTTTTGAACCCAATCCTCTTTTACACGAGATCGCTGACACATTTTTTGAACCCGGTCGTCTTTTGTGCGACATTGGTAACAACTTTCCTTAACACATACACCCTTTGCGCGACATCGTTGACACTTTTTCTTAACACAGACACCCATTGCGCGACATCAGTGACAAGTCTCCTTAACACATACACCCATTGCGCGACATTGGTAACACCTTTCCTTAACACATACACCCATTGCGCGACATTGGTATCACCTTTCCTTAACACAAACGCCCATTGCGCGACATCGGTGGCATGTCTTTTGAACCCATTCGCCTTTTGCACGAGATGGGTGACACGACATCTGAATCCGAACACCTTTGTGCGACATCGTTGACAGCAATTCTGAATCCAGGCACCCCTTGCGCGACATTGGTGACACCTCTTCCTAACACAGACACCCATTGCGCGTCATTGGTGACACATTTTCTTAACACGTCACCCATTGCGCGACATCAGTGACAAGTCTCCTTAACACATACACCCATTGCGCGACATTGGTAACACCTTTCCTTAACACATACACCCATTGCGCGACATTGGTATCACCTTTCCTTAACACAAACGCCCATTGCGCGACATCGGTGGCATGTCTTTTGAACCCAATCGTCTTTTACACGAGATCGGTGACACATTTTCTGAACCCGGTCGTCTTTTGTGCGACATCGTTGACAACAATTCTGAATCCAGGCACCCATTGCGCGACATCAGTGACAAGTCTCCTTAACACATACACCCATTGCGCGACATTGGTAACACCTTTCCTTAACACATACCCCCATTGCGCGACATTGGTATCACCTTTCCTTAACACAAACGCCCATTGCGCGACATCGGTTTCATGTCTTTTGAACCCAGTCGTCTTTTACACGAGACCGGTGACACATTTTCTGAACCCGGTCGTCTTTTGTGCGACATCGTTGACAACAATTCTGAATCCAGGCACCCATTGCGCGACATCAGTGACAAGTCTCCTTAACACATACACCCATTGCGCGACATTGGTGATACTTTTTCTTAACATAGACACCCACTACGCGACATTGGTAATACCTTTTCTTAACACAAACGCCCATGCGCGACATCGGTGGCATGTCTTTTGAACCCAATCGTCTTTTACACGAGATCGCTGACACATTTTCTGAACCCGGTCGTCTTTTGTGCGACATCGTTGACAACAATTTTGAATCCAGGCACCCCTTGCGCGACATCGGTAACACTTTTTCTTCACACAAACGCCCATTGCGCGACATCGGTGGCATGTCTTTTGAACCCAATCCTCTTTTACACGAGATCGCTGACACATTTTTTGAACCCGGTCGTCTTTTGTGCGACATTGGTAACAACTTTCCTTAACACATACACCCTTTGCGCGACATCGGTGACACTTTTTCTTAACACAGACACCCATTGCGCGACATCAGTGACAAGTCTCCTTAACACATACACCCATTGCGCGACATTGGTAACACCTTTCCTTAACACATACACCCATTGCGCGACATTGGTATCACCTTTCCTTAACACAAACGCCCATTGCGCGACATCGGTGGCATGTCTTTTGAACCCAATCGCCTTTTGCACGAGATGGGTGACACGACATCTGAATCCGAACACCTTTGTGCGACATCGTTGACAGCAATTCTGAATCCAGGCACCCCTTGCGCGACATTGGTGACACCTCTTCCTAACACAGACACCCATTGCGCGTCATTGGTGACACATTTTCTTAACACGTCACCCATTGCGCGACATCAGTGACAAGTCTCCTTAACACATACACCCATTGCGCGACATTGGTAACACCTTTCCTTAACACATACACCCATTGCGCGACATTGGTATCACCTTTCCTTAACACAAACGCCCATTGCGCGACATCGGTGGCATGTCTTTTGAACCCAATCGTCTTTTACACGAGATCGGTGACACATTTTCTGAACCCGGTCGTCTTTTGTGCGACATCGTTGACAACAATTCTGAATCCAGGCACCCATTGCGCGACATCAGTGACAAGTCTCCTTAACACATACACCCATTGCGCGACATTGGTAACACCTTTCCTTAACACATACCCCCATTGCGCGACATTGGTATCACCTTTCCTTAACACAAACGCCCATTGCGCGACATCGGTGGCATGTCTTTTGAACCCAGTCGTCTTTTACACGAGACCGGTGACACATTTTCTGAACCCGGTCGTCTTTTGTGCGACATCGTTGACAACAATTCTCAATCCAGGCACCCATTGCGCGACATCAGTGACAAGTCTCCTTAACACATACACCCATTGCGCGACATTGGTGATACTTTTTCTTAACATAGACACCCACTACGCGACATTGGTAATACCTTTTCTTAACACAAACGCCCATTGCGCGACATCGGTGGCATGTCTTTTGAACCCAATCGTCTTTTACACGAGATCGCTGACACATTTTCTGAACCCGGTCGTCTTTTGTGCGACATCGTTGACAACAATTTTGAATCCAGGCACCCCTTGCGCGACATCGGTAACACTTTTTCTTCACACAAACGCCCATTGCGCGACATCGGTGGCATGTCTTTTGAACCCAATCCTCTTTTACACGAGATCGCTGACACATTTTTTGAACCCGGTCGTCTTTTGTGCGACATTGGTAACAACTTTCCTTAACACAGACACCCATTGCGCGACATCAGTGACAAGTCTCCTTAACACATACACCCATTGCGCGACATTGGTAACACCTTTCCTTAACACATACACCCATTGCGCGACATTGGTATCACCTTTCCTTAACACAAACGCCCATTGCGCGACATCGGTGGCATGTCTTTTGAACCCAATCGCCTTTTGCACGAGATGGGTGACACGACATCTGAATCCGAACACCTTTGTGCGAAATCGTTGACAGCAATTCTGAATCCAGGCACCCCTTGCGCGACATTGGTGACACCTCTTCCTATCACAGACACCAATTGCGCGTCATTGGTGACACATTTTCTTAACACGTCACCCATTGCGCGACATCAGTGACAAGTCTCCTTAACACATACACCCATTGCGCGACATTGGTAACACCTTTCCTTAACACATACACCCATTGCGCGACATTGGTATCACCTTTCCTTAACACAAACGCCCATTGCGCGACATCGGTGGCATGTCTTTTGAACCCAATCGTCTTTTACACGAGATCGGTGACACATTTTCTGAACCCGGTCGTCTTTTGTGCGACATCGTTGACAACAATTTTGAATCCAGGCACCCCTTGCGCGACATCGGTAACACTTTTTCTTCACACAAACGCCCATTGCGCGACATCGGTGGCATGTCTTTTGAACCCAATCCTCTTTTACACGAGATCGCTGACACATTTTTTGAACCCGGTCGTCTTTTGTGCGACATTGGTAACAACTTTCCTTAACACATACACCCTTTGCGCGACATCGGTGACACTTTTTCTTAACACAGACACCCATTGCGCGACATCAGTGACAAGTCTCCTTAACACATACACCCATTGCGCGACATTGGTAACACCTTTCCTTAACACAAACGCCCATTGCGCGACATCGGTGGCATGTCTTTTGAACCCAATCCTCTTTTACACGAGATCGCTGACACATTTTTTGAACCCGGTCGTCTTTTGTGCGACATTGGTAACAACTTTCCTTAACACATACACCCTTTGCGCGACATCGTTGACACTTTTTCTTAACACAGACACCCATTGCGCGACATCAGTGACAAGTCTCCTTAACACATACACCCATTGCGCGACATTGGTAACACCTTTCCTTAACACATACACCCATTGCGCGACATTGGTATCACCTTTCCTTAACACAAACGCCCATTGCGCGACATCGGTGGCATGTCTTTTGAACCCAATCGCCTTTTGCACGAGATGGGTGACACGACATCTGAATCCGAACACCTTTGTGCGACATCGTTGACAGCAATTCTGAATCCAGGCACCCCTTGCGCGACATTGGTGACACCTCTTCCTAACACAGACACCCATTGCGCGTCATTGGTGACACATTTTCTTAACACGTCACCCATTGCGCGACATCAGTGACAAGTCTCCTTAACACATACACCCATTGCGCGACATTGGTAACACCTTTCCTTAACACATACACCCATTGCGCGACATTGGTATCACCTTTCCTTAACACAAACGCCCATTGCGCGACATCGGTGGCATGTCTTTTGAACCCAATCGTCTTTTACACGAGATCGGTGACACATTTTCTGAACCCGGTCGTCTTTTGTGCGACATCGTTGACAACAATTCTGAATCCAGGCACCCATTGCGCGACATCAGTGACAAGTCTCCTTAACACATACACCCATTGCGCGACATTGGTAACACCTTTCCTTAACACATACCCCCATTGCGCGACATTGGTATCACCTTTCCTTAACACAAACGCCCATTGCGCGACATCGGTGGCATGTCTTTTGAACCCAGTCGTCTTTTACACGAGACCGGTGACACATTTTCTGAACCCGGTCGTCTTTTGTGCGACATCGTTGACAACAATTCTGAATCCAGGCACCCATTGCGCGACATCAGTGACAAGTCTCCTTAACACATACACCCATTGCGCGACATTGGTGATACTTTTTCTTAACATAGACACCCACTACGCGACATTGGTAATACCTTTTCTTAACACAAACGCCCATGCGCGACATCGGTGGCATGTCTTTTGAACCCAATCGTCTTTTACACGAGATCGCTGACACATTTTCTGAACCCGGTCGTCTTTTGTGCGACATCGTTGACAACAATTTTGAATCCAGGCACCCCTTGCGCGACATCGGTAACACTTTTTCTTCACACAAACGCCCATTGCGCGACATCGGTGGCATGTCTTTTGAACCCAATCCTCTTTTACACGAGATCGCTGACACATTTTTTGAACCCGGTCGTCTTTTGTGCGACATTGGTAACAACTTTCCTTAACACATACACCCTTTGCGCGACATCGGTGACACTTTTTCTTAACACAGACACCCATTGCGCGACATCAGTGACAAGTCTCCTTAACACATACACCCATTGCGCGACATTGGTAACACCTTTCCTTAACACATACACCCATTGCGCGACATTGGTATCACCTTTCCTTAACACAAACGCCCATTGCGCGACATCGGTGATACTTTTTCTTAACATAGACACCCACTACGCGACATTGGTAATACCTTTTCTTAACACAAACGCCCATTGCGCGACATCGGTGGCATGTCTTTTGAACCCAATCGTCTTTTACACGAGATCGCTGACACATTTTCTGAACCCGGTCGTCTTTTGTGCGACATCGTTGACAACAATTTTGAATCCAGGCACCCCTTGCGCGACATCGGTAACACTTTTTCTTCACACAAACGCCCATTGCGCGACATCGGTGGCATGTCTTTTGAACCCAATCCTCTTTTACACGAGATCGCTGACACATTTTTTGAACCCGGTCGTCTTTTGTGCGACATTGGTAACAACTTTCCTTAACACAGACACCCATTGCGCGACATCAGTGACAAGTCTCCTTAACACATACACCCATTGCGCGACATTGGTAACACCTTTCCTTAACACATACACCCATTGCGCGACATTGGTATCACCTTTCCTTAACACAAACGCCCATTGCGCGACATCGGTGGCATGTCTTTTGAACCCAATCGCCTTTTGCACGAGATGGGTGACACGACATCTGAATCCGAACACCTTTGTGCGAAATCGTTGACAGCAATTCTGAATCCAGGCACCCCTTGCGCGACATTGGTGACACCTCTTCCTATCACAGACACCCATTGCGCGTCATTGGTGACACATTTTCTTAACACGTCACCCATTGCGCGACATCAGTGACAAGTCTCCTTAACACATACACCCATTGCGCGACATTGGTAACACCTTTCCTTAACACATACACCCATTGCGCGACATTGGTATCACCTTTCCTTAACACAAACGCCCATTGCGCGACATCGGTGGCATGTCTTTTGAACCCAATCGTCTTTTACACGAGATCGGTGACACATTTTCTGAACCCGGTCGTCTTTTGTGCGACATCGTTGACAACAATTTTGAATCCAGGCACCCCTTGCGCGACATCGGTAACACTTTTTCTTCACACAAACGCCCATTGCGCGACATCGGTGGCATGTCTTTTGAACCCAATCCTCTTTTACACGAGATCGCTGACACATTTTTTGAACCCGGTCGTCTTTTGTGCGACATTGGTAACAACTTTCCTTAACACATACACCCTTTGCGCGACATCGGTGACACTTTTTCTTAACACAGACACCCATTGCGCGACATCAGTGACAAGTCTCCTTAACACATACACCCATTGCGCGACATTGGTAACACCTTTCCTTAACACAAACGCCCATTGCGCGACATCGGTGGCATGTCTTTTGAACCCAATCCTCTTTTACACGAGATCGCTGACACATTTTTTGAACCCGGTCGTCTTTTGTGCGACATTGGTAACAACTTTCCTTAACACATACACCCTTTGCGCGACATCGGTGACACTTTTTCTTAACACAGACACCCATTGCGCGACATCAGTGACAAGTCTCCTTAACACATACACCCATTGCGCGACATTGGTAACACCTTTCCTTAACACATACACCCATTGCGCGACATTGGTATCACCTTTCCTTAACACAAACGCCCATTGCGCGACATCGGTGGCATGTCTTTTGAACCCAATCGCCTTTTGCACGAGATGGGTGACACGACATCTGAATCCGAACACCTTTGTGCGACATCGTTGACAGCAATTCTGAATCCAGGCACCCCTTGCGCGACATTGGTGACACCTCTTCCTAACACAGACACCCATTGCGCGTCATTGGTGACACATTTTCTTAACACGTCACCCATTGCGCGACATCAGTGACAAGTCTCCTTAACACATACACCCATTGCGCGACATTGGTAACACCTTTCCTTAACACATACACCCATTGCGCGACATTGGTATCACCTTTCCTTAACACAAACGCCCATTGCGCGACATCGGTGGCATGTCTTTTGAACCCAATCGTCTTTTACACGAGATCGGTGACACATTTTCTGAACCCGGTCGTCTTTTGTGCGACATCGTTGACAACAATTCTGAATCCAGGCACCCATTGCGCGACATCAGTGACAAGTCTCCTTAACACATACACCCATTGCGCGACATTGGTAACACCTTTCCTTAACACATACCCCCATTGCGCGACATTGGTATCACCTTTCCTTAACACAAACGCCCATTGCGCGACATCGGTGGCATGTCTTTTGAACCCAATCGCCTTTTGCACGAGATGGGTGACACGACATCTGAATCCGAACACCTTTGTGCGACATCGTTGACAGCAATTCTGAATCCAGGCACCCCTTGCGCGACATTGGTGACACCTCTTCCTAACACAGACACCCATTGCGCGTCATTGGTGACACATTTTCTTAACACGTCACCCATTGCGCGACATCAGTGACAAGTCTCCTTAACACATACACCCATTGCGCGACATTGGTAACACCTTTCCTTAACACATACACCCATTGCGCGACATTGGTATCACCTTTCCTTAACACAAACGCCCATTGCGCGACATCGGTGGCATGTCTTTTGAACCCAATCGTCTTTTACACGAGATCGGTGACACATTTTCTGAACCCGGTCGTCTTTTGTGCGACATCGTTGACAACAATTCTGAATCCAGGCACCCATTGCGCGACATCAGTGACAAGTCTCCTTAACACATACACCCATTGCGCGACATTGGTAACACCTTTCCTTAACACATACCCCCATTGCGCGACATTGGTATCACCTTTCCTTAACACAAACGCCCATTGCGCGACATCGGTGGCATGTCTTTTGAACCCAGTCGTCTTTTACACGAGACCGGTGACACATTTTCTGAACCCGGTCGTCTTTTGTGCGACATCGTTGACAACAATTCTGAATCCAGGCACCCATTGCGCGACATCAGTGACAAGTCTCCTTAACACATACACCCATTGCGCGACATTGGTGATACTTTTTCTTAACATAGACACCCACTAGGCGACATTGGTAATACCTTTTCTTAACACAAACGCCCATTGCGCGACATCGGTGGCATGTCTTTTGAACCCAATCGTCTTTTACACGAGATCGCTGACACATTTTCTGAACCCGGTCGTCTTTTGTGCGACATCGTTGACAACAATTTTGAATCCAGGCACCCCTTGCGCGACATCGGTAACACTTTTTCTTCACACAAACGCCCATTGCGCGACATCGGTGGCATGTCTTTTGAACCCAATCCTCTTTTACACGAGATCGCTGACACATTTTTTGAACCCGGTCGTCTTTTGTGCGACATTGGTAACAACTTTCCTTAACACAGACACCCATTGCGCGACATCAGTGACAAGTCTCCTTAACACATACACCCATTGCGCGACATTGGTAACACCTTTCCTTAACACATACACCCATTGCGCGACATTGGTATCACCTTTCCTTAACACAAACGCCCATTGCGCGACATCGGTGGCATGTCTTTTGAACCCAATCGCCTTTTGCACGAGATGGGTGACACGACATCTGAATCCGAACACCTTTGTGCGAAATCGTTGACAGCAATTCTGAATCCAGGCACCCCTTGCGCGACATTGGTGACACCTCTTCCTATCACAGACACCCATTGCGCGTCATTGGTGACACATTTTCTTAACACGTCACCCATTGCGCGACATCAGTGACAAGTCTCCTTAACACATACACCCATTGCGCGACATTGGTAACACCTTTCCTTAACACATACACCCATTGCGCGACATTGGTATCACCTTTCCTTAACACAAACGCCCATTGCGCGACATCGGTGGCATGTCTTTTGAACCCAATCGTCTTTTACACGAGATCGGTGACACATTTTCTGAACCCGGTCGTCTTTTGTGCGACATCGTTGACAACAATTTTGAATCCAGGCACCCCTTGCGCGACATCGGTAACACTTTTTCTTCACACAAACGCCCATTGCGCGACATCGGTGGCATGTCTTTTGAACCCAATCCTCTTTTACACGAGATCGCTGACACATTTTTTGAACCCGGTCGTCTTTTGTGCGACATTGGTAACAACTTTCCTTAACACATACACCCTTTGCGCGACATCGGTGACACTTTTTCTTAACACAGACACCCATTGCGCGACATCAGTGACAAGTCTCCTTAACACATACACCCATTGCGCGACATTGGTAACACCTTTCCTTAACACAAACGCCCATTGCGCGACATCGGTGGCATGTCTTTTGAACCCAATCCTCTTTTACACGAGATCGCTGACACATTTTTTGAACCCGGTCGTCTTTTGTGCGACATTGGTAACAACTTTCCTTAACACATACACCCTTTGCGCGACATCGGTGACACTTTTTCTTAACACAGACACCCATTGCGCGACATCAGTGACAAGTCTCCTTAACACATACACCCATTGCGCGACATTGGTAACACCTTTCCTTAACACATACACCCATTGCGCGACATCGGTGGCATGTCTTTTGAACCCAATCGCCTTTTGCACGAGATGGGTGACACGACATCTGAATCCGAACACCTTTGTGCGACATCGTTGACAGCAATTCTGAATCCAGGCACCCCTTGCGCGACATTGGTGACACCTCTTCCTAACACAGACACCCATTGCGCGTCATTGGTGACACATTTTCTTAACACGTCACCCATTGCGCGACATCAGTGACAAGTCTCCTTAACACATACACCCATTGCGCGACATTGGTAACACCTTTCCTTAACACATACACCCATTGCGCGACATTGGTATCACCTTTCCTTAACACAAACGCCCATTGCGCGACATCGGTGGCATGTCTTTTGAACCCAATCGTCTTTTACACGAGATCGGTGACACATTTTCTGAACCCGGTCGTCTTTTGTGCGACATCGTTGACAACAATTCTGAATCCAGGCACCCATTGCGCGACATCAGTGACAAGTCTCCTTAACACATACACCCATTGCGCGACATTGGTAACACCTTTCCTTAACACATACCCCCATTGCGCGACATTGGTATCACCTTTCCTTAACACAAACGCCCATTGCGCGACATCGGTGGCATGTCTTTTGAACCCAATCGCCTTTTGCACGAGATGGGTGACACGACATCTGAATCCGAACACCTTTGTGCGACATCGTTGACAGCAATTCTGAATCCAGGCACCCCTTGCGCGACATTGGTGACACCTCTTCCTAACACAGACACCCATTGCGCGTCATTGGTGACACATTTTCTTAACACGTCACCCATTGCGCGACATCAGTGACAAGTCTCCTTAACACATACACCCATTGCGCGACATTGGTAACACCTTTCCTTAACACATACACCCATTGCGCGACATTGGTATCACCTTTCCTTAACACAAACGCCCATTGCGCGACATCGGTGGCATGTCTTTTGAACCCAATCGTCTTTTACACGAGATCGGTGACACATTTTCTGAACCCGGTCGTCTTTTGTGCGACATCGTTGACAACAATTCTGAATCCAGGCACCCATTGCGCGACATCAGTGACAAGTCTCCTTAACACATACACCCATTGCGCGACATTGGTAACAACTTTCCTTAACACATACACCCTTTGCGCGACATCGGTGACACTTTTTCTTAACACAGACACCCATTGCGCGACATCAGTGACAAGTCTCCTTAACACATACACCCATTGCGCGACATTGGTAACACCTTTCCTTAACACATACACCCATTGCGCGACATTGGTATCACCTTTCCTTAACACAAACGCCCATTGCGCGACATCGGTGGCATGTCTTTTGAACCCAATCGCCTTTTGCACGAGATGGGTGACACGACATCTGAATCCGAACACCTTTGTGCGACATCGTTGACAGCAATTCTGAATCCAGGCACCCCTTGCGCGACATTGGTGACACCTCTTCCTAACACAGACACCCATTGCGCGTCATTGGTGACACATTTTCTTAACACGTCACCCATTGCGCGACATCAGTGACAAGTCTCCTTAACACATACACCCATTGCGCGACATTGGTAACACCTTTCCTTAACACATACACCCATTGCGCGACATTGGTATCACCTTTCCTTAACACAAACGCCCATTGCGCGACATCGGTGGCATGTCTTTTGAACCCAATCGTCTTTTACACGAGATCGGTGACACATTTTCTGAACCCGGTCGTCTTTTGTGCGACATCGTTGACAACAATTCTGAATCCAGGCACCCATTGCGCGACATCAGTGACAAGTCTCCTTAACACATACACCCATTGCGCGACATTGGTAACACCTTTCCTTAACACATACCCCCATTGCGCGACATTGGTATCACCTTTCCTTAACACAAACGCCCATTGCGCGACATCGGTGGCATGTCTTTTGAACCCAGTCGTCTTTTGCACGAGACCGGTGACACATTTTCTGAACCCGGTCGTCTTTTGTGCGACATCGTTGACAACAATTCTGAATCCAGGCACCCATTGCGCGACATCGGTAACACTTTTTCTTCACACAAACGCCCATTGCGCGACATCGGTGGCATGTCTTTTGAACCCAATCCTCTTTTACACGAGATCGCTGTCACATTTTTTGAACCCGGTCGTCTTTTGTGCGACATTGGTAACAACTTTCCTTAACACATACACCCTTTGCGCGACATCGGTGACACTTTTTCTTAACACAGACACCCATTGCGCGACATCAGTGACAAGTCTCCTTAACACATACACCCATTGCGCGACATTGGTAACACCTTTCCTTAACACATACACCCATTGCGCGACATTGGTATCACCTTTCCTTAACACAAACGCCCATTGCGCGACATCGGTGGCATGTCTTTTGAACCCAATCGCCTTTTGCACGAGATGGGTGACACGACATCTGAATCCGAACACCTTTGTGCGAAATCGTTGACAGCAATTCTGAATTCAGGCACCCCTTGCGCGACATTGGTGACACCTCTTCCTATCACAGACACCCATTGCGCGTCATTGGTGACACATTTTCTTAACACGTCACCCATTGCGCGACATCAGTGACAAGTCTCCTTAACACATACACCCATTGCGCGACATTGGTAACACCTTTCCTTAACACATACACCCATTGCGCGACATTGGTATCACCTTTCCTTAACACAAACGCCCATTGCGCGACATCGGTGGCATGTCTTTTGAACCCAATCGTCTTTTACACGAGATCGGTGACACATTTTCTGAACCAAAAACGCCTCCCTGCGCCCGTCGTGAGCGGTCGGGTGGACGTTCGCTGTGTGCCCACCTAATCGATCCTCTCAACTATTCTCTTATATTTTTCGACCGGAGTCGTCTTCCATCGTCATCTTTTGGTATTCGGCTATTCTATGGTATTCTGAGGACGGGCAAGACTCTGTGTCCAGCACTGCGGAGCTGTCGACGGATTCCTGGTAGATTTCTGTGTTGTTCCTAGTGGCAAGGGGACAAATTCCGGTGTTCATTCCTAATTGCCACTTTGAGAGGTGCTGTTGCTTTCGGTCGTCTTAGCGTACTCGGTTCCTTGGGCGTGTTTTTGAGGTTAAAATGGATGGCCAGCTCGATGCGGTGTTTCCACGTGAACTCCTAGCGACGATCGATGAGGTCAACGAAACGCAGTCAATTCCGACGTGTCTCAAGAAGTTACTCACACAGATTACGGTGCAGCTAAGTTGCTTGATGAAGGAAAACGCCATTCTCCGCCAAGAAAATAAGATCATTCCGGATCTTCGGAAAGAGAATGATATGCTAAAGGAAAAGCTTAGAAGATTAGAATCTAAAAGTGGTTCTACCTCCTCGTTGCTCTCTCAGTCTGATGCGCAACCCCTGAACAAGTCGGATTGTTGTGAGAAGGAACGGCTTCGTTCTGTCATTATTGGCAATGTACCTGAACAGTCTCAACTATCCCTGCGTCATCGTAGAAATTATGACTTTAACAGTGTATTGAATATTCTTGATCACTTGAAGATTGAATGTCATCCTGTCGCGGTTTACAGGTTAGGAAAGCCGAATCAAAGTAGGAAGCGTTTACTAAAGGTTGTTTTGCCGTCATCGTTCTACCAAAAGCTTGCTGTGAGAAGATCCTCATGGCTGCGAACATTTCCTGGAAAGGGACTATTCCTTCGGGAATCCCAAACAGTACAGGAGAGGCTACGCAGACGTGAGAGGAAATCTCATGTTTCTTTTAGCTCTCAAGGTGTTTCTTATGCTGAATCTGCTTCGCACTGTTGTCAGGCAGAATCTGAGAATATCTCGAACGTTCCTTCTGTTGAACCCTCTTTAAACTGATGGCGGGTTATGATTCTCATAGTAGCTGTGTCTCATGTTTTTATTCCAATGTAAGGTCGATTGCAAAAAATTCCCGCTATATTGAGTTGGTGCTAGGCGACTGTTATGATTTGTACTTCTTTACTGAGACGTGGCTAAGTTCCTCACACTTGAATTCTTCCTTATTTTGTTGTATGAATAGCAACTACCATGTGATTCGTTGCGATAGGGCGAGAAGACAAGGTGGTGGGGTTGCCGTACTAATTAGGAACAAATTCAACTACATCGAAGTTTTCTCCGAGTCACTCCCAGATGGATTTGAGGTTTTATCGCTTGATATCCACAGCGATTGTACCAAGTTTAGAACCATTACAGTATATAGAACGCCTTCCTGTTCAGTTACTCTCAACGAGCGGCTCGTAAAGGTCATTAGTGATTTGGCTATGTGCGAACATCCTGTAATCCTTTTGGGTGATTTCAATTATCCTGAAATAGATTGGAATTTACTCTGCAAATTTCTCCCCCCAGCACCGTCAGCATTCTTGGATATGTTGAACAGCCATGATTTTAGGCAATATGTTGCTGCACCAACGAGAGGAAGCGTCATTTTAGACCTACTGCTGTCTAACGATGATACAGTAATTAAAAGTGTGCATGTTAAGCCACCGGTAGGGAGTAGCGACCACAATAGTTTTGCCTTTGAACTTTCGTTCCGAACTACCGAACCATTGTTCTTGTATCGAAGACACTACTCAGGCTGTGATTATAGCAGCGTTTGCGATTATCTCTCAGCAGTTGCTTGGAGGGACTCACTAGAATCTGCCAAAAGCATAAATGAAAAATACGAAATGCTTTTGGCAATTCTACGTCATGCTGTCGCTCTATTTGTGCCTTTAAAACGCGTGTGGGCTACACGGTCATTCCTTCCACGATATCTGCAAAACATGGTGGATCACAGAAGCTGTTTGTTTAGATTAGCTAGCGTATCAAACTCAGAAGAGGATTGGAAAAAATTCCGTAGGTATTCAAAGAGACTTCACTTTTCCCTAGAAAAGTTTAACAGGAACATGGAGAAAAGGATAATTAGCACCGGAAGCCAACAAAATTTTTTCAGGTACTTGAATAAAAAGCTGAAACCTTCTGTGAGGATTCCCTCTTTAGAACTGGATAACAAAGTTGCTGTTTCAGATGTTGACAAGGCTAATTTATTAGCAAACAAGTTCTGTGAGGTTTTCGTGGTTGATGACGGTGATCCTCCTTCCTTCCAATTCTCAGTTGATTTTCCAATGCTTACCTTTCCAAATTTCGACGGGGTCACTTTATATGGCTATTTAAAGAATTTACCTTCCTCCCTTTCTCTTACTCCTGACCTTATCCCTCCTACTTTTGTGAAGAACATAGCTCATGTTATTGCGGGACCATTAGCTTATATTTTTAACCAGTCGCTATTTTTCTCTGAAGTTCCACTGAGATGGAAGCATTCGTTTGTTACTCCCCTCTTGAAAAAGGAACCTGCGAACTTGGTGGCCAACTATAGACCAGTCAGTATTACATCGTTTTTTTGCAGAATTTTTGAAAAAGTCTTGAAAGCCCACATAATGACTCATCTGGAAAAGAACTCAATCATACCGCAAAATCAACATGGGTTTGTTAATGGAAGATCGACCGTGACAAATCTCCTGGAAAGCCTCAATGATTGGAGTGATTATCTAGATGAGAAAAAGTCCTGTGACGTTGTTTATCTTGATTTTGCAAAAGCGTTCGATAGAGTGAGTCATTCCAAGCTTCTGCTAAAAACTTCCCAATTTGGAATTCACCCGATCATTCTTCGCTGGTTGAAGGAATTTTTATCAGATAGAACTTTTCAAGTGAGAATAGGTTCAAGTTTTTCGTCAGTCAAGCCTGCTGTTAGCGGTGTCCCTCAAGGAGGCGTACTGTCGCCTATTTTGTTCACTCTCTATTCTGCCGATTTACCTCCTGTTTTAGAGGAGTGTGGAGTAATTTGCAAGCAATTTGCTGATGATCTGAAGATATATCGTGTGCTAGAAAGTGGCAATGACAGGGCGAAAGTTCAGTCAGCTTTGGATAAGGTCTATGATTGGTCTAAAACTTGGAGCTTGCCATTAGCTCCCGAAAAAACTGTGTATATGAGGATAGGCGGTTCTCAATTACAAGGGAATTATACTCTGGGAGATTGCCTTTTGAAGCAAGTATGTTCTGTTAAGGATCTTGGTTTTCGGTATGATAACAAGCTTGACTTTACAGAGCATTACAAAGAGCTGTGCAAAAAGGCCTCGTTTCGCACATACCAAATCTTTAAAGGCCTTTCTACTTGTGAAGAAAAGGTGCTCATTAAGGCGTATACTACATATGTCAGACCGATTGTAGAAAGTGGAACCCCGGTATTCTCGCCCCATAAAAAGAAAGACATTCGTCTCTTGGAAAAAATTCAAAATAACTTCACCAGAAAGACCTACATACGTTCGGGCAAGTGCACATTTTCCAGAGTTCCTTCCTGGAATACCAGGAATGCTGTGCTCAAACTACACACACTTGAATCGCGCCGGAAATTTCATGATGTTTGCATGGTGTTCAAAATAATATCTGGCATCCTCAAAGTCGATTCGTCCAAATTCTTTAATGTTTTTGAATCCAGAACTAGGGGCGGCTCGGTGAAGATTAGGTTTCGAGTTCCTCGGTCAAGTGTTCGGCTGCACATGTTTACATGTAGGGCCGGGTCCGAATACCTATCACTCAAACTCGAAGTTGCACCTAGTCCTCCTTGTCTCCCGGCCTGTAGGCGAATAGCAGGGAAGCGGCTATTAAGTTTTGAATAACCCGTAGAAATTTTGATCGTTCTGCTTGTTTTTGGATCTGTTCTGCTAGTGTTTTTGTTGAGTTTTGTTTATCTGACGTGTGCCTTATGCTGCGTAATAAATAGTAATAGTAGTAATAGTAATAGTAACCCGGTCGTCTTTTGTGCGACATCGTTGACAACAATTTTGAATCCAGGCACCCCTTGCGCGACATCGGTAACACTTTTTCTTCACACAAACGCCCATTGCGCGACATCGGTGGCATGTCTTTTGAACCCAATCCTCTTTTACACGAGATCGCTGACACATTTTTTGAACCCGGTCGTCTTTTGTGCGACATTGGTAACAACTTTCCTTAACACATACACCCTTTGCGCGACATCGGTGACACCTCTTCTTAACACATACACCCATTGCGCGACATTGGTAACTCCTTTCCTTAACACATACACCCATTACGCGACATTGGTAACACCTTTCCTTAACACAAACGCCCTTTGCGCGACATCGGTGACACCTCTTCTTAACACAAACACCCCTTGCCGACATCGGTGACACCTTTTCTTAACACAAACGCCCATTGCGCGACATCGGTGGCATGTCTTTTGAACCCAACCGTCTTTTACACGAGATCGCTGACACATTTTCTGAACCCGGACGTCTTTTGTGCGACATTGGTAACAACTTTCCTTAACACATACACCCATTGCGCGACATTGGTAACACCTTTCCTTAACACATACGCCCATTGCGCGACATTGGTATCACCTTTCCTTAACACAAACGCCCATTGCGCGACATCGGTGGCATGTCTTTTGAACCCAACCGTCTTTTACACGAGATCGGTGACACATTTTCTGAACCCGGTCGTCTTTTGTGCGACATCGTTGACAAAAATTCTGAATCCAGGCACCCCTTTCGCGACATCGGTGACACCTCTTCTTAACACACACACCCATTGCGCGACATCGGTGGCATGTCTTTTGAACCCAATCCTCTTTTACACGAGATCGCTGACACATTTTTTGAACCCGGTCGTCTTTTGTGCGACATTGGTAACACCTTTCCTTAACACATACACCCATTGCGCGACATTGGTATCACCTTTCCTTAACACAAACGCCCATTGCGCGACATCGGTGGCATGTCTTTTGAACCCAATCGCCTTTTGCACGAGATGGGTGACACGACATCTGAATCCGAACACCTTTGTGCGAAATCGTTGACAGCAATTCTGAATCCAGGCACCCCTTGCGCGACATTGGTGACACCTCTTCCTATCACAGACACCCATTGCGCGTCATTGGTGACACATTTTCTTAACACGTCACCCATTGCGCGACATCAGTGACAAGTCTCCTTAACACATACACCCATTGCGCGACATTGGTAACACCTTTCCTTAACACATACACCCATTGCGCGACATTGGTATCACCTTTCCTTAACACAAACGCCCATTGCGCGACATCGGTGGCATGTCTTTTGAACCCAATCGTCTTTTACACGAGATCGGTGACACATTTTCTGAACCCGGTCGTCTTTTGTGCGACATCGTTGACAACAATTTTGAATCCAGGCACCCCTTGCGCGACATCGGTAACACTTTTTCTTCACACAAACGCCCATTGCGCGACATCGGTGGCATGTCTTTTGAACCCAATCCTCTTTTACACGAGATCGCTGACACATTTTTTGAACCCGGTCGTCTTTTGTGCGACATTGGTAACAACTTTCCTTAACACATACACCCTTTGCGCGACATCGGTGACACCTCTTCTTAACACATACACCCATTGCGCGACATTGGTAACTCCTTTCCTTAACACATACACCCATTACGCGACATTGGTAACACCTTTCCTTAACACAAACGCCCTTTGCGCGACATCGGTGACACCTCTTCTTAACACAAACACCCCTTGCCGACATCGGTGACACCTTTTCTTAACACAAACGCCCATTGCGCGACATCGGTGGCATGTCTTTTGAACCCAACCGTCTTTTACACGAGATCGCTGACACATTTTCTGAACCCGGACGTCTTTTGTGCGACATTGGTAACAACTTTCCTTAACACATACACCCATTGCGCGACATTGGTAACACCTTTCCTTAACACATACGCCCATTGCGCGACATTGGTATCACCTTTCCTTAACACAAACGCCCATTGCGCGACATCGGTGGCATGTCTTTTGAACCCAACCGTCTTTTACACGAGATCGGTGACACATTTTCTGAACCCGGTCGTCTTTTGTGCGACATCGTTGACAAAAATTCTGAATCCAGGCACCCCTTTCGCGACATCGGTGACACCTCTTCTTAACACACACACCCATTGCGCGACATTGGTAACACCTTTCCTTAACACATACGCCCATTGCGCGACATTGGTATCACCTTTCCTTAACACAGACCCGCATTGCGAGACACCGGTGGCATGTCTTTTGAACCCAGTCGTCTTTTACACGAGATCGCTGACACATTTTCTGAACTCGGTCGTCTTTTGTGCGACATTGGTAACAACATTCCTTAACACATACACCCTTTGCGCGACATCAGTGACAAGTCTTCTTAACACAAACACCCCTTGCCGACATCGGTGACACTTTTTCTTCACACAGACACCCATTGCGCGACATCAGTGACAAGTCTCCTTAACACATACACCCATTGCGCGACATTGGTAACACCTTTCCTTAACACATACGCCCATTGCGCGACATTGGTATCACCTTTCCTTAACACAAACGCCCATTGCGCGACATCGGTGGCATGTCTTTTGAACCCAATCCTCTTTTACACGAGATCGCTGACACATTTTTTGAACCCCGTCGTCTTCTGTGCGACATTGGTAACAACTTTCCTTAACACATACACCCTTTGCGCGACATCGGTGACACTTTTTCTTAACACAGACACCCATTGCGCGACATCAGTGACAAGTCTCCTTAACACATACACCCATTGCGCGACATTGGTAACACCTTTCCTTAACACAAACGCCCATTGCGCGACATCGGTGGCATGTCTTTTGAACCCAATCCTCTTTTACACGAGATCGCTGACACATTTTCTGAACCCGGTCGTCTTTTGTGCGACATTGGTAACAACTTTCCTTAACACATACACCCTTTGCGCGACTTCGTTGACACTTTTTCTTAACACAGACACCCATTGTGCGACATCGGTGACAACCCTTCTTAACACAGACACCCATTGCGCGACATCGGTGGCATGTCTTCTGAACCCGATGGCCTTTTGCACGAAATCGGTGACACGACGTCTAAACCCGAACACCCTTTGTGCGACATCGTTGACAAAAATTCTGAATCCAGGCACCCCTCTCGCGACATCGGTGACACCTCTTCTTAACACATACACCCATTGCGCGACATTGGTAACTCCTTTCCTTAACACATACACCCATTACGCGACATTGGTAACACCTTTCCTTAACACAAACGCCCATTGCGCGACATCGGTGGCATGTCTTTTGAACCCAATCCTCTTTTACACGAGATCGCTGACACATTTTTTGAACCCGGTCGTCTTTTGTGCGACATTGGTAACAACTTTCCTTAACACATACACCCTTTGCGCGACATCGGTGACACTTTTTCTTAACACAGACACCCATTGCGCGACATCAGTGACAAGTCTCCTTAACACATACACCCATTGCGCGACATTGGTAACACCTTTCCTTAACACAAACGCCCATTGCGCGACATCGGTGGCATGTCTTTTGAACCCAATCCTCTTTTACACGAGATCGCTGACACATTTTTTGAACCCGGTCGTCTTTTGTGCGACATTGGTAACAACTTTCCTTAACACATACACCCTTTGCGCGACATTGGTAACTCCTTTCCTTAACACATACACCCATTACGCGACATTGGTAACACCTTTCCTTAACACAAACGCCCATTGCGCGACATCGGTGGCATGTCTTTTGAACCCAATCCTCTTTTACACGAGATCGCTGACACATTTTTTGAACCCGGTCGTCTTTTGTGCGACATTGGTAACAACTTTCCTTAACACATACACCCTTTGCGCGACATCGGTGACACTTTTTCTTAACACAGACACCCATTGCGCGACATCAGTGACAAGTCTCCTTAACACATACACCCATTGCGCGACATTGGTAACACCTTTCCTTAACACAAACGCCCATTGCGCGACATCGGTGGCATGTCTTTTGAACCCAATCCTCTTTTACACGAGATCGCTGACACATTTTTTGAACCCGGTCGTCTTTTGTGCGACATTGGTAACAACTTTCCTTAACACATACACCCTTTGCGCGACATCGGTGACACTTTTTCTTAACACAGACACCCATTGCGCGACATCAGTGACAAGTCTCCTTAACACATACACCCATTGCGCGACATTGGTAACACCTTTCCTTAACACATACACCCATTGCGCGACATTGGTATCACCTTTCCTTAACACAAACGCCCATTGCGCGACATCGGTGGCATGTCTTTTGAACCCAATCGCCTTTTGCACGAGATGGGTGACACGACATCTGAATCCGAACACCTTTGTGCGACATCGTTGACAGCAATTCTGAATCCAGGCACCCCTTGCGCGACATTGGTGACACCTCTTCCTAACACAGACACCCATTGCGCGTCATTGGTGACACATTTTCTTAACACGTCACCCATTGCGCGACATCAGTGACAAGTCTCCTTAACACATACACCCATTGCGCGACATTGGTAACACCTTTCCTTAACACATACACCCATTGCGCGACATTGGTATCACCTTTCCTTAACACAAACGCCCATTGCGCGACATCGGTGGCACGTCTTTTGAACCCAATCGTCTTTTACACGAGATCGGTGACACATTTTCTGAACCCGGTCGTCTTTTGTGCGACATCGTTGACAACAATTCTGAATCCAGGCACCCATTGCGCGACATCAGTGACAAGTCTCCTTAACACATACACCCATTGCGCGACATTGGTAACACCTTTCCTTAACACATACCCCCATTGCGCGACATTGGTATCACCTTTCCTTAACACAAACGCCCATTGCGCGACATCGGTGGCATGTCTTTTGAACCCAGTCGTCTTTTACACGAGATCGGTGACACATTTTCTGAACCCGGTCGTCTTTTGTGCGACATCGTTGACAACAATTCTGAATCCAGGCACCCATTGCGCGACATCAGTGACAAGTCTCCTTAACACACACACCCATTGCGCAACATTGGTAACACCTTTCCTTAACACATACACCCATTACGCGACATTGGTAACACCTTTCCTTAACACAAACGCCCATTGCGCGACATCGGTGGCACGTCTTTTGAACCCAATCGTCTTTTACACGAGATCGGTGACACGTTTTCTGAACCCGGTCGTCTTTTGTTCGACATTGGTAACAACTTTCCTTAACACATACACCCTTTGCGCGACTTCGTTGACACTTTTTCTTAACACAGACACCCATTGTGCGACATCGGTGGCATGTCTTCTGAACCCGATGGCCTTTTGCACGAAATCGGTGACACGACGTCTGAACCCGAACACCCTTTGTGCGACATCGTTGACAACAATTCTGAATCCGGGCACCCTTGCGCGACTTCGTTGACACTTTTTCTTAACACAGACACCCATTGTGCGACATCGGTGGCATGTCTTCTGAACCCGATGGCCTTTTGCACGAAATCGGTGACACGACGTCTGAACCCGAACACCTTTGTGCGACATCGTTGACAACAATTCTGAATCCAGGCACCCCTTTCGCGACATCGGTGACACCTCTTCTTAACACACACACCCATTGCGCAACATTGGTAACACCTTTCCTTAACACATACACCCATTACGCGACATTGGTAACACCTTTCCTTAACACAAACGCCCATTGCGCGACATCGGTGGCACGTCTTTTGAACCCAATCTTCTTTTACACGAGATCGGTGACACATTTTCTGAACCCGGTCGTCTTTTGTGCGACATTGGTAACAACTTTCCTTAACACATACACCCTTTGCGCGACTTCGTTGACACTTTTTCTTAACACAGACACCCATTGCGCGAAATCAGTGACAAGTCTTCTAAACCCGATCGCCTTTTGCACGAGATGGGTGACACGACATCTGAATCCGAACACCCTTTGTGCGACATCGTTGACAACAATTCTGAATCCAGGCACCCCTTGCGCGACATCGGTGACACTTTTTCTTCACACAGACACCCATTGCGCGACATCAGTGACAAGTCTCCTTAACACATACACCCATTGCGCGACATTGGTAACACCTTTCCTTAACACGTACGCCCATTGCGCGACATTGGTATCACCTTTCCTTAACACAAACGCCCATTGCGCAACATCGGTGGCATGTCTTTGGACCCAATCGTCTTTTACACGAGATCGGTGACACATTTTCTGAACCCGGCCGTCTTTTGTGCGACATTGGTAACAACTTTCCTTAACACATACACCCATTGCGCGACATCAGTGACAAGTCTTCTTAACACAAACACCCCTTGCGCGACATCGGTGACACTTTTTCTTCACACAGACACCCATTGCGCGACATCAGTGACAAGTCTCCTTAACACATACACCCATTGCGCGACATTGGTAACACCTTTCCTTAACACATACGCCCATTGCGCGACATTGGTATCACCTTTCCTTAACACAAACGCCCATTGCGCGACATCGGTGGCATGTCTTTGGACCCAATCGTCTTTTACACGAGATCGGTGACACATTTTCTGAACCCGGCCGTCTTTTGTGCGACATTGGTAACAACTTTCCTTAACACATACACCCATTGCGCGACATCAGTGACAAGTCTCCTTAACACATACACCCATTGCGCGACATTGGTAACACCTTTCCTTAACACATACACCCATTACGCGACATTGGTAACACCTTTCCTTAACACAAACGCCCATTGCGCGACATCGGTGGCATGTCTTTTGAACCCAATCGTCTTTTACACGAGATCGGTGACACGACATCTGAATCCGAACACCTTTGTGCGACATCGTTGACAGCAATTCTGAATCCAGGCACCCCTTGCGCGACATTGGTGACACCTCTTCCTAACACAGACACCCATTGCGCGTCATTGGTGACACATTTTCTTAACACGTCACCCATTGCGCGACATCAGTGACAAGTCTCCTTAACACATACACCCATTGCGCGACATTGGTAACACCTTTCCTTAACACATACACCCATTGCGCGACATTGGTATCACCTTTCCTTAACACAAACGCCCATTGCGCGACATCGGTGGCATGTCTTTTGAACCCAATCGTCTTTTACACGAGATCGGTGACACATTTTCTGAACCCGGTCGTCTTTTGTGCGACATCGTTGACAACAATTCTGAATCCAGGCACCCATTGCGCGACATCAGTGACAAGTCTCCTTAACACATACACCCATTGCGCGACATTGGTAACACCTTTCCTTAACACATACCCCCATTGCGCGACATTGGTATCACCTTTCCTTAACACAAACGCCCATTGCGCGACATCGGTGGCATGTCTTTTGAACCCAGTCGTCTTTTACACGAGACCGGTGACACATTTTCTGAACCCGGTCGTCTTTTGTGCGACATCGTTGACAACAATTCTGAATCCAGGCACCCATTGCGCGACATTAGTGACAAGTCTCCTTAACACATACACCCATTGCGCGACATTGGTGATACTTTTTCTTAACATAGACACCCACTACGCGACATTGGTAATACCTTTTCTTAACACAAACGCCCATTGCGCGACATCGGTGGCATGTCTTTTGAACCCAATCGTCTTTTACACGAGATCGCTGACACATTTTCTGAACCCGGTCGTCTTTTGTGCGACATTGGTAACAACTTTCCTTAACACATACACCCTTTGCGCGACTTCGTTGACACTTTTTCTTAACACAGACACCCATTGTGCGACATCGGTGACAACCCTTCTTAACACAGACACCCATTGCGCGACATCGGTGGCATGTCTTCTGAACCCGATGGCCTTTTGCACGAAATCGGTGACACGACGTCTAAACCCGAACACCCTTTGTGCGACATCGTTGACAAAAATTCTGAATCCAGGCACCCCTCTCGCGACATCGGTGACACCTCTTCTTAACACATACACCCATTGCGCGACATTGGTAACTCCTTTCCTTAACACATACACCCATTACGCGACATTGGTAACACCTTTCCTTAACACAAACGCCCATTGCGCGACATCGGTGGCATGTCTTTTGAACCCAATCGTCTTTTACACGAGATCGGTGACACATTTTCTGAACCCGGTCGTCTTTTGTGCGACATTGGTAACAACTTTCCTTAACACATACACCCTTTGCGCGACATCAGTGACAAGTCTTCTTAACACAAACACCCCTTGCCGACATCGGTGACACCTTTTCTTAACACAAACGCCCATTGCGCGACATCGGTGGCATGTCTTTTGAACCCAACCGTCTTTTACACGAGATCGCTGACACATTTTCTGAACCCGGACGTCTTTTGTGCGACATTGGTAACAACTTTCCTTAACACATACACCCATTGCGCGACATTGGTAACACCTTTCCTTAACACATACGCCCATTGCGCGACATTGGTATCACCTTTCCTTAACACAAACGCCCATTGCGCGACATTGGTAACACCTTTCCTTAACACATACACCCATTACGCGACATTGGTAACACCTTTCCTTAACACAAACGCCCATTGCGCGACATCGGTGGCATGTCTTTTGAAACCAATCGTCTTTTACACGAGATCGGTGACACGACATCTGAATCCGAACACCTTTGTGCGACATCGTTGACAGCAATTCTGAATCCAGGCACCCCTTGCGCGACATTGGTGACACCTCTTCCTAACACAGACACCCATTGCGCGTCATTGGTGACACATTTTCTTAACACGTCACCCATTGCGCGACATCAGTGACAAGTCTCCTTAACACATACACCCATTGCGCGACATTGGTAACACCTTTCCTTAACACATACACCCATTGCGCGACATTGGTATCACCTTTCCTTAACACAAACGCCCATTGCGCGACATCGGTGGCATGTCTTTTGAACCCAATCGTCTTTTACACGAGATCGGTGACACATTTTCTGAACCCGGTCGTCTTTTGTGCGACATCGTTGACAACAATTCTGAATCCAGGCACCCATTGCGCGACATCAGTGACAAGTCTCCTTAACACATACACCCATTGCGCGACATTGGTAACACCTTTCCTTAACACATACCCCCATTGCGCGACATTGGTATCACCTTTCCTTAACACAAACGCCCATTGCGCGACATCGGTGGCATGTCTTTTGAACCCAGTCGTCTTTTACACGAGACCGGTGACACATTTTCTGAACCCGGTCGTCTTTTGTGCGACATCGTTGACAACAATTCTGAATCCAGGCACCCATTGCGCGACATTAGTGACAAGTCTCCTTAACACATACACCCATTGCGCGACATTGGTGATACTTTTTCTTAACATAGACACCCACTACGCGACATTGGTAATACCTTTTCTTAACACAAACGCCCATTGCGCGACATCGGTGGCATGTCTTTTGAACCCAATCGTCTTTTACACGAGATCGCTGACACATTTTCTGAACCCGGTCGTCTTTTGTGCGACATTGGTAACAACTTTCCTTAACACATACACCCTTTGCGCGACTTCGTTGACACTTTTTCTTAACACAGACACCCATTGTGCGACATCGGTGACAACCCTTCTTAACACAGACACCCATTGCGCGACATCGGTGGCATGTCTTCTGAACCCGATGGCCTTTTGCACGAAATCGGTGACACGACGTCTAAACCCGAACACCCTTTGTGCGACATCGTTGACAAAAATTCTGAATCCAGGCACCCCTCTCGCGACATCGGTGACACCTCTTCTTAACACATACACCCATTGCGCGACATTGGTAACTCCTTTCCTTAACACATACACCCATTACGCGACATTGGTAACACCTTTCCTTAACACAAACGCCCATTGCGCGACATCGGTGGCATGTCTTTTGAACCCAATCGTCTTTTACACGAGATCGGTGACACATTTTCTGAACCCGGTCGTCTTTTGTGCGACATTGGTAACAACTTTCCTTAACACATACACCCTTTGCGCGACATCAGTGACAAGTCTTCTTAACACAAACACCCCTTGCCGACATCGGTGACACCTTTTCTTAACACAAACGCCCATTGCGCGACATCGGTGGCATGTCTTTTGAACCCAACCGTCTTTTACACGAGATCGCTGACACATTTTCTGAACCCTGACGTCTTTTGTGCGACATTGGTAACAACTTTCCTTAACACATACACCCATTGCGCGACATTGGTAACACCTTTCCTTAACACATACGCCCATTGCGCGACATTGGTATCACCTTTCCTTAACACAAACGCCCATTGCGCGACATCGGTGGCATGTCTTTTGAACCCAACCGTCTTTTACACGAGATCGGTGACACATTTTCTGAACCCGGTCGTCTTTTGTGCGACATCGTTGACAAAAATTCTGAATCCAGGCACCCCTTTCGCGACATCGGTGACACCTCTTCTTAACACACACACCCATTGCGCAACATTGGTAACACCTTTCCTTAACACATACACCCATTACGCGACATTGGTAACACCTTTCCTTAACACAAACGCCCATTGCGCGACATCGGTGGCACGTCTTTTGAACCCAATCGTCTTTTACACGAGATCGGTGACACGTTTTCTGAACCCGGTCGTCTTTTGTTCGACATTGGTAACAACTTTCCTTAACACATACACCCTTTGCGCGACTTCGTTGACACTTTTTCTTAACACAGACACCCATTGTGCGACATCGGTGGCATGTCTTCTGAACCCGATGGCCTTTTGCACGAAATCGGTGACACGACGTCTGAACCCGAACACCCTTTGCGCGACTTCGTTGACACTTTTTCTTAACACAGACACCCATTGTGCGACATCGGTGACAACCCTTCTTAACACAGACACCCATTGCGCGACATCGGTGGCATGTCTTCTGAACCCGATGGCCTTTTGCACGAAATCGGTGACACGACGTCTAAACCCGAACACCCTTTGTGCGACATCGTTGACAAAAATTCTGAATCCAGGCACCCCTCTCGCGACATCGGTGACACCTCTTCTTAACACATACACCCATTGCGCGACATTGGTAACTCCTTTCCTTAACACATACACCCATTACGCGACATTGGTAACACCTTTCCTTAACACAAACGCCCATTGCGCGACATCGGTGGCATGTCTTTTGAACCCAATCGTCTTTTACACGAGATCGGTGACACATTTTCTGAACCCGGTCGTCTTTTGTGCGACATTGGTAACAACTTTCCTTAACACATACACCCTTTGCGCGACATCAGTGACAAGTCTTCTTAACACAAACACCCCTTGCCGACATCGGTGACACCTTTTCTTAACACAAACGCCCATTGCGCGACATCGGTGGCATGTCTTTTGAACCCAACCGTCTTTTACACGAGATCGCTGACACATTTTCTGAACCCGGACGTCTTTTGTGCGACATTGGTAACAACTTTCCTTAACACATACACCCATTGCGCGACATTGGTAACACCTTTCCTTAACACATACGCCCATTGCGCGACATTGGTATCACCTTTCCTTAACACAAACGCCCATTGCGCGACATCGGTGGCATGTCTTTTGAACCCAACCGTCTTTTACACGAGATCGGTGACACATTTTCTGAACCCGGTCGTCTTTTGTGCGACATCGTTGACAAAAATTCTGAATCCAGGCACCCCTTTCGCGACATCGGTGACACCTCTTCTTAACACACACACCCATTGCGCAACATTGGTAACACCTTTCCTTAACACATACACCCATTACGCGACATTGGTAACACCTTTCCTTAACACAAACGCCCATTGCGCGACATCGGTGGCACGTCTTTTGAACCCAATCGTCTTTTACACGAGATCGGTGACACGTTTTCTGAACCCGGTCGTCTTTTGTTCGACATTGGTAACAACTTTCCTTAACACATACACCCTTTGCGCGACTTCGTTGACACTTTTTCTTAACACAGACACCCATTGTGCGACATCGGTGGCATGTCTTCTGAACCCGATGGCCTTTTGCACGAAATCGGTGACACGACGTCTGAACCCGAACACCCTTTGCGCGACTTCGTTGACACTTTTTCTTAACACAGACACCCATTGTGCGACATCGGTGACAACCCTTCTTAACACAGACACCCATTGCGCGACATCGGTGGCATGTCTTCTGAACCCGATGGCCTTTTGCACGAAATCGGTGACACGACGTCTAAACCCGAACACCCTTTGTGCGACATCGTTGACAAAAATTCTGAATCCAGGCACCCCTCTCGCGACATCGGTGACACCTCTTCTTAACACATACACCCATTGCGCGACATTGGTAACTCCTTTCCTTAACACATACACCCATTACGCGACATTGGTAACACCTTTCCTTAACACAAACGCCCATTGCGCGACATCGGTGGCATGTCTTTTGAACCCAATCGTCTTTTACACGAGATCGGTGACACATTTTCTGAACCCGGTCGTCTTTTGTGCGACATTGGTAACAACTTTCCTTAACACATACACCCTTTGCGCGACATCAGTGACAAGTCTTCTTAACACAAACACCCCTTGCCGACATCGGTGACACCTTTTCTTAACACAAACGCCCATTGCGCGACATCGGTGGCATGTCTTTTGAACCCAACCGTCTTTTACACGAGATCGCTGACACATTTTCTGAACCCGGACGTCTTTTGTGCGACATTGGTAACAACTTTCCTTAACACATACACCCATTGCGCGACATTGGTAACACCTTTCCTTAACACATACGCCCATTGCGCGACATTGGTATCACCTTTCCTTAACACAAACGCCCATTGCGCGACATCGGTGGCATGTCTTTTGAACCCAACCGTCTTTTACACGAGATCGGTGACACATTTTCTGAACCCGGTCGTCTTTTGTGCGACATCGTTGACAAAAATTCTGAATCCAGGCACCCCTTTCGCGACATCGGTGACACCTCTTCTTAACACACACACCCATTGCGCAACATTGGTAACACCTTTCCTTAACACATACACCCATTACGCGACATTGGTAACACCTTTCCTTAACACAAACGCCCATTGCGCGACATCGGTGGCACGTCTTTTGAACCCAATCGTCTTTTACACGAGATCGGTGACACGTTTTCTGAACCCGGTCGTCTTTTGTTCGACATTGGTAACAACTTTCCTTAACACATACACCCTTTGCGCGACTTCGTTGACACTTTTTCTTAACACAGACACCCATTGTGCGACATCGGTGGCATGTCTTCTGAACACGATGGCCTTTTGCACGAAATCGGTGACACGACGTCTGAACCCGAACACCCTTTGCGCGACTTCGTTGACACTTTTTCTTAACACAGACACCCATTGTGCGACATCGGTGACAACCCTTCTTAACACAGACACCCATTGCGCGACATCGGTGGCATGTCTTCTGAACCCGATGGCCTTTTGCACGAAATCGGTGACACGACGTCTAAACCCGAACACCCTTTGTGCGACATCGTTGACAAAAATTCTGAATCCAGGCACCCCTCTCGCGACATCGGTGACACCTCTTCTTAACACATACACCCATTGCGCGACATTGGTAACTCCTTTCCTTAACACATACACCCATTACGCGACATTGGTAACACCTTTCCTTAACACAAACGCCCATTGCGCGACATCGGTGGCATGTCTTTTGAACCCAATCGTCTTTTACACGAGATCGGTGACACATTTTCTGAACCCGGTCGTCTTTTGTGCGACATTGGTAACAACTTTCCTTAACACATACACCCTTTGCGCGACATCAGTGACAAGTCTTCTTAACACAAACACCCCTTGCCGACATCGGTGACACCTTTTCTTAACACAAACGCCCATTGCGCGACATCGGTGGCATGTCTTTTGAACCCAACCGTCTTTTACACGAGATCGCTGACACATTTTCTGAACCCGGACGTCTTTTGTGCGACATTGGTAACAACTTTCCTTAACACATACACCCATTGCGCGACATTGGTAACACCTTTCCTTAACACATACGCCCATTGCGCGACATTGGTATCACCTTTCCTTAACACAAACGCCCATTGCGCGACATCGGTGGCATGTCTTTTGAACCCAACCGTCTTTTACACGAGATCGGTGACACATTTTCTGAACCCGGTCGTCTTTTGTGCGACATCGTTGACAAAAATTCTGAATCCAGGCACCCCTTTCGCGACATCGGTAACACCTCTTCTTAACACACACACCCATTGCGCAACATTGGTAACACCTTTCCTTAACACATACACCCATTACGCGACATTGGTAACACCTTTCCTTAACACAAACGCCCATTGCGCGACATCGGTGGCACGTCTTTTGAACCCAATCGTCTTTTACACGAGATCGGTGACACGTTTTCTGAACCCGGTCGTCTTTTGTTCGACATTGGTAACAACTTTCCTTAACACATACACCCTTTGCGCGACTTCGTTGACACTTTTTCTTAACACAGACACCCATTGTGCGACATCGGTGGCATGTCTTCTGAACCCGATGGCCTTTTGCACGAAATCGGTGACACGACGTCTGAACCCGAACACCCTTTGCGCGACTTCGTTGACACTTTTTCTTAACACAGACACCCATTGTGCGACATCGGTGACAACCCTTCTTAACACAGACACCCATTGCGCGACATCGGTGGCATGTCTTCTGAACCCGATGGCCTTTTGCACGAAATCGGTGACACGACGTCTAAACCCGAACACCCTTTGTGCGACATCGTTGACAAAAATTCTGAATCCAGGCACCCCTCTCGCGACATCGGTGACACCTCTTCTTAACACATACACCCATTGCGCGACATTGGTAACTCCTTTCCTTAACACATACACCCATTACGCGACATTGGTAACACCTTTCCTTAACACAAACGCCCATTGCGCGACATCGGTGGCATGTCTTTTGAACCCAATCGTCTTTTACACGAGATCGGTGACACATTTTCTGAACCCGGTCGTCTTTTGTGCGACATTGGTAACAACTTTCCTTAACACATACACCCTTTGCGCGACATCAGTGACAAGTCTTCTTAACACAAACACCCCTTGCCGACATCGGTGACACCTTTTCTTAACACAAACGCCCATTGCGCGACATCGGTGGCATGTCTTTTGAACCCAACCGTCTTTTACACGAGATCGCTGACACATTTTCTGAACCCGGACGTCTTTTGTGCGACATTGGTAACAACTTTCCTTAACACATACACCCATTGCGCGACATTGGTAACACCTTTCCTTAACACATACGCCCATTGCGCGACATTGGTATCACCTTTCCTTAACACAAGCGCCCATTGCGCGACATCGGTGGCATGTCTTTTAAACCCAACCGTCTTTTACACGAGATCGGTGACACATTTTCTGAACCCGGTCGTCTTTTGTGCGACATCGTTGACAAAAATTCTGAATCCAGGCACCCCTTTCGCGACATCGGTGACACCTCTTCTTAACACACACACCCATTGCGCAACATTGGTAACACCTTTCCTTAACACATACACCCATTACGCGACATTGGTAACACCTTTCCTTAACACAAACGCCCATTGCGCGACATCGGTGGCACGTCTTTTGAACCCAATCGTCTTTTACACGAGATCGGTGACACGTTTTCTGAACCCGGTCGTCTTTTGTTCGACATTGGTAACAACTTTCCTTAACACATACACCCTTTGCGCGACTTCGTTGACACTTTTTCTTAACACAGACACCCATTGTGCGACATCGGTGGCATGTCTTCTGAACCCGATGGCCTTTTGCACGAAATCGGTGACACGACGTCTGAACCCGAACACCCTTTGTGCGACATCGTTGACAACAATTCTGAATCCGGGCACCCTTTGCGCGACTTCGTTGACACTTTTTCTTAACACAGACACCCATTGTGCGACATCGGTGGCATGTCTTCTGAACCCGATGGCCTTTTGCACGAAATCGGTGACACGACGTCTGAACCCGAACACCTTTGTGCGACATCGTTGACAACAATTCTGAATCCAGGCACCCCTTTCGCGACATCGGTGACACCTCTTCTTAACACACACACCCATTGCGCAACATTGGTAACACCTTTCCTTAACACATACACCCATTACGCGACATTGGTAACACCTTTCCTTAACACGAACGCCCATTGCGCGACATCGGTGGCACGTCTTTTGAACCCAATCTTCTTTTACACGAGATCGGTGACACATTTTCTGAACCCGGTCGTCTTTTGTGCGACATTGGTAACAACTTTCCTTAACACATACACCCTTTGCGCGACTTCGTTGACACTTTTTCTTAACACAGACACCCATTGCGCGACATCAGTGACAAGTCTTCTAAACCCGATCGCCTTTTGCACGAGATGGGTGACACGACATCTGAATCCGAACACCCTTTGTGCGACATCGTTGACAACAATTCTGAATCCAGGCACCCCTTGCGCGACATCGGTGACACTTTTTCTTCACACAGACACCCATTGCGCGACATCAGTGACAAGTCTCCTTAACACATACACCCATTGCGCGACATTGGTAACACCTTTCCTTAACACGTACGCCCATTGCGCGACATTGGTATCACCTTTCCTTAACACAAACGCCCATTGCGCAACATCGGTGGCATGTCTTTGGACCCAATCGTCTTTTACACGAGATCGGTGACACATTTTCTGAACCCGGCCGTCTTTTGTGCGACATTGGTAACAACTTTCCTTAACACATACACCCATTGCGCGACATCAGTGACAAGTCTTCTTAACACAAACACCCCTTGCGCGACATCGGTGACACTTTTTCTTCACACAGACACCCATTGCGCGACATCAGTGACAAGTCTCCTTAACACATACACCCATTGCGCGACATTGGTAACACCTTTCCTTAACACATACGCCCATTGCGCGACATTGGTATCACCTTTCCTTAACACAAACGCCCATTGCGCGACATCGGTGGCATGTCTTTGGACCCAATCGTCTTTTACACGAGATCGGTGACACATTTTCTGAACCCGGCCGTCTTTTGTGCGACATTGGTAACAACTTTCCTTAACACATACACCCATTGCGCGACATCAGTGACAAGTCTTCTTAACACAAACACCCCTTGCGCGACATCGGTGACACTTTTTCTTCACACAGACACCCATTGCGCGACATCAGTGACAAGTCTCCTTAACACATACACCCATTGCGCGACATTGGTAACACCTTTCCTTAACACATACACCCATTACGCGACATTGGTAACACCTTTCCTTAACACAAACGCCCATTGCGCGACATCGGTGGCATGTCTTTTGAACCCAATCGTCTTTTACACGAGATCGGTGACACATTTTCTGAACCCGGTCGTCTTTTGTGCGACATTGGTAACAACTTTCCTTAACACGTACACCCTTTGCGCGACATCAGTGACAAGTCTTCTTAACACAAACACCCCTTGCCGACATCGGTGACACCTTTTCTTAACACAAACGCCCATTGCGCGACATCGGTGGCATGTCTTTTGAACCCAACCGTCTTTTACACGAGATCGCTGACACATTTTCTGAACCCGGACGTCTTCTGTGCGACATTGGTAACAACTTTCCTTAACACATACACCCATTGCGCGACATTGGTAACACCTTTCCTTAACACATACGCCCATTGCGCGACATTGGTATCACCTTTCCTTAACACAAACGCCCATTGCGCGACATCGGTGGCATGTCTTTTGAACCCAACCGTCTTTTACACGAGATCGGTGACACATTTTCTGAACCCGGTCGTCTTTTGTGCGACATCGTTGACAAAAATTCTGAATCCAGGCACCCCTTTCGCGACATCGGTGACACCTCTTCTTAACACACACACCCATTGCGCAACATTGGTAACACCTTTCCTTAACACATACACCCATTACGCGACATTGGTAACACCTTTCCTTAACACAAACGCCCATTGCGCGACATCGGTGGCACGTCTTTTGAACCCAATCGTCTTTTACACGAGATCGGTGACACGTTTTCTGAACCCGGTCGTCTTTTGTTCGACATTGGTAACAACTTTCCTTAACACATACACCCTTTGCGCGACTTCGTTGACACTTTTTCTTAACACAGACACCCATTGTGCGACATCGGTGGCATGTCTTCTGAACCCGATGGCCTTTTGCACGAAATCGGTGACACGACGTCTGAACCCGAACACCCTTTGTGCGACATCGTTGACAACAATTCTGAATCCGGGCACCCTTTGCGCGACTTCGTTGACACTTTTTCTTAACACAGACACCCATTGTGCGACATCGGTGGCATGTCTTCTGAACCCGATGGCCTTTTGCACGAAATCGGTGACACGACGTCTGAACCCGAACACCTTTGTGCGACATCGTTGACAACAATTCTGAATCCAGGCACCCCTTTCGCGACATCGGTGACACCTCTTCTTAACACACACACCCATTGCGCAACATTGGTAACACCTTTCCTTAACACATACACCCATTACGCGACATTGGTAACACCTTTCCTTAACACGAACGCCCATTGCGCGACATCGGTGGCACGTCTTTTGAACCCAATCTTCTTTTACACGAGATCGGTGACACATTTTCTGAACCCGGTCGTCTTTTGTGCGACATCGTTGACAACAATTCTGAATCCAGGCACCCATTGCGCGACATCAGTGACAAGTCTCCTTAACACATACACCCATTGCGCGACATTGGTAACACCTTTCCTTAACACATACCCCCATTGCGCGACATTGGTAACACCTTTCCTTAACACGAACGCCCATTGCGCGACATCGGTGGCACGTCTTTTGAACCCAATCTTCTTTTACACGAGATCGGTGACACATTTTCTGAACCCGGTCGTCTTTTGTGCGACATTGGTAACAACTTTCCTTAACACATACACCCTTTGCGCGACTTCGTTGACACTTTTTCTTAACACAGACACCCATTGCGCGACATCAGTGACAAGTCTTCTAAACCCGATCGCCTTTTGCACGAGATGGGTGACACGACATCTGAATCCGAACACCCTTTGTGCGACATCGTTGACAACAATTCTGAATCCAGGCACCCCTTGCGCGACATCGGTGACACTTTTTCTTCACACAGACACCCATTGCGCGACATCAGTGACAAGTCTCCTTAACACATACACCCATTGCGCGACATTGGCAACACCTTTCCTTAACACGTACGCCCATTGCGCGACATTGGTATCACCTTTCCTTAACACAAACGCCCATTGCGCAACATCGGTGGCATGTCTTTGGACCCAATCGTCTTTTACACGAGATCGGTGACACATTTTCTGAACCCGGCCGTCTTTTGTGCGACATTGGTAACAACTTTCCTTAACACATACACCCATTGCGCGACATCAGTGACAAGTCTTCTTAACACAAACACCCCTTGCGCGACATCGGTGACACTTTTTCTTCACACAGACACCCATTGCGCGACATCAGTGACAAGTCTCCTTAACACATACACCCATTGCGCGACATTGGTAACAACTTTCCTTAACACATACACCCATTGCGCGACATTGGTAACACCTTTCCTTAACACATACGCCCATTGCGCGACATTGGTATCACCTTTCCTTAACACAAACGCCCATTGCGCGACATTGGTAACACCTTTCCTTAACACATACACCCATTACGCGACATTGGTAACACCTTTCCTTAACACAAACGCCCATTGCGCGACATCGGTGGCATGTCTTTTGAACCCAATCGTCTTTTACACGAGATCGGTGACACGACATCTGAATCCGAACACCTTTGTGCGACATCGTTGACAGCAATTCTGAATCCAGGCACCCCTTGCGCGACATTGGTGACACCTCTTCCTAACACAGACACCCATTGCGCGTCATTGGTGACACATTTTCTTAACACGTCACCCATTGCGCGACATCAGTGACAAGTCTCCTTAACACATACACCCATTGCGCGACATTGGTAACACCTTTCCTTAACACATACACCCATTGCGCGACATTGGTATCACCTTTCCTTAACACAAACGCCCATTGCGCGACATCGGTGGCATGTCTTTTGAACCCAATCGTCTTTTACACGAGATCGGTGACACATTTTCTGAACCCGGTCGTCTTTTGTGCGACATCGTTGACAACAATTCTGAATCCAGGCACCCATTGCGCGACATCAGTGACAAGTCTCCTTAACACATACACCCATTGCGCGACATTGGTAACACCTTTCCTTAACACATACCCCCATTGCGCGACATTGGTATCACCTTTCCTTAACACAAACGCCCATTGCGCGACATCGGTGGCATGTCTTTTGAACCCAGTCGTCTTTTACACGAGACCGGTGACACATTTTCTGAACCCGGTCGTCTTTTGTGCGACATCGTTGACAACAATTCTGAATCCAGGCACCCATTGCGCGACATTAGTGACAAGTCTCCTTAACACATACACCCATTGCGCGACATTGGTGATACTTTTTCTTAACATAGACACCCACTACGCGACATTGGTAATACCTTTTCTTAACACAAACGCCCATTGCGCGACATCGGTGGCATGTCTTTTGAACCCAATCGTCTTTTACACGAGATCGCTGACACATTTTCTGAACCCGGTCGTCTTTTGTGCGACATTGGTAACAACTTTCCTTAACACATACACCCTTTGCGCGACTTCGTTGACACTTTTTCTTAACACAGACACCCATTGTTCGACATCGGTGACAACCCTTCTTAACACAGACACCCATTGCGCGACATCGGTGGCATGTCTTCTGAACCCGATGGCCTTTTGCACGAAATCGGTGACACGACGTCTAAACCCGAACACCCTTTGTGCGACATCGTTGACAAAAATTCTGAATCCAGGCACCCCTCTCGCGACATCGGTGACACCTCTTCTTAACACATACACCCATTGCGCGACATTGGTAACTCCTTTCCTTAACACATACACCCATTACGCGACATTGGTAACACCTTTCCTTAACACAAACGCCCATTGCGCGACATCGGTGGCATGTCTTTTGAACCCAATCGTCTTTTACACGAGATCGGTGACACATTTTCTGAACCCGGTCGTCTTTTGTGCGACATTGGTAACAACTTTCCTTAACACATACACCCTTTGCGCGACATCAGTGACAAGTCTTCTTAACACAAACACCCCTTGCCGACATCGGTGACACCTTTTCTTAACACAAACGCCCATTGCGCGACATCGGTGGCATGTCTTTTGAACCCAACCGTCTTTTACACGAGATCGCTGACACATTTTCTGAACCCGGACGTCTTTTGTGCGACATTGGTAACAACTTTCCTTAACACATACACCCATTGCGCGACATTGGTAACACCTTTCCTTAACACATACGCCCATTGCGCGACATTGGTATCACCTTTCCTTAACACAAACGCCCATTGCGCGACATCGGTGGCATGTCTTTTGAACCCAACCGTCTTTTACACGAGATCGGTGACACATTTTCTGAACCCGGTCGTCTTTTGTGCGACATCGTTGACAAAAATTCTGAATCCAGGCACCCCTTTCGCGACATCGGTGACACCTCTTCTTAACACACACACCCATTGCGCAACATTGGTAACACCTTTCCTTAACACATACACCCATTACGCGACATTGGTAACACCTTTCCTTAACACAAACGCCCATTGCGCGACATCGGTGGCACGTCTTTTGAACCCAATCGTCTTTTACACGAGATCGGTGACACGTTTTCTGAACCCGGTCGTCTTTTGTGCGACATCGTTGACAAAAATTCTGAATCCAGGCACCCCTTTCGCGACATCGGTGACACCTCTTCTTAACACACACACCCATTGCGCAACATTGGTAACACCTTTCCTTAACACATACACCCATTGCGCGACATTGGTAACACCTTTCCTTAACACATACGCCCATTGCGCGACATTGGTATCACCTTTCCTTAACACAAACGCCCATTGCGCGACATCGGTGGCATGTCTTTTGAACCCAACCGTCTTTTACACGAGATCGGTGACACATTTTCTGAACCCGGTCGTCTTTTGTGCGACATCGTTGACAAAAATTCTGAATCCAGGCACCCCTTTCGCGACATCGGTGACACCTCTTCTTAACACACACACCCATTGCGCAACATTGGTAACAACTTTCCTTAACACATACACCCTTTGCGCGACTTCGTTGACACTTTTTCTTAACACAGACACCCATTGTGCGACATCGGTGGCATGTCTTCTGAACCCGATGGCCTTTTGCACGAAATCGGTGACACGACGTCTGAACCCGAACACCCTTTGTGCGACATCGTTGACAACAATTCTGAATCCGGGCACCCTTTGCGCGACTTCGTTGACACTTTTTCTTAACACAGACACCCATTGTGCGACATCGGTGGCATGTCTTCTGAACCCGATGGCCTTTTGCACGAAATCGGTGACACGACGTCTGAACCCGAACACCTTTGTGCGACATCGTTGACAACAATTCTGAATCCAGGCACCCCTTTCGCGACATCGGTGACACCTCTTCTTAACACACACACCCATTGCGCAACATTGGTAACACCTTTCCTTAACACATACACCCATTACGCGACATTGGTAACACCTTTCCTTAACACGAACGCCCATTGCGCGACATCGGTGGCACGTCTTTTGAACCCAATCTTCTTTTACACGAGATCGGTGACACATTTTCTGAACCCGGTCGTCTTTTGTGCGACATTGGTAACAACTTTCCTTAACACATACACCCTTTGCGCGACTTCGTTGACACTTTTTCTTAACACAGACACCCATTGCGCGACATCAGTGACAAGTCTTCTAAACCCGATCGCCTTTTGCACGAGATGGGTGACACGACATCTGAATCCGAACACCCTTTGTGCGACATCGTTGACAACAATTCTGAATCCAGGCACCCCTTGCGCGACATCGGTGACACTTTTTCTTCACACAGACACCCATTGCGCGACATCAGTGACAAGTCTCCTTAACACATACACCCATTGCGCGACATTGGTAACACCTTTCCTTAACACGTACGCCCATTGCGCGACATTGGTATCACCTTTCCTTAACACAAACGCCCATTGCGCAACATCGGTGGCATGTCTTTGGACCCAATCGTCTTTTACACGAGATCGGTGACACATTTTCTGAACCCGGCCGTCTTTTGTGCGACATTGGTAACAACTTTCCTTAACACATACACCCATTGCGCGACATCAGTGACAAGTCTTCTTAACACAAACACCCCTTGCGCGACATCGGTGACACTTTTTCTTCACACAGACACCCATTGCGCGACATCAGTGACAAGTCTCCTTAACACATACACCCATTGCGCGACATTGGTAACACCTTTCCTTAACACATACGCCCATTGCGCGACATTGGTATCACCTTTCCTTAACACAAACGCCCATTGCGCGACATCGGTGGCATGTCTTTGGACCCAATCGTCTTTTACACGAGATCGGTGACACATTTTCTGAACCCGGCCGTCTTTTGTGCGACATTGGTAACAACTTTCCTTAACACATACACCCATTGCGCGACATCAGTGACAAGTCTTCTTAACACAAACACCCCTTGCGCGACATCGGTGACACTTTTTCTTCACACAGACACCCATTGCGCGACATCAGTGACAAGTCTCCTTAACACATACACCCATTGCGCGACATTGGTAACACCTTTCCTTAACACATACACCCATTACGCGACATTGGTAACACCTTTCCTTAACACAAACGCCCATTGCGCGACATCGGTGGCATGTCTTTTGAACCCAATCGTCTTTTACACGAGATCGGTAACACATTTTCTGAACCCGGTCGTCTTTTGTGCGACATTGGTAACACCTTTCCTTAACACATACACCCATTACGCGACATTGGTAACACCTTTCCTTAACACAAACGCCCATTGCGCGACATCGGTGGCATGTCTTTTGAACCCAATCGTCTTTTACACGAGATCGGTAACACATTTTCTGAACCCGGTCGTCTTTTGTGCGACATTGGTAACAACTTTCCTTAACACATACACCCATTGCGCGACATTGGTAACACCTTTCCTTAACACATACGCCCATTGCGCGACATTGGTATCACCTTTCCTTAACACAAACGCCCATTGCGCGACATCGGTGGCATGTCTTTTGAACCCAACCGTCTTTTACACGAGATCGGTGACACATTTTCTGAACCCGGTCGTCTTTTGTGCGACATCGTTGACAAAAATTCTGAATCCAGGCACCCCTTTCGCGACATCGGTGACACCTCTTCTTAACACACACACCCATTGCGCAACATTGGTAACACCTTTCCTTAACACATACACCCATTACGCGACATTGGTAACACCTTTCCTTAACACAAACGCCCATTGCGCGACATCGGTGGCACGTCTTTTGAACCCAATCGTCTTTTACACGAGATCGGTGACACGTTTTCTGAAACCGGTCGTCTTTTGTTCGACATTGGTAACAACTTTCCTTAACACATACACCCTTTGCGCGACTTCGTTGACACTTTTTCTTAACACAGACACCCATTGTGCGACATCGGTGGCATGTCTTCTGAACCCGATGGCCTTTTGCACGAAATCGGTGACACGACGTCTGAACCCGAACACCCTTTGTGCGACATCGTTGACAACAATTCTGAATCCGGGCACCCCTTGCGCGACATCGGTGACACTTTTTCTTAACACAGACACCCATTGCGCGACATCAGTGACAAGTCTTCTAAACCCGATCGCCTTTTGCACGAGATGGGTGACACGACATCTGAATCCGAACACCCTTTGTGCGACATCGTTGACAACAATTCTGAATCCAGGCACCCCTTGCGCGACATCGGTGACACTTTTTCTTCACACAGACACCCATTGCGCAACATTGGTAACACCTTTCCTTAACACATACACCCATTACGCGACATTGGTAACACCTTTCCTTAACACAAACGCCCATTGCGCGACATCGGTGGCACGTCTTTTGAACCCAATCGTCTTTTACACGAGATCGGTGACACGTTTTCTGAAACCGGTCGTCTTTTGTTCGACATTGGTAACAACTTTCCTTAACACATACACCCTTTGCGCGACTTCGTTGACACTTTTTCTTAACACAGACACCCATTGTGCGACATCGGTGGCATGTCTTCTGAACCCGATGGCCTTTTGCACGAAATCGGTGACACGACGTCTGAACCCGAACACCCTTTGTGCGACATCGTTGACAACAATTCTGAATCCGGGCACCCCTTGCGCGACATCGGTGACACTTTTTCTTAACACAGACACCCATTGCGCGACATCAGTGACAAGTCTTCTAAACCCGATCGCCTTTTGCACGAGATGGGTGACACGACATCTGAATCCGAACACCCTTTGTGCGACATCGTTGACAACAATTCTGAATCCAGGCACCCCTTGCGCGACATCGGTGACACTTTTTCTTCACACAGACACCCATTGCGCGACATCAGTGACAAGTCTCCTTAGCACATACACCCATTGCGCGACATTGGTAACACCTTTCCTTAACACATACGCCCATTGCGCGACATTGGTATCACCTTTCCTTAACACAAACGCCCATTGCGCGACATCGGTGGCATGTCTTTGGACCCAATCGTCTTTTACACGAGATCGGTGACACATTTTCTGAACCCGGCCGTCTTTTGTGCGACATTGGTAACAACTTTCCTTAACACATACACCCATTGCGCGACATCAGTGACAAGTCTTCTTAACACAAACACCCCTTGCGCGACATCGGTGACACTTTTTCTTCACACAGACACCCATTGCGCGACATCAGTGACAAGTCTCCTTAACACATACACCCATTGCGCGACATTGGTAACACCTTTCCTTAACACAAACGCCCATTGCGCGACATCGGTGGCATGTCTTTTGAACCCAATCGTCTTTTACACGAGATCGGTGACACATTTTCTGAACCCGGTCGTCTTTTGTGCGACATTGGTAACAACTTTCCTTAACACATACACCCTTTGCGCGACATCAGTGACAAGTCTTCTTAACACAAACACCCCTTGCCGACATCGGTGACACCTTTTCTTAACACAAACGCCCATTGCGCGACATCGGTGGCATGTCTTTTGAACCCAACCGTCTTTTACACGAGATCGCTGACACATTTTCCGAACCCGGACGTCTTTTGTGCGACATTGGTAACAACTTTCCTTAACACATACACCCATTGCGCGACATTGGTAACACCTTTCCTTAACACATACGCCCATTGCGCGACATTGGTATCACCTTTCCTTAACACAAACGCCCATTGCGCGACATCGGTGGCATGTCTTTTGAACCCAACCGTCTTTTACACGAGATCGGTGACACATTTTCTGAACCCGGTCGTCTTTTGTGCGACATCGTTGACAAAAATTCTGAATCCAGGCACCCCTTTCGCGACATCGGTGACACCTCTTCTTAACACACACACCCATTGCGCAACATTGGTAACACCTTTCCTTAACACATACACCCATTACGCGACATTGGTAACACCTTTCCTTAACACAAACGCCCATTGCGCGACATCGGTGGCACGTCTTTTGAACCCAATCGTCTTTTACACGAGATCGGTGACACGTTTTCTGAACCCGGTCGTCTTTTGTTCGACATTGGTAACAACTTTCCTTAACACATACACCCTTTGCGCGACTTCGTTGACACTTTTTCTTAACACAGACACCCATTGTGCGACATCGGTGGCATGTCTTCTGAACCCGATGGCCTTTTGCACGAAATCGGTGACACGACGTCTGAACCCGAACACCCTTTGTGCGACATCGTTGACAACAATTCTGAATCCGGGCACCCTTTGCGCGACTTCGTTGACACTTTTTCTTAACACAGACACCCATTGTGCGACATCGGTGGCATGTCTTCTGAACCCGATGGCCTTTTGCACGAAATCGGTGACACGACGTCTGAACCCGAACACCTTTGTGCGACATCGTTGACAACAATTCTGAATCCAGGCACCCCTTTCGCGACATCGGTGACACCTCTTCTTAACACACACACCCATTGCGCAACATTGGTAACACCTTTCCTTAACACATACACCCATTACGCGACATTGGTAACACCTTTCCTTAACACGAACGCCCATTGCGCGACATCGGTGGCACGTCTTTTGAACCCAATCTTCTTTTACACGAGATCGGTGACACATTTTCTGAACCCGGTCGTCTTTTGTGCGACATTGGTAACAACTTTCCTTAACACATACACCCTTTGCGCGACTTCGTTGACACTTTTTCTTAACACAGACACCCATTGCGCGACATCAGTGACAAGTCTTCTAAACCCGATCGCCTTTTGCACGAGATGGGTGACACGACATCTGAATCCGAACACCCTTTGTGCGACATCGTTGACAACAATTCTGAATCCAGGCACCCCTTGCGCGACATCGGTGACACTTTTTCTTCACACAGACACCCATTGCGCGACATCAGTGACAAGTCTCCTTAACACATACACCCATTGCGCGACATTGGTAACACCTTTCCTTAACACGTACGCCCATTGCGCGACATTGGTATCACCTTTCCTTAACACAAACGCCCATTGCGCAACATCGGTGGCATGTCTTTGGACCCAATCGTCTTTTACACGAGATCGGTGACACATTTTCTGAACCCGGCCGTCTTTTGTGCGACATTGGTAACAACTTTCCTTAACACATACACCCATTGCGCGACATCAGTGACAAGTCTTCTTAATACAAACACCCCTTGCGCGACATCGGTGACACTTTTTCTTCACACAGACACCCATTGCGCGACATCAGTGACAAGTCTCCTTAACACATACACCCATTGCGCGACATTGGTAACACCTTTCCTTAACACATACGCCCATTGCGCGACATTGGTATCACCTTTCCTTAACACAAACGCCCATTGCGCGACATCGGTGGCATGTCTTTGGACCCAATCGTCTTTTACACGAGATCGGTGACACATTTTCTGAACCCGGCCGTCTTTTGTGCGACATTGGTAACAACTTTCCTTAACACATACACCCATTGCGCGACATCAGTGACAAGTCTTCTTAACACAAACACCCCTTGCGCGACATCGGTGACACTTTTTCTTCACACAGACACCCATTGCGCGACATCAGTGACAAGTCTCCTTAACACATACACCCATTGCGCGACATTGGTAACACCTTTCCTTAACACATACACCCATTACGCGACATTGGTAACACCTTTCCTTAACACAAACGCCCATTGCGCGACATCGGTGGCATGTCTTTTGAACCCAACCGTCTTTTACACGAGATCGCTGACACATTTTCTGAACCCGGACGTCTTCTGTGCGACATTGGTAACAACTTTCCTTAACACATACACCCATTGCGCGACATTGGTAACACCTTTCCTTAACACATACGCCCATTGCGCGACATTGGTATCACCTTTCCTTAACACAAACGCCCATTGCGCGACATCGGTGGCATGTCTTTTGAACCCAACCGTCTTTTACACGAGATCGGTGACACATTTTCTGAACCCGGTCGTCTTTTGTGCGACATCGTTGACAAAAATTCTGAATCCAGGCACCCCTTTCGCGACATCGGTGACACCTCTTCTTAACACACACACCCATTGCGCAACATTGGTAACACCTTTCCTTAACACATACACCCATTACGCGACATTGGTAACACCTTTCCTTAACACAAACGCCCATTGCGCGACATCGGTGGCACGTCTTTTGAACCCAATCGTCTTTTACACGAGATCGGTGACACGTTTTCTGAAACCGGTCGTCTTTTGTTCGACATTGGTAACAACTTTCCTTAACACATACACCCTTTGCGCGACTTCGTTGACACTTTTTCTTAACACAGACACCCATTGTGCGACATCGGTGGCATGTCTTCTGAACCCGATGGCCTTTTGCACGAAATCGGTGACACGACGTCTGAACCCGAACACCCTTTGTGCGACATCGTTGACAACAATTCTGAATCCGGGCACCCCTTGCGCGACATCGGTGACACTTTTTCTTAACACAGACACCCATTGCGCGACATCAGTGACAAGTCTTCTAAACCCGATCGCCTTTTGCACGAGATGGGTGACACGACATCTGAATCCGAACACCCTTTGTGCGACATCGTTGACAACAATTCTGAATCCAGGCACCCCTTGCGCGACATCGGTGACACTTTTTCTTCACACAGACACCCATTGCGCAACATTGGTAACACCTTTCCTTAACACATACACCCATTACGCGACATTGGTAACACCTTTCCTTAACACAAACGCCCATTGCGCGACATCGGTGGCACGTCTTTTGAACCCAATCGTCTTTTACACGAGATCGGTGACACGTTTTCTGAAACCGGTCGTCTTTTGTTCGACATTGGTAACAACTTTCCTTAACACATACACCCTTTGCGCGACTTCGTTGACACTTTTTCTTAACACAGACACCCATTGTGCGACATCGGTGGCATGTCTTCTGAACCCGATGGCCTTTTGCACGAAATCGGTGACACGACGTCTGAACCCGAACACCCTTTGTGCGACATCGTTGACAACAATTCTGAATCCGGGCACCCCTTGCGCGACATCGGTGACACTTTTTCTTAACACAGACACCCATTGCGCGACATCAGTGACAAGTCTTCTAAACCCGATCGCCTTTTGCACGAGATGGGTGACACGACATCTGAATCCGAACACCCTTTGTGCGACATCGTTGACAACAATTCTGAATCCAGGCACCCCTTGCGCGACATCGGTGACACTTTTTCTTCACACAGACACCCATTGCGCGACATCAGTGACAAGTCTCCTTAGCACATACACCCATTGCGCGACATTGGTAACACCTTTCCTTAACACATACGCCCATTGCGCGACATTGGTATCACCTTTCCTTAACACAAACGCCCATTGCGCGACATCGGTGGCATGTCTTTGGACCCAATCGTCTTTTACACGAGATCGGTGACACATTTTCTGAACCCGGCCGTCTTTTGTGCGACATTGGTAACAACTTTCCTTAACACATACACCCATTGCGCGACATCAGTGACAAGTCTTCTTAACACAAACACCCCTTGCGCGACATCGGTGACACTTTTTCTTCACACAGACACCCATTGCGCGACATCAGTGACAAGTCTCCTTAACACATACACCCATTGCGCGACATTGGTAACACCTTTCCTTAACACAAACGCCCATTGCGCGACATCGGTGGCATGTCTTTTGAACCCAATCGTCTTTTACACGAGATCGGTGACACATTTTCTGAACCCGGTCGTCTTTTGTGCGACATTGGTAACAACTTTCCTTAACACATACACCCTTTGCGCGACATCAGTGACAAGTCTTCTTAACACAAACACCCCTTGCCGACATCGGTGACACCTTTTCTTAACACAAACGCCCATTGCGCGACATCGGTGGCATGTCTTTTGAACCCATCCGTCTTTTACACGAGATCGCTGACACATTTTCCGAACCCGGACGTCTTTTGTGCGACATTGGTAACAACTTTCCTTAACACATACACCCATTGCGCGACATTGGTAACACCTTTCCTTAACACATACGCCCATTGCGCGACATTGGTATCACCTTTCCTTAACACAAACGCCCATTGCGCGACATCGGTGGCATGTCTTTTGAACCCAACCGTCTTTTACACGAGATCGGTGACACATTTTCTGAACCCGGTCGTCTTTTGTGCGACATCGTTGACAAAAATTCTGAATCCAGGCACCCCTTTCGCGACATCGGTGACACCTCTTCTTAACACACACACCCATTGCGCAACATTGGTAACACCTTTCCTTAACACATACACCCATTACGCGACATTGGTAACACCTTTCCTTAACACAAACGCCCATTGCGCGACATCGGTGGCACGTCTTTTGAACCCAATCGTCTTTTACACGAGATCGGTGACACGTTTTCTGAACCCGGTCGTCTTTTGTTCGACATTGGTAACAACTTTCCTTAACACATACACCCTTTGCGCGACTTCGTTGACACTTTTTCTTAACACAGACACCCATTGTGCGACATCGGTGGCATGTCTTCTGAACCCGATGGCCTTTTGCACGAAATCGGTGACACGACGTCTGAACCCGAACACCCTTTGTGCGACATGGTTGACAACAATTCTGAATCCGGGCACCCTTTGCGCGACTTCGTTGACACTTTTTCTTAACACAGACACCCATTGTGCGACATCGGTGGCATGTCTTCTGAACCCGATGGCCTTTTGCACGAAATCGGTGACACGACGTCTGAACCCGAACACCTTTGTGCGACATCGTTGACAACAATTCTGAATCCAGGCACCCCTTTCGCGACATCGGTGACACCTCTTCTTAACACACACACCCATTGCGCAACATTGGTAACACCTTTCCTTAACACATACACCCATTACGCGACATTGGTAACACCTTTCCTTAACACAAACGCCCATTGCGCGACATCGGTGGCACGTCTTTTGAACCCAATCTTCTTTTACACGAGATCGGTGACACATTTTCTGAACCCGGTCGTCTTTTGTGCGACATTGGTAACAACTTTCCTTAACACATACACCCTTTGCGCGACTTCGTTGACACTTTTTCTTAACACAGACACCCATTGTGCGACATCGGTGGCATGTCTTCTGAACCCGATGGCCTTTTGCACGAAATCGGTGACACGACGTCTGAATCCGAACACCCTTTGTGCGACATCGTTGACAACAATTCTGAATCCAGGCACCCCTTGCGCGACATCGGTGACACTTTTTCTTAACACAGACACCCATTGCGCGACATCAGTGACAAGTGTTCTAAACCCGATCGCCTTTTGCACGAGATGGGTGACACGACATCTGAATCCGAACACCCTTTGTGCGACATCGTTGACAACAATTCTGAATCCAGGCACCCCTTGCGCGACATCGGTGACACTTTTTCTTCACACAGACACCCATTGCGCGACATCAGTGACAAGTCTTCTAAACCCGATCGCCTTTTGCACGAGATGGGTGACACGACATCTGAATCCGAACACCCTTTGTGCGACATCGTTGACAACAATTCTGAATCCAGGCACCCCTTGCGCGACATCAGTGACAAGTCTCCTTAACACATACACCCATTGCGCGACATTGGTAACACCTTTCCTTAACACATACGCCCATTGCGCGACATTGGTATCACCTTTCCTTAACACAAACGCCCATTGCGCGACATCGGAGGCATGTCTTTGGACCCAATCGTCTTTTACACGAGATCGGTGACACATTTTCTGAACCCGGCCGTCTTTTGTGCGACATTGGTAACAACTTTCCTTAACACATACACCCATTGCGCGACATCAGTGACAAGTCTTCTTAACACAAACACCCCTTGCGCGACATCGGTGACACTTTTTCTTCACATAGACACCCATTGCGCGACATCGGTGGCATGTCTTTTGAACCCAATCGCCTTTTGCACGAGATGGGTGACACGACATCTGAATCCGAACACCTTTGTGCGACATCGCTGACAACAATTCTGAATCCAGGCACCCCTTGCGCGACATTGGTGACACCTCTTCCTAACACAGATACCCGTTGCGCAGCATCGGTGACACGTCTCCTAAACCCGATAGCCTTTTGCACGAGATGGGTGACACGACATCTGAATCCGAACACCCTTTGTGCGACATCGTTGACAACAATTCTGAATCCAGGCACCCTTTGTGCGACATCGTTGACAACAATTCTGAATCCAGGCACCCCTTGCGCGACATCGGTAACACTTTTTCTTAACACAGACACCCATTGCGCGACATCAGTGACAAGTCTTCTTAACACAAACACCCCTTGCGCGACATCGGTGACACTTTTTCTTCACACAGACACCCATTGCGCGACATCAGTGACAAGTCTCCTTAACACATACACCCATTGCGCGACATTGGTAACACCTTTCCTTAACACATACGCCCATTGCGCGACATTGGTATCACCTTTCCTTAACACAAACGCCCATTGCGCGACATCGGTGGCATGTCTTTGGACCCAATCGTCTTTTACACGAGATCGCTGACACATTTTCTGAACCCGGTCGTCTTTTGTGCGACATTGGTAACAACTTTCCTTAACACATACACCCTTTGCGCGACATCAGTGACAAGTCTTCTTAACACAAACACCCCTTGCCGACATCGGTGACACTTTTTCTTCACACAGACACCCATTGCGCGACATCAGTGACAAGTCTCCTTAACACATACACCCATTGCGCGACATTGGTGATACTTTTTCTTAACATAGACACCCACTACGCGACATTGGTAATACCTTTTCTTAACACAGACCCGCATTGCGAGACACAGGTGGCATGTCTTTTGAACCCAGTCGTCTTTTACACGAGATCGGTGACACATTTTCTGAACCCGGTCGTCTTTTGTGCGACATTGGTAACAGCTTTCCTTAACACATACACCCTTTGCGCGACTTCGTTGACACTTTTTCTTAACACAGACACCCATTGTGCGACATCGGTGACACCCCTTCTTAACACAGACACCCATTGCGCGACATCGGTGGCATGTCTTCTGAACCCGATGGCCTTTTGCACGAAATCGGTGACACGACGTCTAAACCCGAACACCCTTTGTGCGACATCGTTGACAAAAATTCTGAATCCAGGCACCCCTCTCGCGACATCGGTGACACCTCTTCTTAACACATACACCCATTGCGCGACATTGGTAACTCCTTTCCTTAACACATACACCCATTACGCGACATTGGTAACACCTTTCCTTAACACAAACGCCCATTGCGCGACATCGGTGGCATGTCTTTTGAACCCAATCGTCTTTTACACGAGATCGGTGACACATTTTCTGAACCCGGCCGTCTTTTGTGCGACATTGGTAACAACTTTCCTTAACACATACACCCATTGCGCGACATCAGTGACAAGTCTTCTTAACACAAACACCCCTTGCGCGACATCGGTGACACTTTTTCTTCACATAGACACCCATTGCGCGACATCGGTGGCATGTCTTTTGAACCCAATCGCCTTTTGCACGAGATGGGTGACACGACATCTGAATCCGAACACCTTTGTGCGACATCGCTGACAACAATTCTGAATCCAGGCACCCCTTGCGCGACATTGGTGACACCTCTTCCTAACACAGATACCCGTTGCGCAGCATCGGTGACACGTCTCCTAAACCCGATAGCCTTTTGCACGAGATGGGTGACACGACATCTGAATCCGAACACCCTTTGTGCGACATCGTTGACAACAATTCTGAATCCAGGCACCCTTTGTGCGACATCGTTGACAACAATTCTGAATCCAGGCACCCCTTGCGCGACATCGGTAACACTTTTTCTTAACACAGACACCCATTGCGCGACATCAGTGACAAGTCTTCTTAACACAAACACCCCTTGCGCGACATCGGTGACACTTTTTCTTCACACAGACACCCATTGCGCGACATCAGTGACAAGTCTCCTTAACACATACACCCATTGCGCGACATTGGTAACACCTTTCCTTAACACATACGCCCATTGCGCGACATTGGTATCACCTTTCCTTAACACAAACGCCCATTGCGCGACATCGGTGGCATGTCTTTGGACCCAATCGTCTTTTACACGAGATCGCTGACACATTTTCTGAACCCGGTCGTCTTTTGTGCGACATTGGTAACAACTTTCCTTAACACATACACCCTTTGCGCGACATCAGTGACAAGTCTTCTTAACACAAACACCCCTTGCCGACATCGGTGACACTTTTTCTTCACACAGACACCCATTGCGCGACATCAGTGACAAGTCTCCTTAACACATTCACCCATTGCGCGACATTGGTGATACTTTTTCTTAACATAGACACCCACTACGCGACATTGGTAATACCTTTTCTTAACACAGACCCGCATTGCGAGACACAGGTGGCATGTCTTTTGAACCCAGTCGTCTTTTACACGAGATCGGTGACACATTTTCTGAACCCGGTCGTCTTTTGTGCGACATTGGTAACAGCTTTCCTTAACACATACACCCTTTGCGCGACTTCGTTGACACTTTTTCTTAACACAGACACCCATTGTGCGACATCGGTGACACCCCTTCTTAACACAGACACCCATTGCGCGACATCGGTGGCATGTCTTCTGAACCCGATGGCCTTTTGCACGAAATCGGTGACACGACGTCTAAACCCGAACACCCTTTGTGCGACATCGTTGACAAAAATTCTGAATCCAGGCACCCCTCTCGCGACATCGGTGACACCTCTTCTTAACACATACACCCATTGCGCGACATTGGTAACTCCTTTCCTTAACACATACACCCATTACGCGACATTGGTAACACCTTTCCTTAACACAAACGCCCATTGCGCGACATCGGTGGCATGTCTTTTGAACCCAATCGTCTTTTACACGAGATCGGTGACACATTTTCTGAACCCGGTCGTCTTTTGTGCGACATTGGTAACAACCTTCCTTAACACATACACCCTTTGCGCGACATCAGTGACAAGTCTTCTTAACACAAACACCCCTTGCCGGCATCGGTGACACCTTTTCTTAACACAAACGCCCATTGCGCGACATCGGTGGCATGTCTTTTGAACCCAATCGCCTTTTGCACGAGATGGGTGACACGACATGTGAATCCGAACACCTTTGTGCGACATCGTTGACAACAATTCTGAATCCATGCACCCCTTGCGCGACATTGGTGGCACCTCTTCCTAACACAGCCACACATTGCGCGTCATTGGTGACAAGTCTTCTTAACACAAACACCCCTTGCGCGACATCGGTGACACTTTTTCTTCACACAGACACCCATTGCGCGACATCAGTGACTAGTCTCCTTAACACATACACCCATTGCGCGACATTGGTAACACCTTTCCTTAACATATACGCCCATTGCGCGACATTGGTATCATCTTTCCTTAACACAAACGCCCATTGCGCGACATCGGTGGCATGTCTTTTGAACCCAATCGTCTTTTACACGAGATCGGTGAATCATTTTCTGAACCCGGTCGTCTTTTGTGCGACATCGTTGACAACAATTCTGAATCCAGGCACACCTTGCGCGACATCGGTAACACTTCTTCTTAACACAGACACCCATTGCGCGACATCAGTGACAAGTCTTCTTAACACAAACACCTCTTGCGCGACATCGGTGACACTTTTTCTTCACACAGACACCCATTGCGCGACATCGGTGGCATGTCTTTTGAACCCAATCCTCTTTTACACGAGATCGCTGACACATTTTTTGAACCCGGTCGTCTTTTGTGCGACATTGGTAACAACTTTCCTTAACACATACGCCCATTGCGCGACATTGGTATCACCTTTCCTTAACACAAACGCCCATTGCGCGACATCGGTGGCATGCCTTTTGAACCCAATCGTCTTTTACACGAGATCGGTGACACATTTTCTGAACCCGGTCGTCTTTTGTGCGACATCATTGACAACAATTTTGAATCCAGGCACCCTTGCGCGACATCGGTAACACTTTTTCTTCACACAGACACCCATTGCGCGACATCAGTGACAAGTCTCCTTAACACATACACCCATTGCGCGACATTGGTAACACCTTTCCTTAACACAAACGCCCATTGCGCGACATCGGTGGCATGTCTTTTGAACCCAATCCTCTTTTACACGAGATCGCTGACACATTTTTTGAACCCGGTCGTCTTTTGTGCGACATTGGTAACAACTTTCCTTAACACATACCCCCCTTGCGCGACATCGGTGACACTTTTTCTTAACACAGACACCCATTGCGCGACATCGGTGGCATGTCTTTTGAACCCAATCGCCTTTTGCACGAGATGGGTGACACGACATCTGAATCCGAACACCTTTGTGCGACATCGTTGACAACAATTCTGAATCCATGCACCCCTTGCGCGACATTGGTGACACCTCTTCCTAACACAGCCACACATTGCGCGTCATTGGTGACAAGTCTTCTTAACACAAACACCCCTTGCGCGACATCGGTGACACTTTTTCTTCACACAGACACCCATTGCGCGACATCAGTGACAAGTCTCCTTAACACATACACCCATTGCGCGACATTGGTAACACCTTTCCTTAACACATACGCCCATTGCGCGACATTGGTATCATCTTTCCTTAACACAAACGCCCATTGCGCGACATCGGTGGCATGTCTTTTGAACCCAATCGTCTTTTACACGAGATCGGTGACACATTTTCTGAACCCGGTCGTCTTTTGTGCGACATCGTTGACAACAATTCTGAATCCATGCACCCCTTGCGCGACATTGGTGACACCTCTTCCTAACACAGCCACACATTGCGCGTCATTGGTGACAAGTCTTCTTAACACAAACACCCCTTGCGCGACATCGGTGACACTTTTTCTTCACACAGACACCCATTGCGCGACATCAGTGACTAGTCTCCTTAACACATACACCCATTGCGCGACATTGGTAACACCTTTCCTTAACATATACGCCCATTGCGCGACATTGGTATCATCTTTCCTTAACACAAACGCCCATTGCGCGACATCGGTGGCATGTCTTTTGAACCCAATCGTCTTTTACACGAGATCGGTGAATCATTTTCTGAACCCGGTCGTCTTTTGTGCGACATCGTTGACAACAATTCTGAATCCAGGCACACCTTGCGCGACATCGGTAACACTTCTTCTTAACACAGACACCCATTGCGCGACATCAGTGACAAGTCTTCTTAACACAAACACCTCTTGCGCGACATCGGTGACACTTTTTCTTCACACAGACACCCATTGCGCGACATCGGTGGCATGTCTTTTGAACCCAATCCTCTTTTACACGAGATCGCTGACACATTTTTTGAACCCGGTCGTCTTTTGTGCGACATTGGTAACAACTTTCCTTAACACATACGCCCATTGCGCGACATTGGTATCACCTTTCCTTAACACAAACGCCCATTGCGCGACATCGGTGGCATGCCTTTTGAACCCAATCGTCTTTTACACGAGATCGGTGACACATTTTCTGAACCCGGTCGTCTTTTGTGCGACATCATTGACAACAATTTTGAATCCAGGCACCCTTGCGCGACATCGGTAACACTTTTTCTTCACACAGACACCCATTGCGCGACATCAGTGACAAGTCTCCTTAACACATACACCCATTGCGCGACATTGGTAACACCTTTCCTTAACACAAACGCCCATTGCGCGACATCGGTGGCATGTCTTTTGAACCCAATCCTCTTTTACACGAGATCGCTGACACATTTTTTGAACCCGGTCGTCTTTTGTGCGACATTGGTAACAACTTTCCTTAACACATACCCCCCTTGCGCGACATCGGTGACACTTTTTCTTAACACAGACACCCATTGCGCGACATCGGTGGCATGTCTTTTGAACCCAATCGCCTTTTGCACGAGATGGGTGACACGACATCTGAATCCGAACACCTTTGTGCGACATCGTTGACAACAATTCTGAATCCATGCACCCCTTGCGCGACATTGGTGACACCTCTTCCTAACACAGCCACACATTGCGCGTCATTGGTGACAAGTCTTCTTAACACAAACACCCCTTGCGCGACATCGGTGACACTTTTTCTTCACACAGACACCCATTGCGCGACATCAGTGACAAGTCTCCTTAACACATACACCCATTGCGCGACATTGGTAACACCTTTCCTTAACACATACGCCCATTGCGCGACATTGGTATCATCTTTCCTTAACACAAACGCCCATTGCGCGACATCGGTGGCATGTCTTTTGAACCCAATCGTCTTTTACACGAGATCGGTGACACATTTTCTGAACCCGGTCGTCTTTTGTGCGACATCGTTGACAACAATTCTGAATCCATGCACCCCTTGCGCGACATTGGTGACACCTCTTCCTAACACAGCCACACATTGCGCGTCATTGGTGACAAGTCTTCTTAACACAAACACCCCTTGCGCGACATCGGTGACACTTTTTCTTCACACAGACACCCATTGCGCGACATCAGTGACAAGTCTCCTTAACACATACACCCATTGCGCGACATTGGTAACACCTTTCCTTAACACATACGCCCATTGCGCGACATTGGTATCATCTTTCCTTAACACAAACGCCCATTGCGCGACATCGGTGGCATGTCTTTTGAACCCAATCGTCTTGTACACGAGATCGGTGACACATTTTCTGAACCCGGTCGTCTTTTGTGCGACATCATTGACAACAATTTTGAATCCAGGCACCCCTTGCGCGACATCGGTAACACTTTTTCTTCACACAGACACCCATTGCGCGACATCAGTGACAAGTCTCCTTAACACATACACCCATTGCGCGACATTGGTAACACCTTTCCTTAACACAAACGCCCATTGCGCGACATCGGTGGCATGTCTTTTGAACCCAATCCTCTTTTACACGAGATCGCTGACACATTTTTTGAACCCGGTCGTCTTTTGTGCGACATTGGTAACAACTTTCCTTAACACATACACCCCTTGCGCGACATCGGTGACACTTTTTCTTAACACAGACACCCATTGCGCGACATCGGTGGCATGCCTTTTGAACCCAATCGCCTTTTGCACGAGATGGGTGACACGACATCTGAATCCGAACACCTTTGTGCGACATCGTTGACAGCAATTCTGAATCCAGGCACCCCTTGCGCGACATTGGTGACACCTCTTCCTAACACAGACACCCATTGCGCGTCATTGGTGACACATTTTCTTAACACGTCCCCCATTGTGCGACATCGGTGAAAACAATTCGGAATCCAATCACCCCTTACGTGACATTGGTGACACCTTTTCTCAACACAGACACCCGTTGCGCGACATTGGTAACACCTTTCCTTAACACATACACCCATTACGCGACATTGGTAACACCTTTCCTTAACACAAACGCCCATTGCGCGACATCGGTGGCATGTCCTTTGAACCCAACCGTCTTTTACACGAGATCGGTGACACATTTTCTGAACCCGGTCGTCTTTTGTGCGACATCGTTGACAACAATTCTGAATCCAGGCACCCATTGCGCGACATCAGTGACAAGTCTCCTTAACACATACACCCATTGCGCGACATTGGTAACACCTTTCCTTAACACAAACGCCCATTGCGCGACATCGGTGGCATGTCTTTTGAACCCAATCGCCTTTTGCACGAGATGGGTGACACGACATCTGAATCCGAACACCTTTGTGCGACATCGTTGACAGCAATTCTGAATCCAGGCACCCCTTGCGCGACATTGGTGACACCTCTTCCTAACACAGACACCCATTGCGCGTCATTGGTGACACATTTTCTTAACACAGACACCCATTGTGCGACATCGGTGACACCCCTTCTTAACACAGACACCCATTGCGCGACATCGGTGGCATGTCTTCTGAACCCGATGGCCTTTTGCACGAAATCGGTGACAGGACGTCTAAACCCGAACACCCTTTGTGCGACATCGTTGACAAAAATTCTGAATCCAGGCACCCCTCTCGCGACATCGGTGACACCTCTTCTTAACACATACACCCATTGCGCGACATTGGTAACTCCTTTCCTTAACACATACACTCATTACGCGACATTGGTAACACCTTTCCTTAACACAAACGCCCATTGCGCGACATCGGTGGCATGTCCTTTGAACCCAACCGTCTTTTACACGAGATCGGTGACACATTTTCTGAACCCGGTCGTCTTTTGTGCGACATCGTTGACAACAATTCTGAATCCAGGCACCCATTGCGCGACATCAGTGACAAGTCTCCTTAACACATACACCCATTGCGCGACATTGGTAACACCTTTCCTTAACACAAACGCCCATTGCGCGACATCGGTGGCATGTCTTTTGAACCCAATCGCCTTTTGCACGAGATGGGTGACACGACATCTGAATCCGAACACCTTTGTGCGACATCGTTGACAGCAATTCTGAATCCAGGCACCCCTTGCGCGACATTGGTGACACCTCTTCCTAACACAGACACCCATTGCGCGTCATTGGTGACACATTTTCTTAACACAGACACCCATTGTGCGACATCGGTGACACCCCTTCTTAACACAGACACCCATTGCGCGACATCGGTGGCATGTCTTCTGAACCCGATGGCCTTTTGCACGAAATCGGTGACAGGACGTCTAAACCCGAACACCCTTTGTGCGACATCGTTGACAAAAATTCTGAATCCAGGCACCCCTCTCGCGACATCGGTGACACCTCTTCTTAACACATACACCCATTGCGCGACATTGGTGGCATGTCTTCTGAACCCGATGGCCTTTTGCACGAAATCGGTGACAGGACGTCTAAACCCGAACACCCTTTGTGCGACATCGTTGACAAAAATTCTGAATCCAGGCACCCCTTGCGCGACATCGGTAACACTTTTTCTTCACACAGACACCCATTGCGCGACATCAGTGACAAGTCTCCTTAACACATACACCCATTGCGCGACATTGGTAACACCTTTCCTTAACACAAACGCCCATTGCGCGACATCGGTGGCATGTCTTTTGAACCCAATCCTCTTTTACACGAGATCGCTGACACATTTTTTGAACCCGGTCGTCTTTTGTGCGACATTGGTAACAACTTTCCTTAACACATACACCCCTTGCGCGACATCGGTGACACTTTTTCTTAACACAGACACCCATTGCGCGACATCGGTGGCATGTCTTTTGAACCCAATCGCCTTTTGCACGAGATGGGTGACACGACATCTGAATCCGAACACCTTTGTGCGACATCGTTGACAGCAATTCTGAATCCAGGCACCCCTTGCGCGACATTGGTGACACCTCTTCCTAACACAGACACCCATTGCGCGTCATTGGTGACACATTTTCTTAACACGTCCCCCATTGTGCGACATCGGTGAAAACAATTCGGAATCCAATCACCCCTTACGTGACATTGGTGACACCTTTTCTCAACACAGACACCCGTTGCGCGACATTGGTAACACCTTTCCTTAACACATACACCCATTACGCGACATTGGTAACACCTTTCCTTAACACAAACGCCCATTGCGCGACATCGGTGGCATGTCCTTTGAACCCAACCGTCTTTTACACGAGATCGGTGACACATTTTCTGAACCCGGTCGTCTTTTGTGCGACATCGTTGACAACAATTCTGAATCCAGGCACCCATTGCGCGACATCAGTGACAAGTTTCCTTAACACATACACCCATTGCGCGACATTGGTAACACCTTTCCTTAACACAAACGCCCATTGCGCGACATCGGTGGCATGTCTTTTGAACCCAATCGTCTTTTACACGAGATCGGTGACACATTTTCTGAACCCGGTCGTCTTTTGTGCGACATCGTTGACAACAATTCTGAATCCATGCACCCCTTGCGCGACATTGGTGACACCTCTTCCTAACACAGCCACACATTGCGCGTCATTGGTGACAAGTCTTCTTAACACAAACACCCCTTGCGCGACATCGGTGACACTTTTTCTTCACACAGACACCCATTGCGCGACATCAGTGACAAGTCTCCTTAACACATACACCCATTGCGCGACATTGGTAACACCTTTCCTTAACACATACGCCCATTGCGCGACATTGGTATCATCTTTCCTTAACACAAACGCCCATTGCGCGACATCGGTGGCATGTCTTTTGAACCCAATCGTCTTGTACACGAGATCGGTGACACATTTTCTGAACCCGGTCGTCTTTTGTGCGACATCATTGACAACAATTTTGAATCCAGGCACCCCTTGCGCGACATCGGTAACACTTTTTCTTCACACAGACACCCATTGCGCGACATCAGTGACAAGTCTCCTTAACACATACACCCATTGCGCGACATTGGTAACACCTTTCCTTAACACAAACGCCCATTGCGCGACATCGGTGGCATGTCTTTTGAACCCAATCCTCTTTTACACGAGATCGCTGACACATTTTTTGAACCCGGTCGTCTTTTGTGCGACATTGGTAACAACTTTCCTTAACACATACACCCCTTGCGCGACATCGGTGACACTTTTTCTTAACACAGACACCCATTGCGCGACATCGGTGGCATGCCTTTTGAACCCAATCGCCTTTTGCACGAGATGGGTGACACGACATCTGAATCCGAACACCTTTGTGCGACATCGTTGACAGCAATTCTGAATCCAGGCACCCCTTGCGCGACATTGGTGACACCTCTTCCTAACACAGACACCCATTGCGCGTCATTGGTGACACATTTTCTTAACACGTCCCCCATTGTGCGACATCGGTGAAAACAATTCGGAATCCAATCACCCCTTACGTGACATTGGTGACACCTTTTCTCAACACAGACACCCGTTGCGCGACATTGGTAACACCTTTCCTTAACACATACACCCATTACGCGACATTGGTAACACCTTTCCTTAACACAAACGCCCATTGCGCGACATCGGTGGCATGTCCTTTGAACCCAACCGTCTTTTACACGAGATCGGTGACACATTTTCTGAACCCGGTCGTCTTTTGTGCGACATCGTTGACAACAATTCTGAATCCAGGCACCCATTGCGCGACATCAGTGACAAGTCTCCTTAACACATACACCCATTGCGCGACATTGGTAACACCTTTCCTTAACACAAACGCCCATTGCGCGACATCGGTGGCATGTCTTTTGAACCCAATCGCCTTTTGCACGAGATGGGTGACACGACATCTGAATCCGAACACCTTTGTGCGACATCGTTGACAGCAATTCTGAATCCAGGCACCCCTTGCGCGACATTGGTGACACCTCTTCCTAACACAGACACCCATTGCGCGTCATTGGTGACACATTTTCTTAACACAGACACCCATTGTGCGACATCGGTGACACCCCTTCTTAACACAGACACCCATTGCGCGACATCGGTGGCATGTCTTCTGAACCCGATGGCCTTTTGCACGAAATCGGTGACAGGACGTCTAAACCCGAACACCCTTTGTGCGACATCGTTGACAAAAATTCTGAATCCAGGCACCCCTCTCGCGACATCGGTGACACCTCTTCTTAACACATACACCCATTGCGCGACATTGGTAACTCCTTTCCTTAACACATACACTCATTACGCGACATTGGTAACACCTTTCCTTAACACAAACGCCCATTGCGCGACATCGGTGGCATGTCCTTTGAACCCAACCGTCTTTTACACGAGATCGGTGACACATTTTCTGAACCCGGTCGTCTTTTGTGCGACATCGTTGACAACAATTCTGAATCCAGGCACCCATTGCGCGACATCAGTGACAAGTCTCCTTAACACATACACCCATTGCGCGACATTGGTAACACCTTTCCTTAACACAAACGCCCATTGCGCGACATCGGTGGCATGTCTTTTGAACCCAATCGCCTTTTGCACGAGATGGGTGACACGACATCTGAATCCGAACACCTTTGTGCGACATCGTTGACAGCAATTCTGAATCCAGGCACCCCTTGCGCGACATTGGTGACACCTCTTCCTAACACAGACACCCATTGCGCGTCATTGGTGACACATTTTCTTAACACAGACACCCATTGTGCGACATCGGTGACACCCCTTCTTAACACAGACACCCATTGCGCGACATCGGTGGCATGTCTTCTGAACCCGATGGCCTTTTGCACGAAATCGGTGACAGGACGTCTAAACCCGAACACCCTTTGTGCGACATCGTTGACAAAAATTCTGAATCCAGGCACCCCTCTCGCGACATCGGTGACACCTCTTCTTAACACATACACCCATTGCGCGACATTGGTGGCATGTCTTCTGAACCCGATGGCCTTTTGCACGAAATCGGTGACAGGACGTCTAAACCCGAACACCCTTTGTGCGACATCGTTGACAAAAATTCTGAATCCAGGCACCCCTTGCGCGACATCGGTAACACTTTTTCTTCACACAGACACCCATTGCGCGACATCAGTGACAAGTCTCCTTAACACATACACCCATTGCGCGACATTGGTAACACCTTTCCTTAACACAAACGCCCATTGCGCGACATCGGTGGCATGTCTTTTGAACCCAATCCTCTTTTACACGAGATCGCTGACACATTTTTTGAACCCGGTCGTCTTTTGTGCGACATTGGTAACAACTTTCCTTAACACATACACCCCTTGCGCGACATCGGTGACACTTTTTCTTAACACAGACACCCATTGCGCGACATCGGTGGCATGTCTTTTGAACCCAATCGCCTTTTGCACGAGATGGGTGACACGACATCTGAATCCGAACACCTTTGTGCGACATCGTTGACAGCAATTCTGAATCCAGGCACCCCTTGCGCGACATTGGTGACACCTCTTCCTAACACAGACACCCATTGCGCGTCATTGGTGACACATTTTCTTAACACGTCCCCCATTGTGCGACATCGGTGAAAACAATTCGGAATCCAATCACCCCTTACGTGACATTGGTGACACCTTTTCTCAACACAGACACCCGTTGCGCGACATTGGTAACACCTTTCCTTAACACATACACCCATTACGCGACATTGGTAACACCTTTCCTTAACACAAACGCCCATTGCGCGACATCGGTGGCATGTCCTTTGAACCCAACCGTCTTTTACACGAGATCGGTGACACATTTTCTGAACCCGGTCGTCTTTTGTGCGACATCGTTGACAACAATTCTGAATCCAGGCACCCATTGCGCGACATCAGTGACAAGTTTCCTTAACACATACACCCATTGCGCGACATTGGTAACACCTTTCCTTAACACAAACGCCCATTGCGCGACATCGGTGGCATGTCTTTTGAACCCAATCGTCTTTTACACGAGATCGGTGACACATTTTCTGAACCCGGTCGTCTTTTGTGCGACATCGTTGACAACAATTCTGAATCCATGCACCCCTTGCGCGACATTGGTGACACCTCTTCCTAACACAGCCACACATTGCGCGTCATTGGTGACAAGTCTTCTTAACACAAACACCCCTTGCGCGACATCGGTGACACTTTTTCTTCACACAGACACCCATTGCGCGACATCAGTGACAAGTCTCCTTAACACATACACCCATTGCGCGACATTGGTAACACCTTTCCTTAACACAAACGCCCATTGCGCGACATCGGTGGCATGTCTTTTGAACCCAATCGCCTTTTGCACGAGATGGGTGACACGACATCTGAATCCGAACACCTTTGTGCGACATCGTTGACAGCAATTCTGAATCCAGGCACCCCTTGCGCGACATTGGTGACACCTCTTCCTAACACAGACACCCATTGCGCGTCATTGGTGACACATTTTCTTAACACAGACACCCATTGTGCGACATCGGTGACACCCCTTCTTAACACAGACACCCATTGCGCGACATCGGTGGCATGTCTTCTGAACCCGATGGCCTTTTGCACGAAATCGGTGACAGGACGTCTAAACCCGAACACCCTTTGTGCGACATCGTTGACAAAAATTCTGAATCCAGGCACCCCTCTCGCGACATCGGTGACACCTCTTCTTAACACATACACCCATTGCGCGACATTGGTAACTCCTTTCCTTAACACATACACTCATTACGCGACATTGGTAACACCTTTCCTTAACACAAACGCCCATTGCGCGACATCGGTGGCATGTCCTTTGAACCCAACCGTCTTTTACACGAGATCGGTGACACATTTTCTGAACCCGGTCGTCTTTTGTGCGACATCGTTGACAACAATTCTGAATCCAGGCACCCATTGCGCGACATCAGTGACAAGTCTCCTTAACACATACACCCATTGCGCGACATTGGTAACACCTTTCCTTAACACAAACGCCCATTGCGCGACATCGGTGGCATGTCTTTTGAACCCAATCGCCTTTTGCACGAGATGGGTGACACGACATCTGAATCCGAACACCTTTGTGCGACATCGTTGACAGCAATTCTGAATCCAGGCACCCCTTGCGCGACATTGGTGACACCTCTTCCTAACACAGACACCCATTGCGCGTCATTGGTGACACATTTTCTTAACACAGACACCCATTGTGCGACATCGGTGACACCCCTTCTTAACACAGACACCCATTGCGCGACATCGGTGGCATGTCTTCTGAACCCGATGGCCTTTTGCACGAAATCGGTGACAGGACGTCTAAACCCGAACACCCTTTGTGCGACATCGTTGACAAAAATTCTGAATCCAGGCACCCCTCTCGCGACATCGGTGACACCTCTTCTTAACACATACACCCATTGCGCGACATTGGTGGCATGTCTTCTGAACCCGATGGCCTTTTGCACGAAATCGGTGACAGGACGTCTAAACCCGAACACCCTTTGTGCGACATCGTTGACAAAAATTCTGAATCCAGGCACCCCTTGCGCGACATCGGTAACACTTTTTCTTCACACAGACACCCATTGCGCGACATCAGTGACAAGTCTCCTTAACACATACACCCATTGCGCGACATTGGTAACACCTTTCCTTAACACAAACGCCCATTGCGCGACATCGGTGGCATGTCTTTTGAACCCAATCCTCTTTTACACGAGATCGCTGACACATTTTTTGAACCCGGTCGTCTTTTGTGCGACATTGGTAACAACTTTCCTTAACACATACACCCCTTGCGCGACATCGGTGACACTTTTTCTTAACACAGACACCCATTGCGCGACATCGGTGGCATGTCTTTTGAACCCAATCGCCTTTTGCACGAGATGGGTGACACGACATCTGAATCCGAACACCTTTGTGCGACATCGTTGACAGCAATTCTGAATCCAGGCACCCCTTGCGCGACATTGGTGACACCTCTTCCTAACACAGACACCCATTGCGCGTCATTGGTGACACATTTTCTTAACACGTCCCCCATTGTGCGACATCGGTGAAAACAATTCGGAATCCAATCACCCCTTACGTGACATTGGTGACACCTTTTCTCAACACAGACACCCGTTGCGCGACATTGGTAACACCTTTCCTTAACACATACACCCATTACGCGACATTGGTAACACCTTTCCTTAACACAAACGCCCATTGCGCGACATCGGTGGCATGTCCTTTGAACCCAACCGTCTTTTACACGAGATCGGTGACACATTTTCTGAACCCGGTCGTCTTTTGTGCGACATCGTTGACAACAATTCTGAATCCAGGCACCCATTGCGCGACATCAGTGACAAGTTTCCTTAACACATACACCCATTGCGCGACATTGGTAACACCTTTCCTTAACACAAACGCCCATTGCGCGACATCGGTGGCATGTCTTTTGAACCCAATCGTCTTTTACACGAGATCGGTGACACATTTTCTGAACCCGGTCGTCTTTTGTGCGACATCGTTGACAACAATTCTGAATCCATGCACCCCTTGCGCGACATTGGTGACACCTCTTCCTAACACAGCCACACATTGCGCGTCATTGGTGACAAGTCTTCTTAACACAAACACCCCTTGCGCGACATCGGTGACACTTTTTCTTCACACAGACACCCATTGCGCGACATCAGTGACAAGTCTCCTTAACACATACACCCATTGCGCGACATTGGTAACACCTTTCCTTAACACATACGCCCATTGCGCGACATTGGTATCATCTTTCCTTAACACAAACGCCCATTGCGCGACATCGGTGGCATGTCTTTTGAACCCAATCGTCTTGTACACGAGATCGGTGACACATTTTCTGAACCCGGTCGTCTTTTGTGCGACATCATTGACAACAATTTTGAATCCAGGCACCCCTTGCGCGACATCGGTAACACTTTTTCTTCACACAGACACCCATTGCGCGACATCAGTGACAAGTCTCCTTAACACATACACCCATTGCGCGACATTGGTAACACCTTTCCTTAACACAAACGCCCATTGCGCGACATCGGTGGCATGTCTTTTGAACCCAATCCTCTTTTACACGAGATCGCTGACACATTTTTTGAACCCGGTCGTCTTTTGTGCGACATTGGTAACAACTTTCCTTAACACATACACCCCTTGCGCGACATCGGTGACACTTTTTCTTAACACAGACACCCATTGCGCGACATCGGTGGCATGCCTTTTGAACCCAATCGCCTTTTGCACGAGATGGGTGACACGACATCTGAATCCGAACACCTTTGTGCGACATCGTTGACAGCAATTCTGAATCCAGGCACCCCTTGCGCGACATTGGTGACACCTCTTCCTAACACAGACACCCATTGCGCGTCATTGGTGACACATTTTCTTAACACGTCCCCCATTGTGCGACATCGGTGAAAACAATTCGGAATCCAATCACCCCTTACGTGACATTGGTGACACCTTTTCTCAACACAGACACCCGTTGCGCGACATTGGTAACACCTTTCCTTAACACATACACCCATTACGCGACATTGGTAACACCTTTCCTTAACACAAACGCCCATTGCGCGACATCGGTGGCATGTCCTTTGAACCCAACCGTCTTTTACACGAGATCGGTGACACATTTTCTGAACCCGGTCGTCTTTTGTGCGACATCGTTGACAACAATTCTGAATCCAGGCACCCATTGCGCGACATCAGTGACAAGTCTCCTTAACACATACACCCATTGCGCGACATTGGTAACACCTTTCCTTAACACAAACGCCCATTGCGCGACATCGGTGGCATGTCTTTTGAACCCAATCGCCTTTTGCACGAGATGGGTGACACGACATCTGAATCCGAACACCTTTGTGCGACATCGTTGACAGCAATTCTGAATCCAGGCACCCCTTGCGCGACATTGGTGACACCTCTTCCTAACACAGACACCCATTGCGCGTCATTGGTGACACATTTTCTTAACACAGACACCCATTGTGCGACATCGGTGACACCCCTTCTTAACACAGACACCCATTGCGCGACATCGGTGGCATGTCTTCTGAACCCGATGGCCTTTTGCACGAAATCGGTGACAGGACGTCTAAACCCGAACACCCTTTGTGCGACATCGTTGACAAAAATTCTGAATCCAGGCACCCCTCTCGCGACATCGGTGACACCTCTTCTTAACACATACACCCATTGCGCGACATTGGTAACTCCTTTCCTTAACACATACACTCATTACGCGACATTGGTAACACCTTTCCTTAACACAAACGCCCATTGCGCGACATCGGTGGCATGTCCTTTGAACCCAACCGTCTTTTACACGAGATCGGTGACACATTTTCTGAACCCGGTCGTCTTTTGTGCGACATCGTTGACAACAATTCTGAATCCAGGCACCCATTGCGCGACATCAGTGACAAGTCTCCTTAACACATACACCCATTGCGCGACATTGGTAACACCTTTCCTTAACACAAACGCCCATTGCGCGACATCGGTGGCATGTCTTTTGAACCCAATCGCCTTTTGCACGAGATGGGTGACACGACATCTGAATCCGAACACCTTTGTGCGACATCGTTGACAGCAATTCTGAATCCAGGCACCCCTTGCGCGACATTGGTGACACCTCTTCCTAACACAGACACCCATTGCGCGTCATTGGTGACACATTTTCTTAACACAGACACCCATTGTGCGACATCGGTGACACCCCTTCTTAACACAGACACCCATTGCGCGACATCGGTGGCATGTCTTCTGAACCCGATGGCCTTTTGCACGAAATCGGTGACAGGACGTCTAAACCCGAACACCCTTTGTGCGACATCGTTGACAAAAATTATGAATCCAGGCACCCCTTGCGCGACATCGCTAACACTTTTTCTTCACACAGACACCCATTGCGCGACATCAGTGACAAGTCTCCTTAACACATACACCCATTGCGCGACATTGGTAACACCTTTCCTTAACACAAACGCCCATTGCGCGACATCGGTGGCATGTCTTTTGAACCCAATCCTCTTTTACACGAGATCGCTGACACATTTTTTGAACCCGGTCGTCTTTTGTGCGACATTGGTAACAACTTTCCTTAACACATACACCCCTTGCGCGACATCGGTGACACTTTTTCTTAACACAGACACCCATTGCGCGACATCGGTGGCATGTCTTTTGAACCCAATCGCCTTTTGCACGAGATGGGTGACACGACATCTGAATCCGAACACCTTTGTGCGACATCGTTGACAGCAATTCTGAATCCAGGCACCCCTTGCGCGACATTGGTGACACCTCTTCCTAACACAGACACCCATTGCGCGTCATTGGTGACACATTTTCTTAACACGTCCCCCATTGTGCGACATCGGTGAAAACAATTCGGAATCCAATCACCCCTTACGTGACATTGGTGACACCTTTTCTCAACACAGACACCCGTTGCGCGACATTGGTAACACCTTTCCTTAACACATACACCCATTACGCGACATTGGTAACACCTTTCCTTAACACAAACGCCCATTGCGCGACATCGGTGGCATGTCCTTTGAACCCAACCGTCTTTTACACGAGATCGGTGACACATTTTCTGAACCCGGTCGTCTTTTGTGCGACATCGTTGACAACAATTCTGAATCCAGGCACCCATTGCGCGACATCAGTGACAAGTTTCCTTAACACATACACCCATTGCGCGACATTGGTAACACCTTTCCTTAACACAAACGCCCATTGCGCGACATCGGTGGCATGTCTTTTGAACCCAATCGCCTTTTGCACGAGATGGGTGACACGACATCTGAATCCGAACACCTTTGTGCGACATCGTTGACAGCAATTCTGAATCCAGGCACCCCTTGCGCGACATTGGTGACACCTCTTCCTAACACAGACACCCATTGCGCGTCATTGGTGACACATTTTCTTAACACAGACACCCATTGTGCGACATCGGTGACACCCCTTCTTAACACAGACACCCATTGCGCGACATCGGTGGCATGTCTTCTGAACCCGATGGCCTTTTGCACGAAATCGGTGACAGGACGTCTAAACCCGAACACCCTTTGTGCGACATCGTTGACAAAAATTCTGAATCCAGGCACCCCTCTCGCGACATCGGTGACACCTCTTCTTAACACATACACCCATTGCGCGACATTGGTGGCATGTCTTCTGAACCCGATGGCCTTTTGCACGAAATCGGTGACAGGACGTCTAAACCCGAACACCCTTTGTGCGACATCGTTGACAAAAATTCTGAATCCAGGCACCCCTTGCGCGACATCGGTAACACTTTTTCTTCACACAGACACCCATTGCGCGACATCAGTGACAAGTCTCCTTAACACATACACCCATTGCGCGACATTGGTAACACCTTTCCTTAACACAAACGCCCATTGCGCGACATCGGTGGCATGTCTTTTGAACCCAATCCTCTTTTACACGAGATCGCTGACACATTTTTTGAACCCGGTCGTCTTTTGTGCGACATTGGTAACAACTTTCCTTAACACATACACCCCTTGCGCGACATCGGTGACACTTTTTCTTAACACAGACACCCATTGCGCGACATCGGTGGCATGTCTTTTGAACCCAATCGCCTTTTGCACGAGATGGGTGACACGACATCTGAATCCGAACACCTTTGTGCGACATCGTTGACAGCAATTCTGAATCCAGGCACCCCTTGCGCGACATTGGTGACACCTCTTCCTAACACAGACACCCATTGCGCGTCATTGGTGACACATTTTCTTAACACGTCCCCCATTGTGCGACATCGGTGAAAACAATTCGGAATCCAATCACCCCTTACGTGACATTGGTGACACCTTTTCTCAACACAGACACCCGTTGCGCGACATTGGTAACACCTTTCCTTAACACATACACCCATTACGCGACATTGGTAACACCTTTCCTTAACACAAACGCCCATTGCGCGACATCGGTGGCATGTCCTTTGAACCCAACCGTCTTTTACACGAGATCGGTGACACATTTTCTGAACCCGGTCGTCTTTTGTGCGACATCGTTGACAACAATTCTGAATCCAGGCACCCATTGCGCGACATCAGTGACAAGTCTCCTTAACACATACACCCATTGCGCGACATTGGTAACACCTTTCCTTAACACAAACGCCCATTGCGCGACATCGGTGGCATGTCTTTTGAACCCAATCGCCTTTTGCACGAGATGGGTGACACGACATCTGAATCCGAACACCTTTGTGCGACATCGTTGACAGCAATTCTGAATCCAGGCACCCCTTGCGCGACATTGGTGACACCTCTTCCTAACACAGACACCCATTGCGCGTCATTGGTGACACATTTTCTTAACACAGACACCCATTGTGCGACATCGGTGACACCCCTTCTTAACACAGACACCCATTGCGCGACATCGGTGGCATGTCTTCTGAACCCGATGGCCTTTTGCACGAAATCGGTGACAGGACGTCTAAACCCGAACACCCTTTGTGCGACATCGTTGACAAAAATTCTGAATCCAGGCACCCCTCTCGCGACATCGGTGACACCTCTTCTTAACACATACACCCATTGCGCGACATTGGTAACTCCTTTCCTTAACACATACACTCATTACGCGACATTGGTAACACCTTTCCTTAACACAAACGCCCATTGCGCGACATCGGTGGCATGTCTTTTGAACCGAATCGTCTTTTACACGAGATCGGTGACACATTTTCTGAACCCGGTCGTCTTTTGTGCGACATTGGTAACAACTTTCCTTCAACAAATACACCCTTTGCGCGACATCAGTGACAAGTCTTCTTAACACAAACACCCCTTGCCGACATCGGTGACACCTTTTCTTAACACAAACGCCCATTGCGCGACATCGGTGGCATGTCTTTTGAACCCAACCGTCTTTTACACGAGATCGCTGACACATTTTCTGAACCCGGACGTCTTTTGTGCGACATTGGTAACAACTTTCCTTAACACATACACCCTTTGCGCGACATCAGTGACAAGTCTTCTTAACACATACACCCATTGCGCGACATCGGTGGCATGTCTTTTGAACCCGATGGCCTTTTGCACGAAATCGGTGACACGACGTCTGAACCCGAACACCCTTTGTGCGACATCGTTGACAACAATTCTGAATCCAGGCACCCCTTTCGCGACATCGGTGACACCTCTTCTTAACACACACACCCATTGCGCAACATTGGTAACACCTTTCCTTAACACAAACGCCCATTGCGCGACATTGGTAACACCTTTCCTTAACACAAACGCCCATTGCGCGACATCGGTGGCATGTCTTTTGAACCGAATCGTCTTTTACACGAGATCGGTGACACATTTTCTGAACCCGGTCGTCTTTTGTGCGACATCGTTGACAACAATTCTGAATCCAGGCACCCTTTGCGCGACATCAGTGACAAGTCTTCTTAACACAAACACCCCTTGCCGACATCGGTGACACCTTTTCTTAACACAAACGCCCATTGCGCGACATCGGTGGCATGTCTTTTGAACCCAACCGTCTTTTACACGAGATCGCTGACACATTTTCTGAACCCGGACGTCTTTTGTGCGACATTGGTAACAACTTTCCTTAACACATACACCCTTTGCGCGACATCAGTGACAAGTCTTCTTAACACATACACCCATTGCGCGACATTGGTGGCATGTCTTCTGAACCCGATGGCCTTTTGCACGAAATCGGTGACAGGACGTCTAAACCCGAACACCCTTTGTGCGACATCGTTGACAAAAATTCTGAATCCAGGCACCCCTTGCGCGACATCGGTAACACTTTTTCTTCACACAGACACCCATTGCGCGACATCAGTGACAAGTCTCCTTAACACATACACCCATTGCGCGACATTGGTAACACCTTTCCTTAACACAAACGCCCATTGCGCGACATCGGTGGCATGTCTTTTGAACCCAATCCTCTTTTACACGAGATCGCTGACACATTTTTTGAACCCGGTCGTCTTTTGTGCGACATTGGTAACAACTTTCCTTAACACATACACCCCTTGCGCGACATCGGTGACACTTTTTCTTAACACAGACACCCATTGCGCGACATCGGTGGCATGTCTTTTGAACCCAATCGCCTTTTGCACGAGATGGGTGACACGACATCTGAATCCGAACACCTTTGTGCGACATCGTTGACAGCAATTCTGAATCCAGGCACCCCTTGCGCGACATTGGTGACACCTCTTCCTAACACAGACACCCATTGCGCGTCATTGGTGACACATTTTCTTAACACGTCCCCCATTGTGCGACATCGGTGAAAACAATTCGGAATCCAATCACCCCTTACGTGACATTGGTGACACCTTTTCTCAACACAGACACCCGTTGCGCGACATTGGTAACACCTTTCCTTAACACATACACCCATTACGCGACATTGGTAACACCTTTCCTTAACACAAACGCCCATTGCGCGACATCGGTGGCATGTCCTTTGAACCCAACCGTCTTTTACACGAGATCGGTGACACATTTTCTGAACCCGGTCGTCTTTTGTGCGACATCGTTGACAACAATTCTGAATCCAGGCACCCATTGCGCGACATCAGTGACAAGTCTCCTTAACACATACACCCATTGCGCGACATTGGTAACACCTTTCCTTAACACAAACGCCCATTGCGCGACATCGGTGGCATGTCTTTTGAACCCAATCGCCTTTTGCACGAGATGGGTGACACGACATCTGAATCCGAACACCTTTGTGCGACATCGTTGACAGCAATTCTGAATCCAGGCACCCCTTGCGCGACATTGGTGACACCTCTTCCTAACACAGACACCCATTGCGCGTCATTGGTGACACATTTTCTTAACACAGACACCCATTGTGCGACATCGGTGACACCCCTTCTTAACACAGACACCCATTGCGCGACATCGGTGGCATGTCTTCTGAACCCGATGGCCTTTTGCACGAAATCGGTGACAGGACGTCTAAACCCGAACACCCTTTGTGCGACATCGTTGACAAAAATTCTGAATCCAGGCACCCCTCTCGCGACATCGGTGACACCTCTTCTTAACACATACACCCATTGCGCGACATTGGTAACTCCTTTCCTTAACACATACACTCATTACGCGACATTGGTAACACCTTTCCTTAACACAAACGCCCATTGCGCGACATCGGTGGCATGTCTTTTGAACCGAATCGTCTTTTACACGAGATCGGTGACACATTTTCTGAACCCGGTCGTCTTTTGTGCGACATTGGTAACAACTTTCCTTCAACAAATACACCCTTTGCGCGACATCAGTGACAAGTCTTCTTAACACAAACACCCCTTGCCGACATCGGTGACACCTTTTCTTAACACAAACGCCCATTGCGCGACATCGGTGGCATGTCTTTTGAACCCAACCGTCTTTTACACGAGATCGCTGACACATTTTCTGAACCCGGACGTCTTTTGTGCGACATTGGTAACAACTTTCCTTAACACATACACCCTTTGCGCGACATCAGTGACAAGTCTTCTTAACACATACACCCATTGCGCGACATCGGTGGCATGTCTTTTGAACCCGATGGCCTTTTGCACGAAATCGGTGACACGACGTCTGAACCCGAACACCCTTTGTGCGACATCGTTGACAACAATTCTGAATCCAGGCACCCCTTTCGCGACATCGGTGACACCTCTTCTTAACACACACACCCATTGCGCAACATTGGTAACACCTTTCCTTAACACAAACGCCCATTGCGCGACACCGGTGGCACGTCTTTTGAACCCAATCTTCTTTTACACGAGATCGGTGACACATTTTCTGAACCCGGTCGTCTTTTGTGCGACATTGGTAACAACTTTCCTTAACACATACACCCTTTGCGCGACTTCGTTGACACTTTTTCTTAACACAGACACCCATTGTGCGACATCGGTGGCATGTCTTCTGAACCCGATGGCCTTTTGCACGAAATCGGTGACACGACGTCTGAACCCGAACACCCTTTGTGCGACATCGTTGACAACAATTCTGAATCCGGGCACCCCTTGCGCGACATCGGTGACACTTTTTCTTCACACAGACACCCATTGCGCGACATCAGTGAGAAGTCTCCTTAACACATACACCCATTGCGCGACATTGGTAACACCTTTCCTTAACACATACGCCCATTGCGCGACATTGGTATCACCTTTCCTTAACACAAACGCCCATTGCGCGACATCGGTGGCATGTCTTTGGACCCAATCGTCTTTTACACGAGATCGCTGACACATTTTCTGAACCCGGTCGTCTTTTGTGCGACATTGGTAACAACTTTCCTTAACACATACACCCTTTGCGCGACATCAGTGACAAGTCTTCTTAACACAAACACCCCTTGCCGACATCGGTGACACCTTTTCTTAACACAAACGCCCATTGCGCGACATCGGTGGCATGTCTTTTGAACCCAACCGTCTTTTACACGAGATCGCTGACACATTTTCTGAACCCGGACGTCTTTTGTGCGACATTGGTAACAACTTTCCTTAACACATACACCCTTTGCGCGACATCAGTGACAAGTCTTCTTAACACATACACCCATTGCGCGACATTGGTAACACCTTTCCTTAACACATACGCCCATTGCGCGACATCGGTGGCATGTCTTTTGAACCCAATCGCCTTTTGCACGAGATGGGTGACACGACATCTGAATCCGAACACCTTTGTGCGACATCGTTGACAGCAATTCTGAATCCAGGCACCCCTTGCGCGACATTGGTGACACCTCTTCCTAACACAGACACCCATTGCGCGTCATTGGTGACACATTTTCTTAACACAGACACCCATTGTGCGACATCGGTGACACCCCTTCTTAACACAGACACCCATTGCGCGACATCGGTGGCATGTCTTCTGAACCCGATGGCCTTTTGCACGAAATCGGTGACAGGACGTCTAAACCCGAACACCCTTTGTGCGACATCGTTGACAAAAATTCTGAATCCAGGCACCCCTCTCGCGACATCGGTGACACCTCTTCTTAACACATACACCCATTGCGCGACATTGGTAACTCCTTTCCTTAACACATACACTCATTACGCGACATTGGTAACACCTTTCCTTAACACAAACGCCCATTGCGCGACATCGGTGGCATGTCTTTTGAACCCAATCGTCTTTTACACGAGATCGGTGACACATTTTCTGAACCCGGTCGTCTTTTGTGCGACATTGGTAACAACTTTCCTTCAACAAATACACCCTTTGCGCGACATCAGTGACAAGTCTTCTTAACACAAACACCCCTTGCCGACATCGGTGACACCTTTTCTTAACACAAACGCCCATTGCGCGACATCGGTGGCATGTCTTTTGAACCCAACCGTCTTTTACACGAGATCGCTGACACATTTTCTGAACCCGGACGTCTTTTGTGCGACATTGGTAACAACTTTCCTTAACACATACACCCTTTGCGCGACATCAGTGACAAGTCTTCTTAACACATACACCCATTGCGCGACATCGGTGACACCTCTTCTTAACACACACACCCATTGCGCAACATTGGTAACACCTTTCCTTAACACAAACGCCCATTGCGCGACACCGGTGGCACGTCTTTTGAACCCAATCTTCTTTTACACGAGATCGGTGACACATTTTCTGAACCCGGTCGTCTTTTGTGCGACATTGGTAACAACTTTCCTTAACACATACACCCTTTGCGCGACTTCGTTGACACTTTTTCTTAACACAGACACCCATTGTGCGACATCGGTGGCATGTCTTCTGAACCCGATGGCCTTTTGCACGAAATCGGTGACACGACGTCTGAACCCGAACACCCTTTGTGCGACATCGTTGACAACAATTCTGAATCCGGGCACCCCTTGCGCGACATCGGTGACACTTTTTCTTCACACAGACACCCATTGCGCGACATCAGTGAGAAGTCTCCTTAACACATACACCCATTGCGCGACATTGGTAACACCTTTCCTTAACACATACGCCCATTGCGCGACTTTGGTATCACCTTTCCTTAACACAAACGCCCATTGCGCGACATCGGTGGCATGTCTTTGGACCCAATCGTCTTTTACACGAGATCGCTGACACATTTTCTGAACCCGGTCGTCTTTTGTGCGACATTGGTAACAACTTTCCTTAACACATACACCCTTTGCGCGACATCAGTGACAAGTCTTCTTAACACAAACACCCCTTGCCGACATCGGTGACACCTTTTCTTAACACAAACGCCCATTGCGCGACATCGGTGGCATGTCTTTTGAACCCAACCGTCTTTTACACGAGATCGCTGACACATTTTCTGAACCCGGACGTCTTTTGTGCGACATTGGTAACAACTTTCCTTAACACATACACCCTTTGCGCGACATCAGTGACAAGTCTTCTTAACACATACACCCATTGCGCGACATTGGTAACACCTTTCCTTAACACATACGCCCATTGCGCGACATTGGTATCACCTTTCCTTAACACAAACGCACATTGCGCGACATCGGTGGCATGTCTTTTGAACCCAACCGTCTTTTACACGAGATCGGTGACACATTTTCTGAACCCGGTCGTCTTTTGTGCGACATTGGTAACAACTTTCCTTAACACATACACCCTTTGCGCGACATCAGTGACAAGTCTTCTTAACACAAACACCCCTTGCCGACATCGGTGACACTTTTTCTTCACACAGACACCCATTGCGCGACATCAGTGACAAGTCTCCTTAACACATACACCCATTGCGCGACATTGGTGATACTTTTTCTTAACATAGACACCCACTACGCGACATTGGTAATACCTTTTCTTAACACAAACGCCCATTGCGCGACATCGGTGGCATGTCTTTTGAACCCAATCGTCTTTTACACGAAATCGCTGACACATTTTCTGAACCCGGTCGTCTTTTGTGCGACATTGGTAACAACTTTCCTTAACACATACACCCTTTGCGCGACTTCGTTGACACTTTTTCTTAACACAGACACCCATTGTGCGACATCGGTGACACCCCTTCTTAACACAGACACCCATTGCGCGACATCGGTGGCATGCCTTCTGAACCCGATGGCCTTTTGCACGAAATCGGTGACACGACGTCTAAACCCGAACACCCTTTGTGCGACATCGTTGACAAAAATTCTGAATCCAGGCACCCCTCTCACGACATCGGTGACACCTCTTCTTAACACGTACACCCATTGCGCGACATTGGTAACTCCTTTCCTTAACACATTCACCCATTACGCGACATTGGTAACACCTTTCCTTAACACAAACGCCCATTGCGCGACATCGGTGGCATGTCTTTTGAACCCAACCGTCTTTTACACGAGATCGGTGACACATTTTCTGAACCCGGTCGTCTTTTGTGCGACATTGGTAACAACTTTCCTTAACACATACACCCTTTGCGCGACATCAGTGACAAGTCTTCTTAACACAAACACCCCTTGCCGACATCGGTGACACCTTTTTTTAACACAAACGCCCATTGCGCGACATCGGTGGCATGTCTTTGGACCCAATCGTCTTTTACACGAGATCGGCGACACATTTTCTGAACCCGGCCGTCTTTTGTGCGACATTGGTAACAACTTTCCTTAACACATACACCCATTGCGCGACATCAGTGACAAGTCTCCTTAACACATACACCCATTGCGCGACATTGGTAACACCTTTCCTTAACACATACACCCATTACGCGACATTGGTAACACCTTTCCTTAACACAAACGCCCATTGCGCGACATCGGTGGCATGTCTTTTGAACCCAATCGTCTTTTACACGAGATCGGTGACACGACATCTGAATCCGAACACCTTTGTGCGACATCGTTGACAGCAATTCTGAATCCAGGCACCCCTTGCGCGACATTGGTGACACCTCTTCCTAACACAGACACCCATTGCGCGTCATTGGTGACACATTTTCTTAACACGTCACCCATTGCGCGACATCAGTGACAAGTCTCCTTAACACATACACCCATTGCGCGACATTGGTAACACCTTTCCTTAACACATACACCCATTGCGCGACATTGGTATCACCTTTCCTTAACACAAACGCCCATTGCGCGACATCGGTGGCATGTCTTTTGAACCCAATCGTCTTTTACACGAGATCGGTGACACATTTTCTGAACCCGGTCGTCTTTTGTGCGACATCGTTGACAACAATTCTGAATCCAGGCACCCATTGCGCGACATCAGTGACAAGTCTCCTTAACACATACACCCATTGCGCGACATTGGTAACACCTTTCCTTAACACATACCCCCATTGCGCGACATTGGTATCACCTTTCCTTAACACAAACGCCCATTGCGCGACATCGGTGGCATGTCTTTTGAACCCAGTCGTCTTTTACACGAGACCGGTGACACATTTTCTGAACCCGGTCGTCTTTTGTGCGACATCGTTGACAACAATTCTGAATCCAGGCACCCATTGCGCGACATTAGTGACAAGTCTCCTTAACACATACACCCATTGCGCGACATTGGTGATACTTTTTCTTAACATAGACACCCACTACGCGACATTGGTAATACCTTTTCTTAACACAAACGCCCATTGCGCGACATCGGTGGCATGTCTTTTGAACCCAATCGTCTTTTACACGAGATCGGTGACACGACATCTGAATCCGAACACCTTTGTGCGACATCGTTGACAGCAATTCTGAATCCAGGCACCCCTTGCGCGACATTGGTGACACCTCTTCCTAACACAGACACCCATTGCGCGTCATTGGTGACACATTTTCTTAACACGTCACCCATTGCGCGACATCAGTGACAAGTCTCCTTAACACATACACCCATTGCGCGACATTGGTAACACCTTTCCTTAACACATACACCCATTGCGCGACATTGGTATCACCTTTCCTTAACACAAACGCCCATTGCGCGACATCGGTGGCATGTCTTTTGAACCCAATCGTCTTTTACACGAGATCGGTGACACATTTTCTGAACCCGGTCGTCTTTTGTGCGACATCGTTGACAACAATTCTGAATCCAGGCACCCATTGCGCGACATCAGTGACAAGTCTCCTTAACACATACACCCATTGCGCGACATTGGTAACACCTTTCCTTAACACATACCCCCATTGCGCGACATTGGTATCACCTTTCCTTAACACAAACGCCCATTGCGCGACATCGGTGGCATGTCTTTTGAACCCAGTCGTCTTTTACACGAGACCGGTGACACATTTTCTGAACCCGGTCGTCTTTTGTGCGACATCGTTGACAACAATTCTGAATCCAGGCACCCATTGCGCGACATTAGTGACAAGTCTCCTTAACACATACACCCATTGCGCGACATTGGTGATACTTTTTCTTAACATAGACACCCACTACGCGACATTGGTAATACCTTTTCTTAACACAAACGCCCATTGCGCGACATCGGTGGCATGTCTTTTGAACCCAATCGTCTTTTACACGAGATCGCTGACACATTTTCTGAACCCGGTCGTCTTTTGTGCGACATTGGTAACAACTTTCCTTAACACATACACCCTTTGCGCGACTTCGTTGACACTTTTTCTTAACACAGACACCCATTGTGCGACATCGGTGACAACCCTTCTTAACACAGACACCCATTGCGCGACATCGGTGGCATGTCTTCTGAACCCGATGGCCTTTTGCACGAAATCGGTGACACGACGTCTAAACCCGAACACCCTTTGTGCGACATCGTTGACAAAAATTCTGAATCCAGGCACCCCTCTCGCGACATCGGTGACACCTCTTCTTAACACATACACCCATTGCGCGACATTGGTAACTCCTTTCCTTAACACATACACCCATTACGCGACATTGGTAACACCTTTCCTTAACACAAACGCCCATTGCGCGACATCGGTGGCATGTATTTTGAACCCAATCGTCTTTTACACGAGATCGGTGACACATTTTCTGAACCCGGTCGTCTTTTGTGCGACATTGGTAACAACTTTCCTTAACACATACACCCTTTGCGCGACATCAGTGACAAGTCTTCTTAACACAAACACCCCTTGCCGACATCGGTGACACCTTTTCTTAACACAAACGCCCATTGCGCGACATCGGTGGCATGTCTTTTGAACCCAACCGTCTTTTACACGAGATCGCTGACACATTTTCTGAACCCGGACGTCTTTTGTGCGACATTGGTAACAACTTTCCTTAACACATACACCCATTGCGCGACATTGGTAACACCTTTCCTTAACACATACGCCCATTGCGCGACATTGGTATCACCTTTCCTTAACACAAACGCCCATTGCGCGACATCGGTGGCATGTCTTTTGAACCCAACCGTCTTTTACACGAGATCGGTGACACATTTTCTGAACCCGGTCGTCTTTTGTGCGACATCGTTGACAAAAATTCTGAATCCAGGCACCCCTTTCGCGACATCGGTGACACCTCTTCTTAACACACACACCCATTGCGCAACATTGGTAACACCTTTCCTTAACACATACACCCATTACGCGACATTGGTAACACCTTTCCTTAACACAAACGCCCATTGCGCGACATCGGTGGCACGTCTTTTGAACCCAATCGTCTTTTACACGAGATCGGTGACACGTTTTCTGAACCCGGTCGTCTTTTGTTCGACATTGGTAACAACTTTCCTTAACACATACACCCTTTGCGCGACTTCGTTGACACTTTTTCTTAACACAGACACCCATTGTGCGACATCGGTGGCATGTCTTCTGAACCCGATGGCCTTTTGCACGAAATCGGTGACACGACGTCTGAACCCGAACACCCTTTGTGCGACATCGTTGACAACAATTCTGAATCCGGGCACCCTTTGCGCGACTTCGTTGACACTTTTTCTTAACACAGACACCCATTGTGCGACATCGGTGGCATGTCTTCTGAACCCGATGGCCTTTTGCACGAAATCGGTGACACGACGTCTGAACCCGAACACCTTTGTGCGACATCGTTGACAACAATTCTGAATCCAGGCACCCCTTTCGCGACATCGGTGACACCTCTTCTTAACACACACACCCATTGCGCAACATTGGAAACACCTTTCCTTAACACATACACCCATTACGCGACATTGGTAACACCTTTCCTTAACACAAACGCCCATTGCGCGACATCGGTGGCACGTCTTTTGAACCCAATCTTCTTTTACACGAGATCGGTGACACATTTTCTGAACCCGGTCGTCTTTTGTGCGACATTGGTAACAACTTTCCTTAACACATACACCCTTTGCGCGACTTCGTTGACACTTTTTCTTAACACAGACACCCATTGCGCGACATCAGTGACAAGTCTTCTAAACCCGATCGCCTTTTGCACGAGATGGGTGACACGACATCTGAATCCGAACACCCTTTGTGCGACATCGTTGACAACAATTCTGAATCCATGCACCCCTTGCGCGACATCGGTGACACTTTTTCTTCACACAGACACCCATTGCGCGACATCAGTGACAAGTCTCCTTAACACATACACCCATTGCGCGACATTGGTAACACCTTTCCTTAACACGTACGCCCATTGCGCGACATTGGTATCACCTTTCCTTAACACAAACGCCCATTGCGCAACATCGGTGGCATGTCTTTGGACCCAATCGTCTTTTACACGAGATCGGTGACACATTTTCTGAACCCGGCCGTCTTTTGTGCGACATTGGTAACAACTTTCCTTAACACATACACCCATTGCGCGACATCAGTGACAAGTCTTCTTAACACAAACACCCCTTGCGCGACATCGGTGACACTTTTTCTTCACACAGACACCCATTGCGCGACATCAGTGACAAGTCTCCTTAACACATACACCCATTGCGCGGCATTGGTAACACCTTTCCTTAACACATACACCCATTACGCGACATTGGTAACACCTTTCCTTAACACAAACGCCCATTGCGCGACATCGGTGGCATGTCTTTTGAACCCAATCGTCTTTTACACGAGATCGGTGACACATTTTCTGAACCCGGTCGTCTTTTGTGCGACATTGGTAACAACTTTCCTTAACACATACACCCTTTGCGCGACATCAGTGACAAGTCTTCTTAACACAAACACCCCTTGCCGACATCGGTGACACCTTTTCTTAACACAAACGCCCATTGCGCGACATCGGTGGCATGTCTTTTGAACCCAACCGTCTTTTACACGAGATCGCTGACACATTTTCTGAACCCGGACGTCTTCTGTGCGACATTGGTAACAACTTTCCTTAACACATACACCCATTGCGCGACATTGGTAACACCTTTCCTTAACACATACGCCCATTGCGCGACATTGGTATCACCTTTCCTTAACACAAACGCCCATTGCGCGACATCGGTGGCATGTCTTTTGAACCCAACCGTCTTTTACACGAGATCGGTGACACATTTTCTGAACCCGGTCGTCTTTTGTGCGACATCGTTGACAAAAATTCTGAATCCAGGCACCCCTTTCGCGACATCGGTGACACCTCTTCTTAACACACACACCCATTGCGCAACATTGGTAACACCTTTCCTTAACACATACACCCATTACGCGACATTGGTAACACCTTTCCTTAACACAAACGCCCATTGCGCGACATCGGTGGCACGTCTTTTGAACCCAATCGTCTTTTACACGAGATCGGTGACACGTTTTCTGAAACCGGTCGTCTTTTGTTCGACATTGGTAACAACTTTCCTTAACACATACACCCTTTGCGCGACTTCGTTGACACTTTTTCTTAACACAGACACCCATTGTGCGACATCGGTGGCATGTCTTCTGAACCCGATGGCCTTTTGCACGAAATCGGTGACACGACGTCTGAACCCGAACACCCTTTGTGCGACATCGTTGACAACAATTCTGAATCCGGGCACCCCTTGCGCGACATCGGTGACACTTTTTCTTAACACAGACACCCATTGCGCGACATCAGTGACAAGTCTTCTAAACCCGATCGCCTTTTGCACGAGATGGGTGACACGACATCTGAATCCGAACACCCTTTGTGCGACATCGTTGACAACAATTCTGAATCCAGGCACCCCTTGCGCGACATCGGTGACACTTTTTCTTCACACAGACACCCATTGCGCGACATCAGTGACAAGTCTCCTTAGCACATACACCCATTGCGCGACATTGGTAACACCTTTCCTTAACACATACGCCCATTGCGCGACATTGGTATCACCTTTCCTTAACACAAACGCCCATTGCGCGACATCGGTGGCATGTCTTTGGACCCAATCGTCTTTTACACGAGATCGGTGACACATTTTCTGAACCCGGCCGTCTTTTGTGCGACATTGGTAACAACTTTCCTTAACACATACACCCATTGCGCGACATCAGTGACAAGTCTTCTTAACACAAACACCCCTTGCGCGACATCGGTGACACTTTTTCTTCACACAGACACCCATTGCGCGACATCAGTGACAAGTCTCCTTAACACATACACCCATTGCGCGACATTGGTAACACCTTTCCTTAACACAAACGCCCATTGCGCGACATCGGTGGCATGTCTTTTGAACCCAATCGTCTTTTACACGAGATCGGTGACACATTTTCTGAACCCGGTCGTCTTTTGTGCGACATTGGTAACAACTTTCCTTAACACATACACCCTTTGCGCGACATCAGTGACAAGTCTTCTTAACACAAACACCCCTTGCCGACATCGGTGACACCTTTTCTTAACACAAACGCCCATTGCGCGACATCGGTGGCATGTCTTTTGAACCCAACCGTCTTTTACACGAGATCGCTGACACATTTTCCGAACCCGGACGTCTTTTGTGCGACATTGGTAACAACTTTCCTTAACACATACACCCATTGCGCGACATTGGTAACACCTTTCCTTAACACATACGCCCATTGCGCGACATTGGTATCACCTTTCCTTAACACAAACGCCCATTGCGCGACATCGGTGGCATGTCTTTTGAACCCAACCGTCTTTTACACGAGATCGGTGACACATTTTCTGAACCCGGTCGTCTTTTGTGCGACATCGTTGACAAAAATTCTGAATCCAGGCACCCCTTTCGCGACATCGGTGACACCTCTTCTTAACACACACACCCATTGCGCAACATTGGTAACACCTTTCCTTAACACATACACCCATTACGCGACATTGGTAACACCTTTCCTTAACACAAACGCCCATTGCGCGACATCGGTGGCACGTCTTTTGAACCCAATCGTCTTTTACACGAGATCGGTGACACGTTTTCTGAACCCGGTCGTCTTTTGTTCGACATTGGTAACAACTTTCCTTAACACATACACCCATTACGCGACATTGGTAACACTTTTTCTTAACACAGACACCCATTGTGCGACATCGGTGACACCTTTTCTTAACACAAACGCCCATTGCGCGACATCGGTGGCATGTCTTTTGAACCCAATCGCCTTTTGCACGAGATGGGTGACACGACATGTGAATCCGAACACCTTTGTGCGACATCGTTGACAACAATTCTGAATCCATGCACCCCTTGCGCGACATTGGTGGCACCTCTTCCTAACACAGCCACACATTGCGCGTCATTGGTGACAAGTCTTCTTAACACAAACGCCCATTGCGCGACATCGGTGGCATGTCTTCTGAACCCGATGGCCTTTTGCACGAAATCGGTGACACGACGTCTGAACCCGAACACCCTTTGTGCGACATGGTTGACAACAATTCTGAATCCGGGCACCCTTTGCGCGACTTCGTTGACACTTTTTCTTAACACAGACACCCATTGTGCGACATCGGTGGCATGTCTTCTGAACCCGATGGCCTTTTGCACGAAATCGGTGACACGACGTCTGAACCCGAACACCTTTGTGCGACATCGTTGACAACAATTCTGAATCCAGGCACCACTTTCGCGACATCGGTGACACCTCTTCTTAACACACACACCCATTGCGCAACATTGGTAACACCTTTCCTTAACACATACACCCATTACGCGACATTGGTAACACCTTTCCTTAACACAAACGCCCATTGCGCGACATCGGTGGCACGTCTTTTGAACCCAATCTTCTTTTACACGAGATCGGTGACACATTTTCTGAACCCGGTCGTCTTTTGTGCGACATTGGTAACAACTTTCCTTAACACATACACCCTTTGCGCGACTTCGTTGACACTTTTTCTTAACACAGACACCCATTGTGCGACATCGGTGGCATGTCTTCTGAACCCGATGGCCTTTTGCACGAAATCGGTGACACGACGTCTGAACCCGAACACCCTTTGTGCGACATCGTTGACAACAATTCTGAATCCGGGCACCCCTTGCGCGACATCGGTGACACTTTTTCTTAACACAGACACCCATTGCGCGACATCAGTGACAAGTCTTCTAAACCCGATCGCCTTTTGCACGAGATGGGTGACACGACATCTGAATCCGAACACCCTTTGTGCGACATCGTTGACAACAATTCTGAATCCAGGCACCCCTTGCGCGACATCAGTGACAAGTCTCCTTAACACATACGCCCATTGCGCGACATTGGTATCACCTTTCCTTAACACAAACGCCCATTGCGCGACATCGGTGGCATGTCTTTGGACCCAATCGTCTTTTACACGAGATCGGTGACACATTTTCTGAACCCGGCCGTCTTTTGTGCGACATTGGTAACAACTTTCCTTAACACATACACCCATTGCGCGACATCAGTGACAAGTCTTCTTAACACAAACACCCCTTGCGCGACATCGGTGACACTTTTTCTTCACATAGACACCCATTGCGCGACATCGGTGGCATGTCTTTTGAACCCAATCGCCTTTTGCACGAGATGGGTGACACGACATCTGAATCCGAACACCTTTGTGCGACATCGCTGACAACAATTCTGAATCCAGGCACCCCTTGCGCGACATTGGTGACACCTCTTCCTAACACAGATACCCGTTGCGCAGCATCGGTGACACGTCTCCTAAACCCGATAGCCTTTTGCACGAGATGGGTGACACGACATCTGAATCCGAACACCCTTTGTGCGACATCGTTGACAACAATTCTGAATCCAGGCACCCTTTGTGCGACATCGTTGACAACAATTCTGAATCCAGGCACCCCTTGCGCGACATCGGTAACACTTTTTCTTAACACAGACACCCATTGCGCGACATCAGTGACAAGTCTTCTTAACACAAACACCCCTTGCGCGACATCGGTGACACTTTTTCTTCACACAGACACCCATTGCGCGACATCAGTGACAAGTCTCCTTAACACATACACCCATTGCGCGACATTGGTAACACCTTTCCTTAACACATACGCCCATTGCGCGACATTGGTATCACCTTTCCTTAACACAAACGCCCATTGCGCGACATCGGTGGCATGTCTTTGGACCCAATCGTCTTTTACACGAGATCGCTGACACATTTTCTGAACCCGGTCGTCTTTTGTGCGACATTGGTAACAACTTTCCTTAACACATACACCCTTTGCGCGACATCAGTGACAAGTCTTCTTAACACAAACACCCCTTGCCGACATCGGTGACACTTTTTCTTAACACAGACACCCATTGCGCGACATCGGTGGCATGTCTTTTGAACCCAACCGTCTTTTACACGAGATCGCTGACACATTTTCTGAACCCGGACGTCTTCTGTGCGACATTGGTAACAACTTTCCTTAACACATACACCCATTGCGCGACATTGGTAACACCTTTCCTTAACACATACGCCCATTGCGCGACATTGGTATCACCTTTCCTTAACACAAACGCCCATTGCGCGACATCGGTGGCATGTCTTTTGAACCCAACCGTCTTTTACACGAGATCGGTGACACATTTTCTGAACCCGGTCGTCTTTTGTGCGACATCGTTGACAAAAATTCTGAATCCAGGCACCCCTTTCGCGACATCGGTGACACCTCTTCTTAACACACACACCCATTGCGCAACATTGGTAACACCTTTCCTTAAACATACACCCATTACGCGACATTGGTAACACCTTTCCTTAACACAAACGCCCATTGCGCGACATCGGTGGCACGTCTTTTGAACCCAATCGTCTTTTACACGAGATCGGTGACACGTTTTCTGAAACCGGTCGTCTTTTGTTCGACATTGGTAACAACTTTCCTTAACACATACACCCTTTGCGCGACTTCGTTGACACTTTTTCTTAACACAGACACCCATTGTGCGACATCGGTGGCATGTCTTCTGAACCCGATGGCCTTTTGCACGAAATCGGTGACACGACGTCTGAATCCGAACACCCTTTGTGCGACATCGTTGACAACAATTCTGAATCCAGGCACCCCTTGCGCGACATCGGTGACACTTTTTCTTCACACAGACACCCATTGCGCGACATCAGTGACAAGTCTCCTTAGCACATACACCCATTGCGCGACATTGGTAACACCTTTCCTTAACACATACGCCCATTGCGCGACATTGGTAACACCTTTCCTTAACACAAACGCCCATTGCGCGACATCGGTGGCACGTCTTTTGAACCCAATCGTCTTTTACACGAGATCGGTGACACGTTTTCTGAAACCGGTCGTCTTTTGTTCGACATTGGTAACAACTTTCCTTAACACATACACCCTTTGCGCGACTTCGTTGACACTTTTTCTTAACACAGACACCCATTGTGCGACATCGGTGGCATGTCTTCTGAACCCGATGGCCTTTTGCACGAAATCGGTGACACGACGTCTGAATCCGAACACCCTTTGTGCGACATCGTTGACAACAATTCTGAATCCGGGCACCCCTTGCGCGACATCGGTGACACTTTTTCTTAACACAGACACCCATTGCGCGACATCAGTGACAAGTCTTCTAAACCCGATCGCCTTTTGCACGAGATGGGTGACACGACATCTGAATCCGAACACCCTTTGTGCGACATCGTTGACAACAATTCTGAATCCAGGCACCCCTTGCGCGACATCGGTGACACTTTTTCTTCACACAGACACCCATTGCGCGACATCAGTGACAAGTCTCCTTAGCACATACACCCATTGCGCGACATTGGTAACACCTTTCCTTAACACATACGCCCATTGCGCGACATTGGTATCACCTTTCCTTAACACAAACGCCCATTGCGCGACATCGGTGGCATGTCTTTGGACCCAATCGTCTTTTACACGAGATCGGTGACACATTTTCTGAACCCGGCCGTCTTTTGTGCGACATTGGTAACAACTTTCCTTAACACATACACCCATTGCGCGACATCAGTGACAAGTCTTCTTAACACAAACACCCCTTGCGCGACATCGGTGACACTTTTTCTTCACACAGACACCCATTGCGCGACATCAGTGACAAGTCTCCTTAACACATACACCCATTGCGCGACATTGGTAACACCTTTCCTTAACACAAACGCCCATTGCGCGACATCGGTGGCATGTCTTTTGAACCCAATCGTCTTTTACACGAGATCGGTGACACATTTTCTGAACCCGGTCGTCTTTTGTGCGACATTGGTAACAACTTTCCTTAACACATACACCCTTTGCGCGACATCAGTGACAAGTCTTCTTAACACAAACACCCCTTGCCGACATCGGTGACACCTTTTCTTAACACAAACACCCCTTGCGCGACATCGGTGACACTTTTTCTTCACACAGACACCCATTGCGCGACATCAGTGACAAGTCTCCTTAACACATACACCCATTGCGCGACATTGGTAACACCTTTCCTTAACACATACGCCCATTGCGCGACATTGGTATCACCTTTCCTTAACACAAACGCCCATTGCGCGACATCGGTGGCATGTCTTTGCACCCAATCGTCTTTTACACGAGATCGCTGACACATTTTCTGAACCCGGTCGTCTTTTGTGCGACATTGGTAACAACTTTCCTTAACACATACACCCTTTGCGCGACATCAGTGACAAGTCTTCTTAACACAAACACCCCTTGCCGACATCGGTGACACTTTTTCTTAACACAGACACCCATTGCGCGACATCGGTGGCATGTCTTTTGAACCCAACCGTCTTTTACACGAGATCGCTGACACATTTTCTGAACCCGGACGTCTTCTGTGCGACATTGGTAACAACTTTCCTTAACACATACACCCATTGCGCGACATTGGTAACACCTTTCCTTAACACATACGCCCATTGCGCGACATTGGTATCACCTTTCCTTAACACAAACGCCCATTGCGCGACATCGGTGGCATGTCTTTTGAACCCAACCGTCTTTTACACGAGATCGGTGACACATTTTCTGAACCCGGTCGTCTTTTGTGCGACATCGTTGACAAAAATTCTGAATCCAGGCACCCCTTTCGCGACATCGGTGACACCTCTTCTTAACACACACACCCATTGCGCAACATTGGTAACACCTTTCCTTAACACATACACCCATTACGCGACATTGGTAACACCTTTCCTTAACACAAACGCCCATTGCGCGACATCGGTGGCACGTCTTTTGAACCCAATCGTCTTTTACACGAGATCGGTGACACGTTTTCTGAAACCGGTCGTCTTTTGTTCGACATTGGTAACAACTTTCCTTAACACATACACCCTTTGCGCGACTTCGTTGACACTTTTTCTTAACACAGACACCCATTGTGCGACATCGGTGGCATGTCTTCTGAACCCGATGGCCTTTTGCACGAAATCGGTGACACGACGTCTGAACCCGAACACCCTTTGTGCGACATCGTTGACAACAATTCTGAATCCGGGCACCCCTTGCGCGACATCGGTGACACTTTTTCTTAACACAGACACCCATTGCGCGACATCAGTGACAAGTCTTCTAAACCCGATCGCCTTTTGCACGAGATGGGTGACACGACATCTGAATCCGAACACCCTTTGTGCGACATCGTTGACAACAATTCTGAATCCAGGCACCCCTTGCGCGACATCGGTGACACTTTTTCTTCACACAGACACCCATTGCGCGACATCAGTGACAAGTCTCCTTAGCACATACACCCATTGCGCGACATTGGTAACACCTTTCCTTAACACATACGCCCATTGCGCGACATTGGTATCACCTTTCCTTAACACAAACGCCCATTGCGCGACATCGGTGGCATGTCTTTGGACCCAATCGTCTTTTACACGAGATCGGTGACACATTTTCTGAACCCGGCCGTCTTTTGTGCGACATTGGTAACAACTTTCCTTAACACATACACCCATTGCGCGACATCAGTGACAAGTCTTCTTAACACAAACACCCCTTGCGCGACATCGGTGACACTTTTTCTTCACACAGACACCCATTGCGCGACATCAGTGACAAGTCTCCTTAACACATACACCCATTGCGCGACATTGGTAACACCTTTCCTTAACACAAACGCCCATTGCGCGACATCGGTGGCATGTCTTTTGAACCCAATCGTCTTTTACACGAGATCGGTGACACATTTTCTGAACCCGGTCGTCTTTTGTGCGACATTGGTAACAACTTTCCTTAACACATACACCCTTTGCGCGACATCAGTGACAAGTCTTCTTAACACAAACACCCCTTGCCGACATCGGTGACACCTTTTCTTAACACAAACGCCCATTGCGCGACATCGGTGGCATGTCTTTTGAACCCAACCGTCTTTTACACGAGATCGCTGACACATTTTCCGAACCCGGACGTCTTTTGTGCGACATTGGTAACAACTTTCCTTAACACATACACCCATTGCGCGACATTGGTAACACCTTTCCTTAACACATACGCCCATTGCGCGACATTGGTATCACCTTTCCTTAACACAAACGCCCATTGCGCGACATCGGTGGCATGTCTTTTGAACCCAACCGTCTTTTACACGAGATCGGTGACACATTTTCTGAACCCGGTCGTCTTTTGTGCGACATCGTTGACAAAAATTCTGAATCCAGGCACCCCTTTCGCGACATCGGTGACACCTCTTCTTAACACACACACCCATTGCGCAACATTGGTAACACCTTTCCTTAACACATACACCCATTACGCGACATTGGTAACACCTTTCCTTAACACAAACGCCCATTGCGCGACATCGGTGGCACGTCTTTTGAACCCAATCGTCTTTTACACGAGATCGGTGACACGTTTTCTGAACCCGGTCGTCTTTTGTTCGACATTGGTAACAACTTTCCTTAACACATACACCCATTACGCGACATTGGTAACACTTTTTCTTAACACAGACACCCATTGTGCGACATCGGTGACACCTTTTCTTAACACAAACGCCCATTGCGCGACATCGGTGACACTTTTTCTTCACACAGACACCCATTGCGCGACATCAGTGACAAGTCTCCTTAACACATACACCCATTGCGCGACATTGGTAACACCTTTCCTTAACACATACGCCCATTGCGCGACATTGGTATCACCTTTCCTTAACACAAACGCCCATTGCGCGACATCGGTGGCATGTCTTTGGACCCAATCGTCTTTTACACGAGATCGCTGACACATTTTCTGAACCCGGTCGTCTTTTGTGCGACATTGGTAACAACTTTCCTTAACACATACACCCTTTGCGCGACATCAGTGACAAGTCTTCTTAACACAAACACCCCTTGCCGACATCGGTGACACTTTTTCTTAACACAGACACCCATTGCGCGACATCGGTGGCATGTCTTTTGAACCCAACCGTCTTTTACACGAGATCGCTGACACATTTTCTGAACCCGGACGTCTTCTGTGCGACATTGGTAACAACTTTCCTTAACACATACACCCATTGCGCGACATTGGTAACACCTTTCCTTAACACATACGCCCATTGCGCGACATTGGTATCACCTTTCCTTAACACAAACGCCCATTGCGCGACATCGGTGGCATGTCTTTTGAACCCAACCGTCTTTTACACGAGATCGGTGACACATTTTCTGAACCCGGTCGTCTTTTGTGCGACATCGTTGACAAAAATTCTGAATCCAGGCACCCCTTTCGCGACATCGGTGACACCTCTTCTTAACACACACACCCATTGCGCAACATTGGTAACACCTTTCCTTAACACATACACCCATTACGCGACATTGGTAACACCTTTCCTTAACACAAACGCCCATTGCGCGACATCGGTGGCACGTCTTTTGAACCCAATCGTCTTTTACACGAGATCGGTGACACGTTTTCTGAAACCGGTCGTCTTTTGTTCGACATTGGTAACAACTTTCCTTAACACATACACCCTTTGCGCGACTTCGTTGACACTTTTTCTTAACACAGACACCCATTGTGCGACATCGGTGGCATGTCTTCTGAACCCGATGGCCTTTTGCACGAAATCGGTGACACGACGTCTGAACCCGAACACCCTTTGTGCGACATCGTTGACAACAATTCTGAATCCGGGCACCCCTTGCGCGACATCGGTGACACTTTTTCTTAACACAGACACCCATTGCGCGACATCAGTGACAAGTCTTCTAAACCCGATCGCCTTTTGCACGAGATGGGTGACACGACATCTGAATCCGAACACCCTTTGTGCGACATCGTTGACAACAATTCTGAATCCAGGCACCCCTTGCGCGACATCGGTGACACTTTTTCTTCACACAGACACCCATTGCGCGACATCAGTGACAAGTCTCCTTAGCACATACACCCATTGCGCGACATTGGTAACACCTTTCCTTAACACATACGCCCATTGCGCGACATTGGTATCACCTTTCCTTAACACAAACGCCCATTGCGCGACATCGGTGGCATGTCTTTGGACCCAATCGTCTTTTACACGAGATCGGTGACACATTTTCTGAACCCGGCCGTCTTTTGTGCGACATTGGTAACAACTTTCCTTAACACATACACCCATTGCGCGACATCAGTGACAAGTCTTCTTAACACAAACACCCCTTGCGCGACATCGGTGACACTTTTTCTTCACACAGACACCCATTGCGCGACATCAGTGACAAGTCTCCTTAACACATACACCCATTGCGCGACATTGGTAACACCTTTCCTTAACACAAACGCCCATTGCGCGACATCGGTGGCATGTCTTTTGAACCCAATCGTCTTTTACACGAGATCGGTGACACATTTTCTGAACCCGGTCGTCTTTTGTGCGACATTGGTAACAACTTTCCTTAACACATACACCCTTTGCGCGACATCAGTGACAAGTCTTCTTAACACAAACACCCCTTGCCGACATCGGTGACACCTTTTCTTAACACAAACGCCCATTGCGCGACATCGGTGGCATGTCTTTTGAACCCAACCGTCTTTTACACGAGATCGCTGACACATTTTCCGAACCCGGACGTCTTTTGTGCGACATTGGTAACAACTTTCCTTAACACATACACCCATTGCGCGACATTGGTAACACCTTTCCTTAACACATACGCCCATTGCGCGACATTGGTATCACCTTTCCTTAACACAAACGCCCATTGCGCGACATCGGTGGCATGTCTTTTGAACCCAACCGTCTTTTACACGAGATCGGTGACACATTTTCTGAACCCGGTCGTCTTTTGTGCGACATCGTTGACAAAAATTCTGAATCCAGGCACCCCTTTCGCGACATCGGTGACACCTCTTCTTAACACACACACCCATTGCGCAACATTGGTAACACCTTTCCTTAACACATACACCCATTACGCGACATTGGTAACACCTTTCCTTAACACAAACGCCCATTGCGCGACATCGGTGGCACGTCTTTTGAACCCAATCGTCTTTTACACGAGATCGGTGACACGTTTTCTGAACCCGGTCGTCTTTTGTTCGACATTGGTAACAACTTTCCTTAACACATACACCCATTACGCGACATTGGTAACACTTTTTCTTAACACAGACACCCATTGTGCGACATCGGTGACACCTTTTCTTAACACAAACGCCCATTGCGCGACATCGGTGACACTTTTTCTTCACACAGACACCCATTGCGCGACATCAGTGACAAGTCTCCTTAACACATACACCCATTGCGCGACATTGGTAACACCTTTCCTTAACACATACGCCCATTGCGCGACATTGGTATCACCTTTCCTTAACACAAACGCCCATTGCGCGACATCGGTGGCATGTCTTTGGACCCAATCGTCTTTTACACGAGATCGCTGACACATTTTCTGAACCCGGTCGTCTTTTGTGCGACATTGGTAACAACTTTCCTTAACACATACACCCTTTGCGCGACATCAGTGACAAGTCTTCTTAACACAAACACCCCTTGCCGACATCGGTGACACTTTTTCTTAACACAGACACCCATTGCGCGACATCGGTGGCATGTCTTTTGAACCCAACCGTCTTTTACACGAGATCGCTGACACATTTTCTGAACCCGGACGTCTTCTGTGCGACATTGGTAACAACTTTCCTTAACACATACACCCATTGCGCGACATTGGTAACACCTTTCCTTAACACATACGCCCATTGCGCGACATTGGTATCACCTTTCCTTAACACAAACGCCCATTGCGCGACATCGGTGGCATGTCTTTTGAACCCAACCGTCTTTTACACGAGATCGGTGACACATTTTCTGAACCCGGTCGTCTTTTGTGCGACATCGTTGACAAAAATTCTGAATCCAGGCATCCCTTTCGCGACATCGGTGACACTTCTTAACACACACACCCATTGCGCAACATTGGTAACACCTTTCCTTAACACATACACCCATTACGCGACATTGGTAACACCTTTCCTTAACACAAACGCCCATTGCGCGACATCGGTGGCACGTCTTTTGAACCCAATCGTCTTTTACACGAGATCGGTGACACGTTTTCTGAAACCGGTCGTCTTTTGTTCGACATTGGTAACAACTTTCCTTAACACATACACCCTTTGCGCGACTTCGTTGACACTTTTTCTTAACACAGACACCCATTGTGCGACATCGGTGGCATGTCTTCTGAACCCGATGGCCTTTTGCACGAAATCGGTGACACGACGTCTGAACCCGAACACCCTTTGTGCGACATCGTTGACAACAATTCTGAATCCGGGCACCCCTTGCGCGACATCGGTGACACTTTTTCTTAACACAGACACCCATTGCGCGACATCAGTGACAAGTCTTCTAAACCCGATCGCCTTTTGCACGAGATGGGTGACACGACATCTGAATCCGAACACCCTTTGTGCGACATCGTTGACAACAATTCTGAATCCAGGCACCCCTTGCGCGACATCGGTGACACTTTTTCTTCACACAGACACCCATTGCGCGACATCAGTGACAAGTCTCCTTAGCACATACACCCATTGCGCGACATTGGTAACACCTTTCCTTAACACATACGCCCATTGCGCGACATTGGTATCACCTTTCCTTAACACAAACGCCCATTGCGCGACATCGGTGGCATGTCTTTGGACCCAATCGTCTTTTACACGAGATCGGTGACACATTTTCTGAACCCGGCCGTCTTTTGTGCGACATTGGTAACAACTTTCCTTAACACATACACCCATTGCGCGACATCAGTGACAAGTCTTCTTAACACAAACACCCCTTGCGCGACATCGGTGACACTTTTTCTTCACACAGACACCCATTGCGCGACATCAGTGACAAGTCTCCTTAACACATACACCCATTGCGCGACATTGGTAACACCTTTCCTTAACACAAACGCCCATTGCGCGACATCGGTGGCATGTCTTTTGAACCCAATCGTCTTTTACACGAGATCGGTGACACATTTTCTGAACCCGGTCGTCTTTTGTGCGACATTGGTAACAACTTTCCTTAACACATACACCCTTTGCGCGACATCAGTGACAAGTCTTCTTAACACAAACACCCCTTGCCGACATCGGTGACACCTTTTCTTAACACAAACGCCCATTGCGCGACATCGGTGGCATGTCTTTTGAACCCAACCGTCTTTTACACGAGATCGCTGACACATTTTCCGAACCCGGACGTCTTTTGTGCGACATTGGTAACAACTTTCCTTAACACATACACCCATTGAGCGACATTGGTAACACCTTTCCTTAACACATACGCCCATTGCGCGACATTGGTATCACCTTTCCTTAACACAAACGCCCATTGCGCGACATCGGTGGCATGTCTTTTGAACCCAACCGTCTTTTACACGAGATCGGTGACACATTTTCTGAACCCGGTCGTCTTTTGTGCGACATCGTTGACAAAAATTCTGAATCCAGGCACCCCTTTCGCGACATCGGTGACACCTCTTCTTAACACACACACCCATTGCGCAACATTGGTAACACCTTTCCTTAACACATACACCCATTACGCGACATTGGTAACACCTTTCCTTAACACAAACGCCCATTGCGCGACATCGGTGGCACGTCTTTTGAACCCAATCGTCTTTTACACGAGATCGGTGACACGTTTTCTGAACCCGGTCGTCTTTTGTTCGACATTGGTAACAACTTTCCTTAACACATACACCCATTACGCGACATTGGTAACACTTTTTCTTAACACAGACACCCATTGTGCGACATCGGTGACACCTTTTCTTAACACAAACGCCCATTGAGCGACATCGGTGGCATGTCTTTTGAACCCAATCGCCTTTTGCACGAGATGGGTGACACGACATGTGAATCCGAACACCTTTGTGCGACATCGTTGACAACAATTCTGAATCCATGCACCCCTTGCGCGACATTGGTGGCACCTCTTCCTAACACAGCCACACATTGCGCGTCATTGGTGACAAGTCTTCTTAACACAAACGCCCATTGCGCGACATCGGTGGCATGTCTTCTGAACCCGATGGCCTTTTGCACGAAATCGGTGACACGACGTCTGAACCCGAACACCCTTTGTGCGACATGGTTGACAACAATTCTGAATCCGGGCACCCTTTGCGCGACTTCGTTGACACTTTTTCTTAACACAGACACCCATTGTGCGACATCGGTGGCATGTCTTCTGAACCCGATGGCCTTTTGCACGAAATCGGTGACACGACGTCTGAACCCGAACACCTTTGTGCGACATCGTTGACAACAATTCTGAATCCAGGCACCACTTTCGCGACATCGGTGACACCTCTTCTTAACACACACACCCATTGCGCAACATTGGTAACACCTTTCCTTAACACATACACCCATTACGCGACATTGGTAACACCTTTCCTTAACACAAACGCCCATTGCGCGACATCGGTGGCACGTCTTTTGAACCCAATCTTCTTTTACACGAGATCGGTGACACATTTTCTGAACCCGGTCGTCTTTTGTGCGACATTGGTAACAACTTTCCTTAACACATACACCCTTTGCGCGACTTCGTTGACACTTTTTCTTAACACAGACACCCATTGTGCGACATCGGTGGCATGTCTTCTGAACCCGATGGCCTTTTGCACGAAATCGGTGACACGACGTCTGAACCCGAACACCCTTTGTGCGACATCGTTGACAACAATTCTGAATCCGGGCACCCCTTGCGCGACATCGGTGACACTTTTTCTTAACACAGACACCCATTGCGCGACATCGGTGGCATGTCTTCTGAACCCGATGGCCTTTTGCACGAAATCGGTGACACGACATCTGAATCCGAACACCCTTTGTGCGACATCGTTGACAACAATTCTGAATCCAGGCACCCTTTGTGCGACATCGTTGACAACAATTCTGAATCCAGGCACCCCTTGCGCGACATCGGTAACACTTTTTCTTAACACAGACACCCATTGCGCGACATCAGTGACAAGTCTTCTTAACACAAACACCCCTTGCGCGACATCGGTGACACTTTTTCTTCACACAGACACCCATTGCGCGACATCAGTGACAAGTCTCCTTAACACATACACCCATTGCGCGACATTGGTAACACCTTTCCTTAACACATACGCCCATTGCGCGACATTGGTATCACCTTTCCTTAACACAAACGCCCATTGCGCGACATCGGTGGCATGTCTTTGGACCCAATCGTCTTTTACACGAGATCGCTGACACATTTTCTGAACCCGGTCGTCTTTTGTGCGACATTGGTAACAACTTTCCTTAACACATACACCCTTTGCGCGACATCAGTGACAAGTCTTCTTAACACAAACACCCCTTGCCGACATCGGTGACACTTTTTCTTAACACAGACACCCATTGCGCGACATCGGTGGCATGTCTTTTGAACCCAACCGTCTTTTACACGAGATCGCTGACACATTTTCTGAACCCGGACGTCTTCTGTGCGACATTGGTAACAACTTTCCTTAACACATACACCCATTGCGCGACATTGATAACACCTTTCCTTAACACATACGCCCATTGCGCGACTTTGGTATCACCTTTCCTTAACACAAACGCCCATTGCGCGACATCGGTGGCATGTCTTTTGAACCCAACCGTCTTTTACACGAGATCGGTGACACATTTTCTGAACCCGGTCGTCTTTTGTGCGACATCGTTGACAAAAATTCTGAATCCAGGCACCCCTTTCGCGACATCGGTGACACCTCTTCTTAACACACACACCCATTGCGCAACATTGGTAACACCTTTCCTTAACACATACACCCATTACGCGACATTGGTAACACCTTTCCTTAACACAAACGCCCATTGCGCGACATCGGTGGCACGTCTTTTGAACCCAATCGTCTTTTACACGAGATCGGTGACACGTTTTCTGAAACCGGTCGTCTTTTGTTCGACATTGGTAACAACTTTCCTTAACACATACACCCTTTGCGCGACTTCGTTGACACTTTTTCTTAACACAGACACCCATTGTGCGACATCGGTGGCATGTCTTCTGAACCCGATGGCCTTTTGCACGAAATCGGTGACACGACGTCTGAACCCGAACACCCTTTGTGCGACATCGTTGACAACAATTCTGAATCCGGGCACCCCTTGCGCGACATCGGTGACACTTTTTCTTAACACAGACACCCATTGCGCGACATCAGTGACAAGTCTTCTAAACCCGATCGCCTTTTGCACGAGATGGGTGACACGACATCTGAATCCGAACACCCTTTGTGCGACATCGTTGACAACAATTCTGAATCCAGGCCCCCCTTGCGCGACATCGGTGACACTTTTTCTTCACACAGACACCCATTGCGCGACATCAGTGACAAGTCTCCTTAGCACATACACCCATTGCGCGACATTGGTAACACCTTTCCTTAACACATACGCCCATTGCGCGACATTGGTATCACCTTTCCTTAACACAAACGCCCATTGCGCGACATCGGTGGCATGTCTTTGGACCCAATCGTCTTTTACACGAGATCGGTGACACATTTTCTGAACCCGGCCGTCTTTTGTGCGACATTGGTAACAACTTTCCTTAACACATACACCCATTGCGCGACATCAGTGACAAGTCTTCTTAACACAAACACCCCTTGCGCGACATCGGTGACACTTTTTCTTCACACAGACACCCATTGCGCGACATCAGTGACAAGTCTCCTTAACACATACACCCATTGCGCGACATTGGTAACACCTTTCCTTAACACAAACGCCCATTGCGCGACATCGGTGGCATGTCTTTTGAACCCAATCGTCTTTTACACGAGATCGGTGACACATTTTCTGAACCCGGTCGTCTTTTGTGCGACATTGGTAACAACTTTCCTTAACACATACACCCTTTGCGCGACATCAGTGACAAGTCTTCTTAACACAAACACCCCTTGCCGACATCGGTGACACCTTTTCTTAACACAAACGCCCATTGCGCGACATCGGTGGCATGTCTTTTGAACCCAACCGTCTTTTACACGAGATCGCTGACACATTTTCCGAACCCGGACGTCTTTTGTGCGACATTGGTAACAACTTTCCTTAACACATACACCCATTGCGCGACATTGGTAACACCTTTCCTTAACACATACGCCCATTGCGCGACATTGGTATCACCTTTCCTTAACACAAACGCCCATTGCGCGACATCGGTGGCATGTCTTTTGAACCCAACCGTCTTTTACACGAGATCGGTGACACATTTTCTGAACCCGGTCGTCTTTTGTGCGACATCGTTGACAAAAATTCTGAATCCAGGCACCCCTTTCGCGACATCGGTGACACCTCTTCTTAACACACACACCCATTGCGCAACATTGGTAACACCTTTCCTTAACACATACACCCATTACGCGACATTGGTAACACCTTTCCTTAACACAAACGCCCATTGCGCGACATCGGTGGCACGTCTTTTGAACCCAATCGTCTTTTACACGAGATCGGTGACACGTTTTCTGAACCCGGTCGTCTTTTGTTCGACATTGGTAACAACTTTCCTTAACACATACACCCATTACGCGACATTGGTAACACTTTTTCTTAACACAGACACCCATTGTGCGACATCGGTGACACCTTTTCTTAACACAAACGCCCATTGCGCGACATCGGTGGCATGTCTTTTGAACCCAATCGCCTTTTGCACGAGATGGGTGACACGACATGTGAATCCGAACACCTTTGTGCGACATCGTTGACAACAATTCTGAATCCATGCACCCCTTGCGCGACATTGGTGGCACCTCTTCCTAACACAGCCACACATTGCGCGTCATTGGTGACAAGTCTTCTTAACACAAACGCCCATTGCGCGACATCGGTGGCATGTCTTCTGAACCCGATGGCCTTTTGCACGAAATCGGTGACACGACGTCTGAACCCGAACACCCTTTGTGCGACATGGTTGACAACAATTCTGAATCCGGGCACCCTTTGCGCGACTTCGTTGACACTTTTTCTTAACACAGACACCCATTGTGCGACATCGGTGGCATGTCTTCTGAACCCGATGGCCTTTTGCACGAAATCGGTGACACGACGTCTGAACCCGAACACCCTTTGTGCGACATCGTTGACAACAATTCTGAATCCGGGCACCCCTTGCGCGACATCGGTGACACTTTTTCTTAACACAGACACCCATTGCGCGACATCAGTGACAAGTCTTCTAAACCCGATCGCCTTTTGCACGAGATGGGTGACACGACATCTGAATCCGAACACCCTTTGTGCGACATCGTTGACAACAATTCTGAATCCAGGCACCCCTTGCGCGACATCAGTGACAAGTCTCCTTAACACATACGCCCATTGCGCGACATCAGTGACAAGTCTCCTTAACACATACACCCATTGCGCGACATTGGTAACACCTTTCCTTAACACATACGCCCATTGCGCGACATTGGTATCACCTTTCCTTAACACAAACGCCCATTGCGCGACATCGGTGGCATGTCTTTGGACCCAATCGTCTTTTACACGAGATCGCTGACACATTTTCTGAACCCGGTCGTCTTTTGTGCGACATTGGTAACAACTTTCCTTAACACATACACCCTTTGCGCGACATCAGTGACAAGTCTTCTTAACACAAACACCCCTTGCCGACATCGGTGACACTTTTTCTTCACATAGACACCCATTGCGCGACATCGGTGGCATGTCTTTTGAACCCAATCGCCTTTTGCACGAGATGGGTGACACGACATCTGAATCCGAACACCTTTGTGCGACATCGCTGACAACAATTCTGAATCCAGGCACCCCTTGCGCGACATTGGTGACACCTCTTCCTAACACAGATACCCGTTGCGCAGCATCGGTGACACGTCTCCTAAACCCGATAGCCTTTTGCACGAGATGGGTGACACGACATCTGAATCCGAACACCCTTTGTGCGACATCGTTGACAACAATTCTGAATCCAGGCACCCTTTGTGCGGCATCGTTGACAACAATTCTGAATCCAGGCACCCCTTGCGCGACATCGGTAACACTTTTTCTTAACACAGACACCCATTGCGCGACATCAGTGACAAGTCTTCTTAACACAAACACCCCTTGCGCGACATCGGTGACACTTTTTCTTCACACAGACACCCATTGCGCGACATCAGTGACAAGTCTCCTTAACACATACACCCATTGCGCGACATTGGTAACACCTTTCCTTAACACATACGCCCATTGCGCGACATTGGTATCACCTTTCCTTAACACAAACGCCCATTGCGCGACATCGGTGGCATGTCTTTGGACCCAATCGTCTTTTACACGAGATCGCTGACACATTTTCTGAACCCGGTCGTCTTTTGTGCGACATTGGTAACAACTTTCCTTAACACATACACCCTTTGCGCGACATCAGTGACAAGTCTTCTTAACACAAACACCCCTTGCCGACATCGGTGACACTTTTTCTTCACACAGACACCCATTGCGCGACATCAGTGACAAGTCTCCTTAACACATACACCCATTGCGCGACATTGGTGATACTTTTTCTTAACATAGACACCCACTACGCGACATTGGTAATACCTTTTCTTAACACAGACCCGCATTGCGAGACACAGGTGGCATGTCTTTTGAACCCAGTCGTCTTTTACACGAGATCGGTGACACATTTTCTGAACCCGGTCGTCTTTTGTGCGACATTGGTAACAGCTTTCCTTAACACATACACCCTTTGCGCGACTTCGTTGACACTTTTTCTTAACACAGACACCCATTGTGCGACATCGGTGACACCCCTTCTTAACACAGACACCCATTGCGCGACATCGGTGGCATGTCTTCTGAACCCAATCGCCTTTTGCACGAGATGGGTGACACGACATGTGAATCCGAACACCTTTGTGCGACATCGTTGACAACAATTCTGAATCCATGCACCCCTTGCGCGACATTGGTGGCACCTCTTCCTAACACAGCCACACATTGCGCGTCATTGGTGACAAGTCTTCTTAACACAAACACCCCTTGCGCGACATCGGTGACACTTTTTCTTCACACAGACACCCATTGCGCGACATCAGTGACTAGTCTCCTTAACACATACACCCATTGCGCGACATTGGTATCATCTTTCCTTAACACAAACGCCCATTGCGCGACATCGGTGGCATGTCTTTTGAACCCAATCGTCTTTTACACGAGATCGGTGAATCATTTTCTGAACCCGGTCGTCTTTTGTGCGACATCGTTGACAACAATTCTGAATCCAGGCACACCTTGCGCGACATCGGTAACACTTCTTCTTAACACAGACACCCATTGCGCGACATCAGTGACAAGTCTTCTTAACACAAACACCTCTTGCGCGACATCGGTGACACTTTTTCTTCACACAGACACCCATTGCGCGACATCGGTGGCATGTCTTTTGAACCCAATCCTCTTTTACACGAGATCGCTGACACATTTTTTGAACCCGGTCGTCTTTTGTGCGACATTGGTAACAACTTTCCTTAACACATACGCCCATTGCGCGACATTGGTATCACCTTTCCTTAACACAAACGCCCATTGCGCGACATCGGTGGCATGCCTTTTGAACCCAATCGTCTTTTACACGAGATCGGTGACACATTTTCTGAACCCGGTCGTCTTTTGTGCGACATCATTGACAACAATTTTGAATCCAGGCACCCCTTGCGCGACATCGGTAACACTTTTTCTTCACACAGACACCCATTGCGCGACATCAGTGACAAGTCTCCTTAACACATACACCCATTGCGCGACATTGGTAACACCTTTCCTTAACACAAACGCCCATTGCGCGACATCGGTGGCATGTCTTTTGAACCCAATCCTCTTTTACACGAGATCGCTGACACATTTTTTGAACCCGTTCGTCTTTTGTGCGACATTGGTAACAACTTTCCTTAACACATACCCCCCTTGCGCGACATCGGTGACACTTTTTCTTAACACAGACACCCATTGCGCGACATCGGTGGCATGTCTTTTGAACCCAATCGCCTTTTGCACGAGATGGGTGACACGACATCTGAATCCGAACACCTTTGTGCGACATCGTTGACAACAATTCTGAATCCATGCACCCCTTGCGCGACATTGGTGACACCTCTTCCTAACACAGCCACACATTGCGCGTCATTGGTGACAAGTCTTCTTAACACAAACACCCCTTGCGCGACATCGGTGACACTTTTTCTTCACACAGACACCCATTGCGCGACATCAGTGACAAGTCTCCTTAACACATACACCCATTGCGCGACATTGGTAACACCTTTCCTTAACACATACGCCCATTGCGCGACATTGGTATCACCTTTCCTTAACACAAACGCCCATTGCGCGACATCGGTGGCATGTCTTTGGACCCAATCGTCTTTTACACGAGATCGCTGACACATTTTCTGAACCCGGTCGTCTTTTGTGCGACATTGGTAACAACTTTCCTTAACACATACACCCTTTGCGCGACATCAGTGACAAGTCTTCTTAACACAAACACCCCTTGCCGACATCGGTGACACTTTTTCTTAACACAGACACCCATTGCGCGACATCAGTGACAAGTCTTCTTAACACAAACACCCCTTGCGCGACATCGGTGACACTTTTTCTTCACACAGACACCCATTGCGCGACATCAGTGACAAGTCTCCTTAACACATACACCCATTGCGCGACATTGGTAACACCTTTCCTTAACACATACGCCCATTGCGCGACATTGGTATCACCTTTCCTTAACACAAACGCCCATTGCGCGACATCGGTGGCATGTCTTTTGAACCCAACCGTCTTTTACACGAGATCGGTGACACATTTTCTGAACCCGGTCGTCTTTTGTGCGACATCGTTGACAAAAATTCTGAATCCAGGCACCCCTTTCGCGACATCGGTGACACCTCTTCTTAACACACACACCCATTGCGCAACATTGGTAACACCTTTCCTTAACACATACACCCATTACGCGACATTGGTAACACCTTTCCTTAACACAAACGCCCATTGCGCGACATCGGTGGCACGTCTTTTGAACCCAATCGTCTTTTACACGAGATCGGTGACACGTTTTCTGAAACCGGTCGTCTTTTGTTCGACATTGGTAACAACTTTCCTTAACACATACACCCTTTGCGCGACTTCGTTGACACTTTTTCTTAACACAGACACCCATTGTGCGACATCGGTGGCATGTCTTCTGAACCCGATGGCCTTTTGCACGAAATCGGTGACACGACGTCTGAACCCGAACACCCTTTGTGCGACATCGTTGACAACAATTCTGAATCCGGGCACCCCTTGCGCGACATCGGTGACACTTTTTCTTAACACAGACACCCATTGCGCGACATCAGTGACAAGTCTTCTAAACCCGATCGCCTTTTGCACGAGATGGGTGACACGACATCTGAATCCGAACACCCTTTGTGCGACATCGTTGACAACAATTCTGAATCCAGGCACCCCTTGCGCGACATCGGTGACACTTTTTCTTCACACAGACACCCATTGCGCGACATCAGTGACAAGTCTCCTTAGCACATACACCCATTGCGCGACATTGGTAACACCTTTCCTTAACACATACGCCCATTGCGCGACATTGGTATCACCTTTCCTTAACACAAACGCCCATTGCGCGACATCGGTGGCATGTCTTTGGACCCAATCGTCTTTTACACGAGATCGGTGACACATTTTCTGAACCCGGCCGTCTTTTGTGCGACATTGGTAACAACTTTCCTTAACACATACACCCATTGCGCGACATCAGTGACAAGTCTTCTTAACACAAACACCCCTTGCGCGACATCGGTGACACTTTTTCTTCACACAGACACCCATTGCGCGACATCAGTGACAAGTCTCCTTAACACATACACCCATTGCGCGACATTGGTAACACCTTTCCTTAACACAAACGCCCATTGCGCGACATCGGTGGCATGTCTTTTGAACCCAATCGTCTTTTACACGAGATCGGTGACACATTTTCTGAACCCGGTCGTCTTTTGTGCGACATTGGTAACAACTTTCCTTAACACATACACCCTTTGCGCGACATCAGTGACAAGTCTTCTTAACACAAACACCCCTTGCCGACATCGGTGACACCTTTTCTTAACACAAACGCCCATTGCGCGACATCGGTGGCATGTCTTTTGAACCCAACCGTCTTTTACACGAGATCGCTGACACATTTTCCGAACCCGGACGTCTTTTGTGCGACATTGGTAACAACTTTCCTTAACACATACACCCATTGCGCGACATTGGTAACACCTTTCCTTAACACATACGCCCATTGCGCGACATTGGTATCACCTTTCCTTAACACAAACGCCCATTGCGCGACATCGGTGGCATGCCTTTTGAACCCAATCGTCTTTTACACGAGATCGGTGACACATTTTCTGAACCCGGTCGTCTTTTGTGCGACATCATTGACAACAATTTTGAATCCAGGCACCCCTTGCGCGACATCGGTAACACTTTTTCTTCACACAGACACCCATTGCGCGACATCAGTGACAAGTCTCCTTAACACATACACCCATTGCGCGACATTGGTAACACCTTTCCTTAACACAAACGCCCATTGCGCGACATCGGTGGCATGTCTTTTGAACCCAATCCTCTTTTACACGAGATCGCTGACACATTTTTTGAACCCGTTCGTCTTTTGTGCGACATTGGTAACAACTTTCCTTAACACATACCCCCCTTGCGCGACATCGGTGACACTTTTTCTTAACACAGACACCCATTGCGCGACATCGGTGGCATGTCTTTTGAACCCAATCGCCTTTTGCACGAGATGGGTGACACGACATCTGAATCCGAACACCTTTGTGCGACATCGTTGACAACAATTCTGAATCCATGCACCCCTTGCGCGACATTGGTGACACCTCTTCCTAACACAGCCACACATTGCGCGTCATTGGTGACAAGTCTTCTTAACACAAACACCCCTTGCGCGACATCGGTGACACTTTTTCTTCACACAGACACCCATTGCGCGACATCAGTGACAAGTCTCCTTAACACATACACCCATTGCGCGACATTGGTAACACCTTTCCTTAACACATACGCCCATTGCGCGACATTGGTATCACCTTTCCTTAACACAAACGCCCATTGCGCGACATCGGTGGCATGTCTTTTGAACCCAACCGTCTTTTACACGAGATCGGTGACACATTTTCTGAACCCGGTCGTCTTTTGTGCGACATCGTTGACAAAAATTCTGAATCCAGGCACCCCTTTCGCGACATCGGTGACACCTCTTCTTAACACACACACCCATTGCGCAACATTGGTAACACCTTTCCTTAACACATACACCCATTACGCGACATTGGTAACACCTTTCCTTAACACAAACGCCCATTGCGCGACATCGGTGGCACGTCTTTTGAACCCAATCGTCTTTTACACGAGATCGGTGACACGTTTTCTGAAACCGGTCGTCTTTTGTTCGACATTGGTAACAACTTTCCTTAACACATACACCCTTTGCGCGACTTCGTTGACACTTTTTCTTAACACAGACACCCATTGTGCGACATCGGTGGCATGTCTTCTGAACCCGATGGCCTTTTGCACGAAATCGGTGACACGACGTCTGAACCCGAACACCCTTTGTGCGACATCGTTGACAACAATTCTGAATCCGGGCACCCCTTGCGCGACATCGGTGACACTTTTTCTTAACACAGACACCCATTGCGCGACATCAGTGACAAGTCTTCTAAACCCGATCGCCTTTTGCACGAGATGGGTGACACGACATCTGAATCCGAACACCCTTTGTGCGACATCGTTGACAACAATTCTGAATCCAGGCACCCCTTGCGCGACATCGGTGACACTTTTTCTTCACACAGACACCCATTGCGCGACATCAGTGACAAGTCTCCTTAGCACATACACCCATTGCGCGACATTGGTAACACCTTTCCTTAACACATACGCCCATTGCGCGACATTGGTATCACCTTTCCTTAACACAAACGCCCATTGCGCGACATCGGTGGCATGTCTTTGGACCCAATCGTCTTTTACACGAGATCGGTGACACATTTTCTGAACCCGGCCGTCTTTTGTGCGACATTGGTAACAACTTTCCTTAACACATACACCCATTGCGCGACATCAGTGACAAGTCTTCTTAACACAAACACCCCTTGCGCGACATCGGTGACACTTTTTCTTCACACAGACACCCATTGCGCGACATCAGTGACAAGTCTCCTTAACACATACACCCATTGCGCGACATTGGTAACACCTTTCCTTAACACAAACGCCCATTGCGCGACATCGGTGGCATGTCTTTTGAACCCAATCGTCTTTTACACGAGATCGGTGACACATTTTCTGAACCCGGTCGTCTTTTGTGCGACATTGGTAACAACTTTCCTTAACACATACACCCTTTGCGCGACATCAGTGACAAGTCTTCTTAACACAAACACCCCTTGCCGACATCGGTGACACCTTTTCTTAACACAAACGCCCATTGCGCGACATCGGTGGCATGTCTTTTGAACCCAACCGTCTTTTACACGAGATCGCTGACACATTTTCCGAACCCGGACGTCTTTTGTGCGACATTGGTAACAACTTTCCTTAACACATACACCCATTGCGCGACATTGGTAACACCTTTCCTTAACACATACGCCCATTGCGCGACATTGGTATCACCTTTCCTTAACACAAACGCCCATTGCGCGACATCGGTGGCATGCCTTTTGAACCCAATCGTCTTTTACACGAGATCGGTGACACATTTTCTGAACCCGGTCGTCTTTTGTGCGACATCATTGACAACAATTTTGAATCCAGGCACCCCTTGCGCGACATCGGTAACACTTTTTCTTCACACAGACACCCATTGCGCGACATCAGTGACAAGTCTCCTTAACACATACACCCATTGCGCGACATTGGTAACACCTTTCCTTAACACAAACGCCCATTGCGCGACATCGGTGGCATGTCTTTTGAACCCAATCCTCTTTTACACGAGATCGCTGACACATTTTTTGAACCCGTTCGTCTTTTGTGCGACATTGGTAACAACTTTCCTTAACACATACCCCCCTTGCGCGACATCGGTGACACTTTTTCTTAACACAGACACCCATTGCGCGACATCGGTGGCATGTCTTTTGAACCCAATCGCCTTTTGCACGAGATGGGTGACACGACATCTGAATCCGAACACCTTTGTGCGACATCGTTGACAACAATTCTGAATCCATGCACCCCTTGCGCGACATTGGTGACACCTCTTCCTAACACAGCCACACATTGCGCGTCATTGGTGACAAGTCTTCTTAACACAAACACCCCTTGCGCGACATCGGTGACACTTTTTCTTCACACAGACACCCATTGCGCGACATCAGTGACAAGTCTCCTTAACACATACACCCATTGCGCGACATTGGTAACACCTTTCCTTAACACATACGCCCATTGCGCGACATTGGTATCACCTTTCCTTAACACAAACGCCCATTGCGCGACATCGGTGGCATGTCTTTGGACCCAATCGTCTTTTACACGAGATCGCTGACACATTTTCTTCACACAGACACCCATTGCGCGACATCGGTGGCATGTCTTTTGAACCCAATCCTCTTTTACACGAGATCGCTGACACATTTTTTGAACCCGGTCGTCTTTTGTGCGACATTGGTAACAACTTTCCTTAACACATACGCCCATTGCGCGACATTGGTATCACCTTTCCTTAACACAAACGCCCATTGCGCGACATCGGTGGCATGCCTTTTGAACCCAATCGTCTTTTACACGAGATCGGTGACACATTTTCTGAACCCGGTCGTCTTTTGTGCGACATCATTGACAACAATTTTGAATCCAGGCACCCCTTGCGCGACATCGGTAACACTTTTTCTTCACACAGACACCCATTGCGCGACATCAGTGACAAGTCTTCTTAACACAAACACCTCTTGCGCGACATCGGTGACACTTTTTCTTCACACAGACACCCATTGCGCGACATCGGTGGCATGTCTTTTGAACCCAATCCTCTTTTACACGAGATCGCTGACACATTTTTTGAACCCGGTCGTCTTTTGTGCGACATTGGTAACAACTTTCCTTAACACATACGCCCATTGCGCGACATTGGTATCACCTTTCCTTAACACAAACGCCCATTGCGCGACATCGGTGGCATGCCTTTTGAACCCAATCGTCTTTTACACGAGATCGGTGACACATTTTCTGAACCCGGTCGTCTTTTGTGCGACATCATTGACAACAATTTTGAATCCAGGCACCCCTTGCGCGACATCGGTAACACTTTTTCTTCACACAGACACCCATTGCGCGACATCAGTGACAAGTCTCCTTAACACATACACCCATTGCGCGACATTGGTAACACCTTTCCTTAACACAAACGCCCATTGCGCGACATCGGTGGCATGTCTTTTGAACCCAATCCTCTTTTACACGAGATCGCTGACACATTTTTTGAACCCGTTCGTCTTTTGTGCGACATTGGTAACAACTTTCCTTAACACATACCCCCCTTGCGCGACATCGGTGACACTTTTTCTTAACACAGACACCCATTGCGCGACATCGGTGGCATGTCTTTTGAACCCAATCGCCTTTTGCACGAGATGGGTGACACGACATCTGAATCCGAACACCTTTGTGCGACATCGTTGACAACAATTCTGAATCCATGCACCCCTTGCGCGACATTGGTGACACCTCTTCCTAACACAGCCACACATTGCGCGTCATTGGTGACAAGTCTTCTTAACACAAACACCCCTTGCGCGACATCGGTGACACTTTTTCTTCACACAGACACCCATTGCGCGACATCAGTGACAAGTCTCCTTAACACATACACCCATTGCGCGACATTGGTAACACCTTTCCTTAACACATACGCCCATTGCGCGACATTGGTATCACCTTTCCTTAACACAAACGCCCATTGCGCGACATCGGTGGCATGTCTTTGGACCCAATCGTCTTTTACACGAGATCGCTGACACATTTTCTGAACCCGGTCGTCTTTTGTGCGACATTGGTAACAACTTTCCTTAACACATACACCCTTTGCGCGACATCAGTGACAAGTCTTCTTAACACAAACACCCCTTGCCGACATCGGTGACACTTTTTCTTAACACAGACACCCATTGCGCGACATCAGTGACAAGTCTTCTTAACACAAACACCCCTTGCGCGACATCGGTGACACTTTTTCTTCACACAGACACCCATTGCGCGACATCAGTGACAAGTCTCCTTAACACATACACCCATTGCGCGACATTGGTAACACCTTTCCTTAACACATACGCCCATTGCGCGACATTGGTATCACCTTTCCTTAACACAAACGCCCATTGCGCGACATCGGTGGCATGTCTTTTGAACCCAACCGTCTTTTACACGAGATCGGTGACACATTTTCTGAACCCGGTCGTCTTTTGTGCGACATCGTTGACAAAAATTCTGAATCCAGGCACCCCTTTCGCGACATCGGTGACACCTCTTCTTAACACAAACACCCCTTGCGCGACATCGGTGACACTTTTTCTTCACACAGACACCCATTGCGCGACATCAGTGACAAGTCTCCTTAACACATACACCCATTGCGCGACATTGGTAACACCTTTCCTTAACACATACACCCATTACGCGACATTGGTAACACCTTTCCTTAACACAAACGCCCATTGCGCGACATCGGTGGCACGTCTTTTGAACCCAATCGTCTTTTACACGAGATCGGTGACACGTTTTCTGAAACCGGTCGTCTTTTGTTCGACATTGGTAACAACTTTCCTTAACACATACACCCTTTGCGCGACTTCGTTGACACTTTTTCTTAACACAGACACCCATTGTGCGACATCGGTGGCATGTCTTCTGAACCCGATGGCCTTTTGCACGAAATCGGTGACACGACGTCTGAACCCGAACACCCTTTGTGCGACATCGTTGACAACAATTCTGAATCCGGGCACCCCTTGCGCGACATCGGTGACACTTTTTCTTAACACAGACACCCATTGCGCGACATCAGTGACAAGTCTTCTAAACCCGATCGCCTTTTGCACGAGATGGGTGACACGACATCTGAATCCGAACACCCTTTGTGCGACATCGTTGACAACAATTCTGAATCCAGGCACCCCTTGCGCGACATCGGTGACACTTTTTCTTCACACAGACACCCATTGCGCGACATCAGTGACAAGTCTCCTTAGCACATACACCCATTGCGCGACATTGGTAACACCTTTCCTTAACACATACGCCCATTGCGCGACATTGGTATCACCTTTCCTTAACACAAACGCCCATTGCGCGACATCGGTGGCATGTCTTTGGACCCAATCGTCTTTTACACGAGATCGGTGACACATTTTCTGAACCCGGCCGTCTTTTGTGCGACATTGGTAACAACTTTCCTTAACACATACACCCATTGCGCGACATCAGTGACAAGTCTTCTTAACACAAACACCCCTTGCGCGACATCGGTGACACTTTTTCTTCACACAGACACCCATTGCGCGACATCAGTGACAAGTCTCCTTAACACATACACCCATTGCGCGACATTGGTAACACCTTTCCTTAACACAAACGCCCATTGCGCGACATCGGTGGCATGTCTTTTGAACCCAATCGTCTTTTACACGAGATCGGTGACACATTTTCTGAACCCGGTCGTCTTTTGTGCGACATTGGTAACAACTTTCCTTAACACATACACCCTTTGCGCGACATCAGTGACAAGTCTTCTTAACACAAACACCCCTTGCCGACATCGGTGACACCTTTTCTTAACACAAACGCCCATTGCGCGACATCGGTGGCATGTCTTTTGAACCCAACCGTCTTTTACACGAGATCGCTGACACATTTTCCGAACCCGGACGTCTTTTGTGCGACATTGGTAACAACTTTCCTTAACACATACACCCATTGCGCGACATTGGTAACACCTTTCCTTAACACATACGCCCATTGCGCGACATTGGTATCACCTTTCCTTAACACAAACGCCCATTGCGCGACATCGGTGGCATGCCTTTTGAACCCAATCGTCTTTTACACGAGATCGGTGACACATTTTCTGAACCCGGTCGTCTTTTGTGCGACATCATTGACAACAATTTTGAATCCAGGCACCCCTTGCGCGACATCGGTAACACTTTTTCTTCACACAGACACCCATTGCGCGACATCAGTGACAAGTCTCCTTAACACATACACCCATTGCGCGACATTGGTAACACCTTTCCTTAACACAAACGCCCATTGCGCGACATCGGTGGCATGTCTTTTGAACCCAATCCTCTTTTACACGAGATCGCTGACACATTTTTTGAACCCGTTCGTCTTTTGTGCGACATTGGTAACAACTTTCCTTAACACATACCCCCCTTGCGCGACATCGGTGACACTTTTTCTTAACACAGACACCCATTGCGCGACATCGGTGGCATGTCTTTTGAACCCAATCGCCTTTTGCACGAGATGGGTGACACGACATCTGAATCCGAACACCTTTGTGCGACATCGTTGACAACAATTCTGAATCCATGCACCCCTTGCGCGACATTGGTGACACCTCTTCCTAACACAGCCACACATTGCGCGTCATTGGTGACAAGTCTTCTTAACACAAACACCCCTTGCGCGACATCGGTGACACTTTTTCTTCACACAGACACCCATTGCGCGACATCAGTGACAAGTCTCCTTAACACATACACCCATTGCGCGACATTGGTAACACCTTTCCTTAACACATACGCCCATTGCGCGACATTGGTATCACCTTTCCTTAACACAAACGCCCATTGCGCGACATCGGTGGCATGTCTTTGGACCCAATCGTCTTTTACACGAGATCGCTGACACATTTTCTGAACCCGGTCGTCTTTTGTGCGACATTGGTAACAACTTTCCTTAACACATACACCCTTTGCGCGACATCAGTGACAAGTCTTCTTAACACAAACACCCCTTGCCGACATCGGTGACACTTTTTCTTAACACAGACACCCATTGCGCGACATCAGTGACAAGTCTTCTTAACACAAACACCCCTTGCGCGACATCGGTGACACTTTTTCTTCACACAGACACCCATTGCGCGACATCAGTGACAAGTCTCCTTAACACATACACCCATTGCGCGACATTGGTAACACCTTTCCTTAACACATACGCCCATTGCGCGACATTGGTATCACCTTTCCTTAACACAAACGCCCATTGCGCGACATCGGTGGCATGTCTTTTGAACCCAACCGTCTTTTACACGAGATCGGTGACACATTTTCTGAACCCGGTCGTCTTTTGTGCGACATCGTTGACAAAAATTCTGAATCCAGGCACCCCTTTCGCGACATCGGTGACACCTCTTCTTAACACACACACCCATTGCGCAACATTGGTAACACCTTTCCTTAACACATACACCCATTACGCGACATTGGTAACACCTTTCCTTAACACAAACGCCCATTGCGCGACATCGGTGGCACGTCTTTTGAACCCAATCGTCTTTTACACGAGATCGGTGACACGTTTTCTGAAACCGGTCGTCTTTTGTTCGACATTGGTAACAACTTTCCTTAACACATACACCCTTTGCGCGACTTCGTTGACACTTTTTCTTAACACAGACACCCATTGTGCGACATCGGTGGCATGTCTTCTGAACCCGATGGCCTTTTGCACGAAATCGGTGACACGACGTCTGAACCCGAACACCCTTTGTGCGACATCGTTGACAACAATTCTGAATCCGGGCACCCCTTGCGCGACATCGGTGACACTTTTTCTTAACACAGACACCCATTGCGCGACATCAGTGACAAGTCTTCTAAACCCGATCGCCTTTTGCACGAGATGGGTGACACGACATCTGAATCCGAACACCCTTTGTGCGACATCGTTGACAACAATTCTGAATCCAGGCACCCCTTGCGCGACATCGGTGACACTTTTTCTTCACACAGACACCCATTGCGCGACATCAGTGACAAGTCTCCTTAGCACATACACCCATTGCGCGACATTGGTAACACCTTTCCTTAACACATACGCCCATTGCGCGACATTGGTATCACCTTTCCTTAACACAAACGCCCATTGCGCGACATCGGTGGCATGTCTTTGGACCCAATCGTCTTTTACACGAGATCGGTGACACATTTTCTGAACCCGGCCGTCTTTTGTGCGACATTGGTAACAACTTTCCTTAACACATACACCCATTGCGCGACATCAGTGACAAGTCTTCTTAACACAAACACCCCTTGCGCGACATCGGTGACACTTTTTCTTCACACAGACACCCATTGCGCGACATCAGTGACAAGTCTCCTTAACACATACACCCATTGCGCGACATTGGTAACACCTTTCCTTAACACAAACGCCCATTGCGCGACATCGGTGGCATGTCTTTTGAACCCAATCGTCTTTTACACGAGATCGGTGACACATTTTCTGAACCCGGTCGTCTTTTGTGCGACATTGGTAACAACTTTCCTTAACACATACACCCTTTGCGCGACATCAGTGACAAGTCTTCTTAACACAAACACCCCTTGCCGACATCGGTGACACCTTTTCTTAACACAAACGCCCATTGCGCGACATCGGTGGCATGTCTTTTGAACCCAACCGTCTTTTACACGAGATCGCTGACACATTTTCCGAACCCGGACGTCTTTTGTGCGACATTGGTAACAACTTTCCTTAACACATACACCCATTGCGCGACATTGGTAACACCTTTCCTTAACACATACGCCCATTGCGCGACATTGGTATCACCTTTCCTTAACACAAACGCCCATTGCGCGACATCGGTGGCATGTCTTTTGAACCCAACCGTCTTTTACACGAGATCGGTGACACATTTTCTGAACCCGGTCGTCTTTTGTGCGACATCGTTGACAAAAATTCTGAATCCAGGCACCCCTTTCGCGACATCGGTGACACCTCTTCTTAACACACACACCCATTGCGCAACATTGGTAACACCTTTCCTTAACACATACACCCATTACGCGACATTGGTAACACCTTTCCTTAACACAAACGCCCATTGCGCGACATCGGTGGCACGTCTTTTGAACCCAATCGTCTTTTACACGAGATCGGTGACACGTTTTCTGAACCCGGTCGTCTTTTGTTCGACATTGGTAACAACTTTCCTTAACACATACACCCATTACGCGACATTGGTAACACTTTTTCTTAACACAGACACCCATTGTGCGACATCGGTGACACCTTTTCTTAACACAAACGCCCATTGCGCGACATCGGTGGCATGTCTTTTGAACCCAATCGCCTTTTGCACGAGATGGGTGACACGACATGTGAATCCGAACACCTTTGTGCGACATCGTTGACAACAATTCTGAATCCATGCACCCCTTGCGCGACATTGGTGGCACCTCTTCCTAACACAGCCACACATTGCGCGTCATTGGTGACAAGTCTTCTTAACACAAACGCCCATTGCGCGACATCGGTGGCATGTCTTCTGAACCCGATGGCCTTTTGCACGAAATCGGTGACACGACGTCTGAACCCGAACACCCTTTGTGCGACATGGTTGACAACAATTCTGAATCCGGGCACCCTTTGCGCGACTTCGTTGACACTTTTTCTTAACACAGACACCCATTGTGCGACATCGGTGGCATGTCTTCTGAACCCGATGGCCTTTTGCACGAAATCGGTGACACGACGTCTGAACCCGAACACCTTTGTGCGACATCGTTGACAACAATTCTGAATCCAGGCACCACTTTCGCGACATCGGTGACACCTCTTCTTAACACACACACCCATTGCGCAACATTGGTAACACCTTTCCTTAACAGATACACCCATTACGCGACATTGGTAACACCTTTCCTTAACACAAACGCCCATTGCGCGACATCGGTGGCACGTCTTTTGAACCCAATCTTCTTTTACACGAGATCGGTGACACATTTTCTGAACCCGGTCGTCTTTTGTGCGACATTGGTAACAACTTTCCTTAACACATACACCCTTTGCGCGACTTCGTTGACACTTTTTCTTAACACAGACACCCATTGTGCGACATCGGTGGCATGTCTTCTGAACCCGATGGCCTTTTGCACGAAATCGGTGACACGACGTCTGAACCCGAACACCCTTTGTGCGACATCGTTGACAACAATTCTGAATCCGGGCACCCCTTGCGCGACATCGGTGACACTTTTTCTTAACACAGACACCCATTGCGCGACATCAGTGACAAGTCTTCTAAACCCGATCGCCTTTTGCACGAGATGGGTGACACGACATCTGAATCCGAACACCCTTTGTGCGACATCGTTGACAACAATTCTGAATCCAGGCACCCCTTGCGCGACATCAGTGACAAGTCTCCTTAACAAATACGCCCATTGCGCGACATTGGTATCACCTTTCCTTAACACAAACGCCCATTGCGCGACATCGGTGGCATGTCTTTGGACCCAATCGTCTTTTACACGAGATCGGTGACACATTTTCTGAACCCGGCCGTCTTTTGTGCGACATTGGTAACAACTTTCCTTAACACATACACCCATTGCGCGACATCAGTGACAAGTCTTCTTAACACAAACACCCCTTGCGCGACATCGGTGACACTTTTTCTTCACATAGACACCCATTGCGCGACATCGGTGGCATGTCTTTTGAACCCAATCGCCTTTTGCACGAGATGGGTGACACGACATCTGAATCCGAACACCTTTGTGCGACATCGCTGACAACAATTCTGAATCCAGGCACCCCTTGCGCGACATTGGTGACACCTCTTCCTAACACAGATACCCGTTGCGCAGCATCGGTGACACGTCTCCTAAACCCGATAGCCTTTTGCACGAGATGGGTGACACGACATCTGAATCCGAACACCCTTTGTGCGACATCGTTGACAACAATTCTGAATCCAGGCACCCTTTGTGCGACATCGTTGACAACAATTCTGAATCCAGGCACCCCTTGCGCGACATCGGTAACACTTTTTCTTAACACAGACACCCATTGCGCGACATCAGTGACAAGTCTTCTTAACACAAACACCCCTTGCGCGACATCGGTGACACTTTTTCTTCACACAGACACCCATTGCGCGACATCAGTGACAAGTCTCCTTAACACATACACCCATTGCGCGACATTGGTAACACCTTTCCTTAACACATACGCCCATTGCGCGACATTGGTATCACCTTTCCTTAACACAAACGCCCATTGCGCGACATCGGTGGCATGTCTTTGGACCCAATCGTCTTTTACACGAGATCGCTGACACATTTTCTGAACCCGGTCGTCTTTTGTGCGACATTGGTAACAACTTTCCTTAACACATACACCCTTTGCGCGACATCAGTGACAAGTCTTCTTAACACAAACACCCCTTGCCGACATCGGTGACACTTTTTCTTCACATAGACACCCATTGCGCGACATCGGTGGCATGTCTTTTGAACCCAATCGCCTTTTGCACGAGATGGGTGACACGACATCTGAATCCGAACACCTTTGTGCGACATCGCTGACAACAATTCTAAATCCAGGCACCCCTTGCGCGACATCAGTGACAAGTCTCCTTAACACATACACCCATTGCGCGACATTGGTGATACTTTTTCTTAACATAGACACCCACTACGCGACATTGGTAATACCTTTTCTTAACACAGACCCGCATTGCGAGACACAGGTGGCATGTCTTTTGAACCCAGTCGTCTTTTACACGAGATCGGTGACACATTTTCTGAACCCGGTCGTCTTTTGTGCGACATTGGTAACAGCTTTCCTTAACACATACACCCTTTGCGCGACTTCGTTGACACTTTTTCTTAACACAGACACCCATTGTGCGACATCGGTGACACCCCTTCTTAACACAGACACCCATTGCGCGACATCGGTGGCATGTCTTCTGAACCCGATGGCCTTTTGCACGAAATCGGTGACACGACGTCTAAACCCGAACACCCTTTGTGCGACATCGTTGACAAAAATTCTGAATCCAGGCACCCCTCTCGCGACATCGGTGACACCTCTTCTTAACACATACACCCATTGCGCGACATTGGTAACTCCTTTCCTTAACACATACACCCATTACGCGACATTGGTAACACCTTTCCTTAACACAAACGCCCATTGCGCGACATCGGTGGCATGTCTTTTGAACCCAATCGTCTTTTACACGAGATCGGTGACACATTTTCTGAACCCGGTCGTCTTTTGTGCGACATTGGTAACAACCTTCCTTAACACATACACCCTTTGCGCGACATCAGTGACAAGTCTTCTTAACACAAACACCCCTTGCCGGCATCGGTGACACCTTTTCTTAACACAAACGCCCATTGCGCGACATCGGTGGCATGTCTTTTGAACCCAATCGCCTTTTGCACGAGATGGGTGACACGACATGTGAATCCGAACACCTTTGTGCGACATCGTTGACAACAATTCTGAATCCATGCACCCCTTGCGCGACATTGGTGGCACCTCTTCCTAACACAGCCACACATTGCGCGTCATTGGTGACAAGTCTTCTTAACACAAACACCCCTTGCGCGACATCGGTGACACTTTTTCTTCACACAGACACCCATTGCGCGACATCAGTGACCAGTCTCCTTAACACATACACCCATTGCGCGACATTGGTATCATCTTTCCTTAACACAAACGCCCATTGCGCGACATCGGTGGCATGTCTTTTGAACCCAATCGTCTTTTACACGAGATCGGTGAATCATTTTCTGAACCCGGTCGTCTTTTGTGCGACATCGTTGACAACAATTCTGAATCCAGGCACACCTTGCGCGACATCGGTAACACTTCTTCTTAACACAGACACCCATTGCGCGACATCAGTGACAAGTCTTCTTAACACAAACACCTCTTGCGCGACATCGGTGACACTTTTTCTTCACACAGACACCCATTGCGCGACATCGGTGGCATGTCTTTTGAACCCAATCCTCTTTTACACGAGATCGCTGACACATTTTTTGAACCCGGTCGTCTTTTGTGCGACATTGGTAACAACTTTCCTTAACACATACGCCCATTGCGCGACATTGGTATCACCTTTCCTTAACACAAACGCCCATTGCGCGACATCGGTGGCATGCCTTTTGAACCCAATCGTCTTTTACACGAGATCGGTGACACATTTTCTGAACCCGGTCGTCTTTTGTGCGACATCATTGACAACAATTTTGAATCCAGGCACCCCTTGCGCGACATCGGTAACACTTTTTCTTCACACAGACACCCATTGCGCGACATCAGTGACAAGTCTCCTTAACACAAACGCCCATTGCGCGACATCGGTGGCATGTCTTTTGAACCCAATCCTCTTTTACACGAGATCGCTGACACATTTTTTGAACCCGTTCGTCTTTTGTGCGACATTGGTAACAACTTTCCTTAACACATACCCCCCTTGCGCGACATTGGTGGCACCTCTTCCTAACACAGCCACACATTGCGCGTCATTGGTGACAAGTCTTCTTAACACAAACACCCCTTGCGCGACATCGGTGACACTTTTTCTTCACACAGACACCCATTGCGCGACATCAGTGACTAGTCTCCTTAACACATACACCCATTGCGCGACATTGGTATCATCTTTCCTTAACACAAACGCCCATTGCGCGACATCGGTGGCATGTCTTTTGAACCCAATCGTCTTTTACACGAGATCGGTGAATCATTTTCTGAACCCGGTCGTCTTTTGTGCGACATCGTTGACAACAATTCTGAATCCAGGCACACCTTGCGCGACATCGGTAACACTTCTTCTTAACACAGACACCCATTGCGCGACATCAGTGACAAGTCTTCTTAACACAAACACCTCTTGCGCGACATCGGTGACACTTTTTCTTCACACAGACACCCATTGCGCGACATCGGTGGCATGTCTTTTGAACCCAATCCTCTTTTACACGAGATCGCTGACACATTTTTTGAACCCGGTCGTCTTTTGTGCGACATTGGTAACAACTTTCCTTAACACATACGCCCATTGCGCGACATTGGTATCACCTTTCCTTAACACAAACGCCCATTGCGCGACATCGGTGGCATGCCTTTTGAACCCAATCGTCTTTTACACGAGATCGGTGACACATTTTCTGAACCCGGTCGTCTTTTGTGCGACATCATTGACAACAATTTTGAATCCAGGCACCCCTTGCGCGACATCGGTAACACTTTTTCTTCACACAGACACCCATTGCGCGACATCAGTGACAAGTCTCCTTAACACATACACCCATTGCGCGACATTGGTAACACCTTTCCTTAACACAAACGCCCATTGCGCGACATCGGTGGCATGTCTTTTGAACCCAATCCTCTTTTACACGAGATCGCTGACACATTTTTTGAACCCGTTCGTCTTTTGTGCGACATTGGTAACAACTTTCCTTAACACATACCCCCCTTGCGCGACATCGGTGACACTTTTTCTTAACACAGACACCCATTGCGCGACATCGGTGGCATGTCTTTTGAACCCAATCGCCTTTTGCACGAGATGGGTGACACGACATCTGAATCCGAACACCTTTGTGCGACATCGTTGACAACAATTCTGAATCCATGCACCCCTTGCGCGACATTGGTGACACCTCTTCCTAACACAGCCACACATTGCGCGTCATTGGTGACAAGTCTTCTTAACACAAACACCCCTTGCGCGACATCGGTGACACTTTTTCTTCACACAGACACCCATTGCGCGACATCAGTGACAAGTCTCCTTAACACATACACCCATTGCGCGACATTGGTAACACCTTTCCTTAACACATACGCCCATTGCGCGACATTGGTATCATCTTTCCTTAACACAAACGCCCATTGCGCGACATCGGTGGCATGTCTTTTGAACCCAATCGTCTTTTACACGAGATCGGTGACACATTTTCTGAACCCGGTCGTCTTTTGTGCGACATCGTTGACAACAATTCTGAATCCATGCACCCCTTGCGCGACATTGGTGACACCTCTTCCTAACACAGCCACACATTGCGCGTCATTGGTGACAAGTCTTCTTAACACAAACACCCCTTGCGCGACATCGGTGACACTTTTTCTTCACACAGACACCCATTGCGCGACATCAGTGACAAGTCTCCTTAACACATACACCCATTGCGCGACATTGGTAACACCTTTCCTTAACACAAACGCCCATTGCGCGACATCGGTGGCATGTCTTTTGAACCCAATCCTCTTTTACACGAGATCGCTGACACATTTTTTGAACCCGTTCGTCTTTTGTGCGACATTGGTAACAACTTTCCTTAACACATACCCCCCTTGCGCGACATCGGTGACACTTTTTCTTAACACAGACACCCATTGCGCGACATCGGTGGCATGTCTTTTGAACCCAATCGCCTTTTGCACGAGATGGGTGACACGACATCTGAATCCGAACACCTTTGTGCGACATCGTTGACAACAATTCTGAATCCATGCATTCCTTGCGCGACATTGGTGACACCTCTTCCTAACACAGCCACACATTGCGCGTCATTGGTGACAAGTCTTCTTAACACAAACACCCCTTGCGCGACATCGGTGACACTTTTTCTTCACACAGACACCCATTGCGCGACATCAGTGACAAGTCTCCTTAACACATACACCCATTGCGCGACATTGGTAACACCTTTCCTTAACACATACGCCCATTGCGCGACATTGGTATCATCTTTCCTTAACACAAACGCCCATTGCGCGACATCGGTGGCATGTCTTTTGAACCCAATCGTCTTTTACACGAGATCGGTGACACATTTTCTGAACCCGGTCGTCTTTTGTGCGACATCGTTGACAACAATTCTGAATCCATGCACCCCTTGCGCGACATTGGTGACACCTCTTCCTAACACAGCCACACATTGCGCGTCATTGGTGACAAGTCTTCTTAACACAAACACCCCTTGCGCGACATCGGTGACACTTTTTCTTCACACAGACATCCATTGCGCGACATCAGTGACAAGTCTCCTTAACACATACACCCATTGCGCGACATTGGTAACACCTTTCCTTAACACATACGCCCATTGCGCGACATTGGTATCATCTTTCCTTAACACAAACGCCCATTGCGCGACATCGGTGGCATGTCTTTTGAACCCAATCGTCTTATACACGAGATCGGTGAATCATTTTCTGAACCCGGTCGTCTTTTGTGCGACATCGTTGACAACAATTCTGAATCCAGGCACACCTTGCGCGACATCGGTAACACTTCTTCTTAACACAGACACCCATTGCGCGACATCAGTGACAAGTCTTCTTAACACAAACACCTCTTGCGCGACATCGGTGACACTTTTTCTTCACACAGACACCCATTGCGCGACATCGGTGGCATGTCTTTTGAACCCAATCCTCTTTTACACGAGATCGCTGACACATTTTTTGAACCCGGTCGTCTTTTGTGCGACATTGGTAACAACTTTCCTTAACACATACGCCCATTGCGCGACATTGGTATCACCTTTCCTTAACACAAACGCCCATTGCGCGACATCGGTGGCATGTCTTTTGAACCCAATCGCCTTTTGCACGAGATGGGTGACACGACATCTGAATCCGAACACCTTTGTGCGACATCGTTGACAGCAATTCTGAATCCAGGCACCCCTTGCGCGACATTGGTGACACCTCTTCCTAACACAGACACCCATTGCGCGTCATTGGTGACACATTTTCTTAACACGTCCCCCATTGTGCGACATCGGTGAAAACAATTCGGAATCCAATCACCCCTTACGTGACATTGGTGACACCTTTTCTCAACACAGACACCCGTTGCGCGACATTGGTAACACCTTTCCTTAACACATACACCCATTACGCGTCATTGGTGACACATTTTCTTAACACGTCCCCCATTGTGCGACATCGGTGAAAACAATTCGGAATCCAATCACCCCTTACGTGACATTGGTGACACCTTTCCTTAACACAAACGCCCATTGCGCGACATCGGTGGCATGTCTTTGGACCCAATCGTCTTTTACACGAGATCGCTGACACATTTTCTGAACCCGGTCGTCTTTTGTGCGACATTGGTAACAACTTTCCTTAACACATACACCCTTTGCGCGACATCAGTGACAAGTCTTCTTAACACAAACACCCCTTGCCGACATCGGTGACACCTTTTCTTAGCACAAACGCCCATTGCGCGACATCGGTGGCATGTCTTTTGAACCCAACCGTCTTTTACACGAGATCGCTGACACATTTTCTGAACCCGGACGTCTTTTGTGCGACATTGGTAACAACTTTCCTTAACACATACACCCTTTGCGCGACATCAGTGACAAGTCTTCTTAACACATACACCCATTGCGCGACATTGGTAACACCTTTCCTTAACACATACGCCCATTGCGCGACATTGGTATCACCTTTCCTTAACACAAACGCACATTGCGCGACATCGGTGGCATGTCTTTTGAACCCAACCGTCTTTTACACGAGATCGGTGACACATTTTCTGAACCCGGTCGTCTTTTGTGCGACATTGGTAACAACTTTCCTTAACACATACACCCTTTGCGCGACATCAGTGACAAGTCTTCTTAACACAAACACCCCTTGCCGACATCGGTGACACTTTTTCTTCACACAGACACCCATTGCGCGACATCAGTGACAAGTCTCCTTAACACATACACCCATTGCGCGACATTGGTGATACTTTTTCTTAACATAGACACCCACTACGCGACATTGGTAATACCTTTTCTTAACACAAACGCCCATTGCGCGACATCGGTGGCATGTCTTTTGAACCCAATCGTCTTTTACACGAAATCGCTGACACATTTTCTGAACCCGGTCGTCTTTTGTGCGACATTGGTAACAACTTTCCTTAACACATACACCCTTTGCGCGACTTCGTTGACACTTTTTCTTAACACAGACACCCATTGTGCGACATCGGTGACACCCCTTCTTAACACAGACACCCATTGCGCGACATCGGTGGCATGCCTTCTGAACCCGATGGCCTTTTGCACGAAATCGGTGACACGACGTCTAAACCCGAACACCCTTTGTGCGACATCGTTGACAAAAATTCTGAATCCAGGCACCCCTCTCACGACATCGGTGACACCTCTTCTTAACACATACACCCATTGCGCGACATTGGTAACTCCTTTCCTTAACACATTCACCCATTACGCGACATTGGTAACACCTTTCCTTAACACAAACGCCCATTGCGCGACATCGGTGGCATGTCTTTTGAACCCAATCATCTTTTACACGAGATCGGTGACACATTTTCTGAACCCGGTCGTCTTTTGTGCGACATTGGTAACAACTTTCCTTAACACATACACCCTTTGCGCGACATCAGTGACAAGTCTTCTTAACACAAACACCCCTTGCCGACATCGGTGACACCTTTTTTTAACACAAACGCCCATTGCGCGACATCGGTGGCATGTCTTTTGAACCCAACCGTCTTTACACGAGATCGCTGACACATTTTCTGAACCCGGTCGTCTTTTGTTCGACATTGGTAACAACTTTCCTTAACACATACACCCTTTGCGCGACTTCGTTGACACTTTTTCTTAACACAGACACCCATTGTGCGACATCGGTGGCATGTCTTCTGAACCCGATGGCCTTTTGCACGAAATCGGTGACACGACGTCTGAACCCGAACACCTTTGTGCGACATCGTTGACAACAATTCTGAATCCAGGCACCCCTTTCGCGACATCGGTGACACCTCTTCTTAACACACACACCCATTGCGCAACATTGGTAACACCTTTCCTTAACACATACACCCATTACGCGACATTGGTAACACCTTTCCTTAACACAAACGCCCATTGCGCGACATCGGTGGCATGTCTTTGGACCCAATCGTCTTTTACACGAGATCGGTGACACATTTTCTGAACCCGGTCGTCTTTTGTGCGACATTGGTAACAACTTTCCTTAACACATACACCCTTTGCGCGACATCAGTGACAAGTCTTCTTAACACAAACACCCCTTGCCGACATCGGTGACACTTTTTCTTCACACAGACACCCATTGCGCGACATCAGTGACAAGTCTCCTTAACACATACACCCATTGCGCGACATTGGTGATACTTTTTCTTAACATAGACACCCACTACGCGACATTGGTAATACCTTTTCTTAACACAAACGCCCATTGCGCGACATCGGTGGCATGTCTTTTGAACCCAATCGTCTTTTACACGAAATCGCTGACACATTTTCTGAACCCGGTCGTCTTTTGTGCGACATTGGTAACAACTTTCCTTAACACATACACCCTTTGCGCGACTTCGTTGACACTTTTTCTTAACACAGACACCCATTGCGCGACATCGGTGGCATGCCTTCTGAACCCGATGGCCTTTTGCACGAAATCGGTGACACGACGTCTAAACCCGAACACCCTTTGTGCGACATCGTTGACAAAAATTCTGAATCCAGGCACCCCTCTCACGACATCGGTGACACCTCTTCTTAACACATACACCCATTGCGCGACATTGGTAACTCCTTTCCTTAACACATTCACCCATTACGCGACATTGGTAACACCTTTCCTTAACACAAACGCCCATTGCGCGACATCGGTGGCATGTCTTTTGAACCCAATCGTCTTTTACACGAGATCGGTGACACATTTTCTGAACCCGGTCGTCTTTTGTGCGACATTGGTAACAACTTTCCTTAACACATACACCCTTTGCGCGACATCAGTGACAAGTCTTCTTAACACAAACACCCCTTGCCGACATCGGTGACACCTTTTTTTAACACAAACGCCCATTGCGCGACATCGGTGGCATGTCTTTTGAACCCAACCGTCTTTACACGAGATCGCTGACACATTTTCTGAACCCGGTCGTCTTTTGTTCGACATTGGTAACAACTTTCCTTAACACATACACCCTTTGCGCGACTTCGTTGACACTTTTTCTTAACACAGACACCCATTGTGCGACATCGGTGGCATGTCTTCTGAACCCGATGGCCTTTTGCACGAAATCGGTGACACGACGTCTGAACCCGAACACCTTTGTGCGACATCGTTGACAACAATTCTGAATCCAGGCACCCCTTTCGCGACATCGGTGACACCTCTTCTTAACACACACACCCATTGCGCAACATTGGTAACACCTTTCCTTAACACATACACCCATTACGCGACATTGGTAACACCTTTCCTTAACACAAACGCCCATTGCGCGACATCGTTGACAACAATTCTGAATCCGGGCACCCCTTGCGCGACATCGGTGACACTTTTTCTTAACACAGACACCCATTGCGCGACATCAGTGACAAGTCTTCTAAACCCGATCGCCTTTTGCACGAGATGGGTGACACGACATCTGAATCCGAACACCCTTTGTGCGACATCGTTGACAACAATTCTGAATCCAGGCACCCCTTGCGCGACATCGGTGACACTTTTTCTTCACACAGACACCCATTGCGCGACATCAGTGACAAGTCTTCTAAACCCGATCGCCTTTTGCACGAGATGGGTGACACGACATCTGAATCCGAACACCCTTTGTGCGACATCGTTGACAACAATTCTGAATCCAGGCACCCCTTGCGCGACATCAGTGACAAGTCTCCTTAACACATACACCCATTGCGCGACATTGGTAACACCTTTCCTTAACACATACGCCCATTGCGCGACATTGGTATCACCTTTCCTTAACACAAACGCCCATTGCGCGACATCGGTGGCATGTCTTTGGACCCAATCGTCTTCTACACGAGATCGGTGACACATTTTCTGAACCCGGCCGTCTTTTGTGCGACATTGGTAACAACTTTCCTTAACACATACACCCATTGCGCGACATCAGTGACAAGTCTTCTTAACACAAACACCCCTTGCGCGACATCGGTGACACTTTTTCTTCACACAGACACCCATTGCGCGACATCAGTGACAAGTCTCCTTAACACATACACCCATTGCGCGACATTGGTAACACCTTTCCTTAACACATACGCCCATTGCGCGACATTGGTATCACCTTTCCTTAACACAAACGCCCATTGCGCGACATCGGTGGCATGTCTTTGGACCCAATCGTCTTTTACACGAGATCGGTGACACATTTTCTGAACCCGGCCGTCTTTTGTGCGACATTGGTAACAACTTTCCTTAACACATACACCCATTGCGCGACATCAGTGACAAGTCTTCTTAACACAAACACCCCTTGCGCGACATCGGTGACACTTTTTCTTCACACAGACACCCATTGCGCGACATCGGTGGCATGTCTTTTGAACCCAATCGCCTTTTGCACGAGATGGGTGACACGACATCTGAATCCGAACACCTTTGTGCGACATCGCTGACAACAATTCTGAATCCAGGCACCCCTTGCGCGACATTGGTGACACCTCTTCCTAACACAGACACCCGTTGCGCAGCATCGGTGACACGTCTCCTAAACCCGATAGCCTTTTGCACGAGATGGGTGACACGACATCTGAATCCGAACACCCTTTGTGCGACATCGTTGACAACAATTCTGAATCCAGGCACCCTTTGTGCGACATCGTTGACAACAATTCTGAATCCAGGCACCCCTTGCGCGACATCGGTAACACTTTTTCTTAACACAGACACCCATTGCACGACATCAGTGACAAGTCTTCTTAACACAAACACCCCTTGCGCGACATCGGTGACACTTTTTCTTCACACAGACACCCATTGCGCGACATCAGTGACAAGTCTCCTTAACACATACACCCATTGCGCGACATTGGTAACACCTTTCCTTAACACATACGCCCATTGCGCGACATCGGTGGCATGCCTTCTGAACCCGATGGCCTTTTGCACAAAATCGGTGACACGACGTCTAAACCCGAACACCCTTTGTGCGACATCGTTGACAAAAATTCTGAATCCAGGCACCCCTCTCGCGACATCGGTGACACCTCTTCTTAACACATACACCCATTGCGCGACATTGGTAACTCCTTTCCTTAACACATTCACCCATTACGCGACATTGGTAACACCTTTCCTTAACACAAACGCCCATTGCGCGACATCGGTGGCATGTCTTTTGAACCCAATCGTCTTTTACACGAGATCGGTGACACATTTTCTGAACCCGGTCGTCTTTTGTGCGACATTGGTAACAACTTTCCTTAACACATACACCCTTTGCGCGACATCAGTGACAAGTCTTCTTAACACAAACACCCATTGCGCGACATCAGTGACAAGTCTCCTTAACACATACACCCATTGCGCGACATTGGTAACACCTTTCCTTAACACAAACGCCCATTGCGCGACATCGGTGGCATGTCTTTTGAACCCAATCCTCTTTTACACGAGATCGCTGACACATTTTCTGAACCCGGTCGTCTTTTGTGCGACATTGGTAACAACTTTCCTTAACACATACACCCTTTGCGCGACTTCGTTGACACTTTTTCTTAACACAGACACCCATTGTGCGACATCGGTGACACCCGTTCTTAACACAGACACCCATTGCGCGACATCGGTGGCATGCCTTCTGAACCCGATGGCCTTTTGCACGAAATCGGTGACACGACGTCTAAACCCGAACACCCTTTGTGCGACATCGTTGACAAAAATTCTGAATCCAGGCACCCCTCTCACGACATCGGTGACACCTCTTCTTAACACATACACCCATTGCGCGACATTGGTAACTCCTTTCCTTAACACATTCACCCATTACGCGACATTGGTAACACCTTTCCTTAACACAAACGCCCATTGCGCGACATCGGTGGCATGTCTTTTGAACCCAATCGTCTTTTACACGAGATCGGTGACACATTTTCTGAACCCGGTCGTCTTTTGTGCGACATTGGTAACAACTTTCCTTAACACATACACCCTTTGCGCGACATCAGTGACAAGTCTTCTTAACACAAACACCCATTGCGCGACATCAGTGACAAGTCTCCTTAACACATACACCCATTGCGCGACATTGGTAACACCTTTCCTTAACACAAACGCCCATTGCGCGACATCGGTGGCATGTCTTTTGAACCCAATCCTCTTTTACACGAGATCGCTGACACATTTTCTGAACCCGGTCGTCTTTTGTGCGACATTGGTAACAACTTTCCTTAACACATACACCCTTTGCGCGACTTCGTTGACACTTTTTCTTAACACAGACACCCATTGTGCGACATCGGTGACACCCGTTCTTAACACAGACACCCATTGCGCGACATCGGTGGCATGCCTTCTGAACCCGATGGCCTTTTGCACGAGATGGGTGACACGACATCTGAATCCGAACACCCTTTGTGCGACATCGTTGACAACAATTCTGAATCCAGGCACCCCTTGCGCGACATCAGTGACAAGTCTCCTTAACACATACACCCATTGCGCGACATTGGTAACACCTTTCCTTAACACATACGCCCATTGCGCGACATTGGTATCACCTTTCCTTAACACAAACGCCCATTGCGCGACATCGGTGGCATGTCTTTGGACCCAATCGTCTTCTACACGAGATCGGTGACACATTTTCTGAACCCGGCCGTCTTTTGTGCGACATTGGTAACAACTTTCCTTAACACATACACCCATTGCGCGACATCAGTGACAAGTCTTCTTAACACAAACACCCCTTGCGCGACATCGGTGACACTTTTTCTTCACACAGACACCCATTGCGCGACATCAGTGACAAGTCTCCTTAACACATACACCCATTGCGCGACATTGGTAACACCTTTCCTTAACACATACGCCCATTGCGCGACATTGGTATCACCTTTCCTTAACACAAACGCCCATTGCGCGACATCGGTGGCATGTCTTTGGACCCAATCGTCTTTTACACGAGATCGGTGACACATTTTCTGAACCCGGCCGTCTTTTGTGCGACATTGGTAACAACTTTCCTTAACACATACACCCATTGCGCGACATCAGTGACAAGTCTTCTTAACACAAACACCCCTTGCGCGACATCGGTGACACTTTTTCTTCACACAGACACCCATTGCGCGACATCGGTGGCATGTCTTTTGAACCCAATCGCCTTTTGCACGAGATGGGTGACACGACATCTGAATCCGAACACCTTTGTGCGACATCGCTGACAACAATTCTGAATCCAGGCACCCCTTGCGCGACATTGGTGACACCTCTTCCTAACACAGACACCCGTTGCGCAGCATCGGTGACACGTCTCCTAAACCCGATAGCCTTTTGCACGAGATGGGTGACACGACATCTGAATCCGAACACCCTTTGTGCGACATCGTTGACAACAATTCTGAATCCAGGCACCCTTTGTGCGACATCGTTGACAACAATTCTGAATCCAGGCACCCCTTGCGCGACATCGGTAACACTTTTTCTTAACACAGACACCCATTGCACGACATCAGTGACAAGTCTTCTTAACACAAACACCCCTTGCGCGACATCGGTGACACTTTTTCTTCACACAGACACCCATTGCGCGACATCAGTGACAAGTCTCCTTAACACATACACCCATTGCGCGACATTGGTAACACCTTTCCTTAACACATACGCCCATTGCGCGACATCGGTGGCATGCCTTCTGAACCCGATGGCCTTTTGCACAAAATCGGTGACACGACGTCTAAACCCGAACACCCTTTGTGCGACATCGTTGACAAAAATTCTGAATCCAGGCACCCCTCTCGCGACATCGGTGACACCTCTTCTTAACACATACACCCATTGCGCGACATTGGTAACTCCTTTCCTTAACACATTCACCCATTACGCGACATTGGTAACACCTTTCCTTAACACAAACGCCCATTGCGCGACATCGGTGGCATGTCTTTTGAACCCAATCGTCTTTTACACGAGATCGGTGACACATTTTCTGAACCCGGTCGTCTTTTGTGCGACATTGGTAACAACTTTCCTTAACACATACACCCTTTGCGCGACATCAGTGACAAGTCTTCTTAACACAAACACCCATTGCGCGACATCAGTGACAAGTCTCCTTAACACATACACCCATTGCGCGACATTGGTAACACCTTTCCTTAACACAAACGCCCATTGCGCGACATCGGTGGCATGTCTTTTGAACCCAATCCTCTTTTACACGAGATCGCTGACACATTTTCTGAACCCGGTCGTCTTTTGTGCGACATTGGTAACAACTTTCCTTAACACATACACCCTTTGCGCGACTTCGTTGACACTTTTTCTTAACACAGACACCCATTGTGCGACATCGGTGACACCCGTTCTTAACACAGACACCCATTGCGCGACATCGGTGGCATGCCTTCTGAACCCGATGGCCTTTTGCACGAAATCGGTGACACGACGTCTAAACCCGAACACCCTTTGTGCGACATCGTTGACAAAAATTCTGAATCCAGGCACCCCTCTCACGACATCGGTGACACCTCTTCTTAACACATACACCCATTGCGCGACATTGGTAACTCCTTTCCTTAACACATTCACCCATTACGCGACATTGGTAACACCTTTCCTTAACACAAACGCCCATTGCGCGACATCGGTGGCATGTCTTTTGAACCCAATCGTCTTTTACACGAGATCGGTGACACATTTTCTGAACCCGGTCGTCTTTTGTGCGACATTGGTAACAACTTTCCTTAACACATACACCCTTTGCGCGACATCAGTGACAAGTCTTCTTAACACAAACACCCATTGCGCGACATCAGTGACAAGTCTCCTTAACACATACACCCATTGCGCGACATTGGTAACACCTTTCCTTAACACAAACGCCCATTGCGCGACATCGGTGGCATGTCTTTTGAACCCAATCCTCTTTTACACGAGATCGCTGACACATTTTCTGAACCCGGTCGTCTTTTGTGCGACATTGGTAACAACTTTCCTTAACACATACACCCTTTGCGCGACTTCGTTGACACTTTTTCTTAACACAGACACCCATTGTGCGACATCGGTGACACCCGTTCTTAACACAGACACCCATTGCGCGACATCGGTGGCATGCCTTCTGAACCCGATGGCCTTTTGCACGAAATCGGTGACACGACGTCTAAACCCGAACACCCTTTGTGCGACATCGTTGACAAAAATTCTGAATCCAGGCACCCCTCTCACGACATCGGTGACACCTCTTCTTAACACATACACCCATTGCGCGACATTGGTAACTCCTTTCCTTAACACATTCACCCATTACGCGACATTGGTAACACCTTTCCTTAACACAAACGCCCATTGCGCGACATCGGTGGCATGTCTTTTGAACCCAATCGTCTTTTACACGAGATCGGTGACACATTTTCTGAACCCGGTCGTCTTTTGTGCGACACTGGTAACAACTTTCCTTAACACATACACCCTTTGCGCGACATCAGTGACAAGTCTTCTTAACACAAACACCCCTTGCCGACATCGGTGACACCTTTTTTTAACACAAACGCCCATTGCGCGACATCGGTGGCATGTCTTTTGAACCCAACCGTCTTTACACGAGATCGCTGACACATTTTCTGAACCCGGTCGTCTTTTGTTCGACATTGGTAACAACTTTCCTTAACACATACACCCTTTGCGCGACTTCGTTGACACTTTTTCTTAACACAGACACCCATTGTGCGACATCGGTGGCATGTCTTCTGAACCCGATGGCCTTTTGCACGAAATCGGTGACACGACGTCTGAACCCGAACACCTTTGTGCGACATCGTTGACAACAATTCTGAATCCAGGCACCCCTTTCGCGACATCGGTGACACCTCTTCTTAACACACACACCCATTGCGCAACATTGGTAACACCTTTCCTTAACACATACACCCATTACGCGACATTGGTAACACCTTTCCTTAACACAAACGCCCATTGCGCGACATCGTTGACAACAATTCTGAATCCGGGCACCCCTTGCGCGACATCGGTGACACTTTTTCTTAACACAGACACCCATTGCGCGACATCAGTGACAAGTCTTCTAAACCCGATCGCCTTTTGCACGAGATGGGTGACACGACATCTGAATCCGAACACCCTTTGTGCGACATCGTTGACAACAATTCTGAATCCAGGCACCCCTTGCGCGACATCGGTGACACTTTTTCTTCACACAGACACCCATTGCGCGACATCAGTGACAAGTCTTCTAAACCCGATCGCCTTTTGCACGAGATGGGTGACACGACATCTGAATCCGAACACCCTTTGTGCGACATCGTTGACAACAATTCTGAATCCAGGCACCCCTTGCGCGACATCAGTGACAAGTCTCCTTAACACATACACCCATTGCGCGACATTGGTAACACCTTTCCTTAACACAAACGCCCATTGCGCGACATCGGTGGCATGTCTTTGGACCCAATCGTCTTTTACACGAGATCGGTGACACATTTTCTGAACCCGGCCGTCTTTTGTGCGACATTGGTAACAACTTTCCTTAACACATACACCCATTGCGCGACATCAGTGACAAGTCTTCTTAACACAAACACCCCTTGCGCGACATCGGTGACACTTTTTCTTCACACAGACACCCATTGCGCGACATCAGTGACAAGTCTCCTTAACACATGCACCCATTGCGCGACATTGGTAACACCTTTCCTTAACACATACGCCCATTGCGCGACATTGGTATCACCTTTCCTTAACACAAACGCCCATTGCGCGACATCGGTGGCATGTCTTTGGACCCAATCGTCTTTTACACGAGATCGGTGACACATTTTCTGAACCCGGCCGTCTTTTGTGCGACATTGGTAACAACTTTCCTTAACACATACACCCATTGCGCGACATCAGTGACAAGTCTTCTTAACACAAACACCCCTTGCGCGACATCGGTGACACTTTTTCTTCACACAGACACCCATTGCGCGACATCGGTGGCATGTCTTTTGAACCCAATCGCCTTTTGCACGAGATGGGTGACACGACATCTGAATCCGAACACCTTTGTGCGACATCGCTGACAACAATTCTGAATCCAGGCACCCCTTGCGCGACATTGGTGACACCTCTTCCTAACACAGACACCCGTTGCGCAGCATCGGTGACACGTCTCCTAAACCCGATAGCCTTTTGCACGAGATGGGTGACACGACATCTGAATCCGAACACCCTTTGTGCGACATCGTTGACAACAATTCTGAATCCAGGCACCCTTTGTGCGACATCGTTGACAACAATTCTGAATCCAGGCACCCCTTGCGCGACATCGGTAACACTTTTTCTTAACACAGACACCCATTGCGCGACATCAGTGACAAGTCTTCTTAACACAAACACCCCTTGCGCGACATCGGTGACACTTTTTCTTCACACAGACACCCATTGCGCGACATCAGTGACAAGTCTCCTTAACACATACACCCATTGCGCGACATTGGTAACACCTTTCCTTAACACATACGCCCATTGCGCGACATCGGTGGCATGCCTTCTGAACCCGATGGCCTTTTGCACGAAATCGGTGACACGACGTCTAAACCCGAACACCCTTTGTGCGACATCGTTGACAAAAATTCTGAATCCAGGCACCCCTCTCGCGACATCGGTGACACCTCTTCTTAACACATACACCCATTGCGCGACATTGGTAACTCCTTTCCTTAACACATTCACCCATTACGCGACATTGGTAACACCTTTCCTTAACACAAACGCCCATTGCGCGACATCGGTGGCATGTCTTTTGAACCCAATCGTCTTTTACACGAGATCGGTGACACATTTTCTGAACCCGGTCGTCTTTTGTGCGACATTGGTAACAACTTTCCTTAACACATACACCCTTTGCGCGACATCAGTGACAAGTCTTCTTAACACAAACACCCCTTGCCGACATCGGTGACACCTTTTTTTAACACAAACGCCCATTGCGCGACATCGGTGGCATGTCTTTTGAACCCAACCGTCTTTACACGAGATCGCTGACACATTTTCTGAACCCGGTCGTCTTTTGTTCGACATTGGTAACAACTTTCCTTAACACATACACCCTTTGCGCGACTTCGTTGACACTTTTTCTTAACACAGACACCCATTGTGCGACATCGGTGGCATGTCTTCTGAACCCGATGGCCTTTTGCACGAAATCGGTGACACGACGTCTGAACCCGAACACCTTTGTGCGACATCGTTGACAACAATTCTGAATCCAGGCACCCCTTTCGCGACATCGGTGACACCTCTTCTTAACACACACACCCATTGCGCAACATTGGTAACACCTTTCCTTAACACATACACCCATTACGCGACATTGGTAACACCTTTCCTTAACACAAACGCCCATTGCGCGACATCGGTGGCACGTCTTTTGAACCCAATCTTCTTTTACACGAGATCGGTGACACATTTTCTGAACCCGGTCGTCTTTTGTGCGACATTGGTGACAACTTTCCTTAACACATACACCCTTTGCGCGACTTCGTTGACACTTTTTCTTAACACAGACACCCATTGTGCGACATCGGTGGCATGTCTTCTGAACCCGATGGCCTTTTGCACGAAATCGGTGACACGACGTCTGAACCCGAACACCCTTTGTGCGACATCGTTGACAACAATTCTGAATCCGGGCACCCCTTGCGCGACATCGGTGACACTTTTTCTTAACACAGACACCCATTGCGCGACATCAGTGACAAGTCTTCTAAACCCGATCGCCTTTTGCACGAGATGGGTGACACGACATCTGAATCCGAACACCCTTTGTGCGACATCGTTGACAACAATTCTGAATCCAGGCACCCCTTGCGCGACATCGGTGACACTTTTTCTTCACACAGACACCCATTGCGCGACATCAGTGACAAGTCTTCTAAACCCGATCGCCTTTTGCACGAGATGGGTGACACGACATCTGAATCCGAACACCCTTTGTGCGACATCGTTGACAACAATTCTGAATCCAGGCACCCCTTGCGCGACATCAGTGACAAGTCTCCTTAACACATACACCCATTGCGCGACATTGGTAACACCTTTCCTTAACACATACGCCCATTGCGCGACATTGGTATCACCTTTCCTTAACACAAACGCCCATTGCGCGACATCGGTGGCATGTCTTTGGACCCAATCGTCTTTTACACGAGATCGGTGACACATTTTCTGAACCCGGCCGTCTTTTGTGCGACATTGGTAACAACTTTCCTTAACACATACACCCATTGCGCGACATCAGTGACAAGTCTTCTTAACACAAACACCCCTTGCGCGACATCGGTGACACTTTTTCTTCACACAGACACCCATTGCGCGACATCAGTGACAAGTCTTCTTAACACAAACACCCATTGCGCGACATTGGTATCACCTTTCCTTAACACAAACGCCCATTGCGCGACATCGGTGGCATGTCTTTGGACCCAATCGTCTTTTACACGAGATCGGTGACACATTTTCTGAACCCGGCCGTCTTTTGTGCGACATTGGTAACAACATTCCTTAACACATACACCCATTGCGCGACATCAGTGACAAGTCTTCTTAACACAAACACCCCTTGCGCGACATCGGTGACACTTTTTCTTCACACAGACACCCATTGCGCGACATCGGTGGCATGTCTTTTGAACCCAATCGCCTTTTGCACGAGATGGGTGACACGACATCTGAATCCGAACACCCTTTGTGCGACATCGCTGACAACAATTCTGAATCCAGGCACCCCTTGCGCGACATTGGTGACACCTCTTCCTAACACAGACACCCGTTGCGCAGCATCGGTGACACGTCTCCTAAACCCGATAGCCTTTTGCACGAGATGGGTGACACGACATCTGAATCCGAACACCCTTTGTGCGACATCGTTGACAACAATTCTGAATCCAGGCACCCTTTGTGCGACATCGTTGACAACAATTCTGAATCCAGGCACCCCTTGCGCGACATCGGTAACACTTTTTCTTAACACAGACACCCATTGCGCGACATCAGTGACAAGTCTTCTTAACACAAACACCCCTTGCGCGACATCGGTGACACTTTTTCTTCACACAGACACCCATTGCGCGACATCAGTGACAAGTCTCCTTAACACATACACCCATTGCGCGACATTGGTAACACCTTTCCTTAACACATACGCCCATTGCGCGATATTGGTATCACCTTTCCTTAACACAAACGCCCATTGCGCGACATCGGTGGCATGTCTTTGGACCCAATCGTCTTTTACACGAGATCGCTGACACATTTTCTGAACCCGGTCGTCTTTTGTGCGACATTGGTAACAACTTTCCTTAACACATACACCCTTTGCGCGACATCAGTGACAAGTCTTCTTAACACAAACACCCCTTGCCGACATCGGTGACACTTTTTCTTCACACAGACACCCATTGCGCGACATCAGTGACAAGTCTCCTTAACACATACACCCATTGCGCGACATTGGTGATACTTTTTCTTAACATAGACACCTCTACGCGACATTGGTAATACCTTTTCTTAACACAGACCCGCATTGCGAGACACAGGTGGCATGTCTTTTGAACCCAGTCGTCTTTTACACGAGATCGGTGACACATTTTCTGAACCCGGTCGTCTTTTGTGCGACATTGGTAACAGCTTCCCTTAACACATACACCCTTTGCGCGACTTCGTTGACACTTTTTCTTAACACAGACACCCATTGTGCGACATCGGTGACACCCCTTCTTAACACAGACACCCATTGCGCGACATCGGTGGCATGTCTTCTGAACCCGATGGCCTTTTGCACGAAATCGGTGACACGACGTCTAAACCCGAACACCCTTTGTGCGACATCGTTGACAAAAATTCTGAATCCAGGCACCCCTCTCGCGACATCGGTGACACCTCTTCTTAACACATACACCCATTGCGCGACATTGGTAACTCCTTTCCTTAACACATACACCCATTACGCGACATTGGTAACACCTTTCCTTAACACAAACGCCCATTGCGCGACATCGGTGGCATGTCTTTTGAACCCAATCGTCTTTTACACGAGATCGGTGACACATTTTCTGAACCCGGTCGTCTTTTGTGCGACATTGGTAACAACCTTCCTTAACACATACACCCTTTGCGCGACATCAGTGACAAGTCTTCTTAACACAAACACCCCTTGCCGGCATCGGTGACACCTTTTCTTAACACAAACGCCCATTGCGCGACATCGGTGGCATGTCTTTTGAACCCAATCGCCTTTTGCACGAGATGGGTGACACGACATGTGAATCCGAACACCTTTGTGCGACATCGTTGACAACAATTCTGAATCCATGCACCCCTTGCGCGACATTGGTGGCACCTCTTCCTAACACAGCCACACATTGCGCGTCATTGGTGACAAGTCTTCTTAACACAAACACCCTTTGCGCGACATCGGTGACACTTTTTCTTCACACAGACACCCATTGCGCGACATCAGTGACTAGTATCCTTAACACATACACCCATTGCGCGACATTGGTAACACCTTTCCTTAACATATACGCCCATTGCGCGACATTGGTATCATCTTTCCTTAACACAAACGCCCATTGCGCGACATCGGTGGCATGTCTTTTGAACCCAATCGTCTTTTACACGAGATCGGTGAATCATTTTCTGAACCCGGTCGTCTTTTGTGCGACATCGTTGACAACAATTCTGAATCCAAGCACACCTTGCGCGACATCGGTAACACTTCTTCTTAACACAGACACCCATTGCGCGACATCAGTGACAAGTCTTCTTAACACAAACACCTCTTGCGCGACATCGGTGACACTTTTTCTTCACACAGACACCCATTGCGCGACATCGGTGGCATGTCTTTTGAACCCAATCCTCTTTTACACGAGATCGCTGACACATTTTTTGAACCCGGTCGTCTTTTGTGCGACATTGGTAACAACTTTCCTTAACACAAACGCCCATTGCGCGACATCGGTGGCATGCCTTTTGAACCCAATCGTCCTTTACACGAGATCGGTGACACATTTTCTGAACCCGGTCGTCTTTTGTGCGACATCATTGACAACAATTTTGAATCCAGGCACCCCTTGCGCGACATCGGTAACACTTTTTCTTCACACAGACACCCATTGCGCGACATCAGTGACACTTTTTCTTAACACAGACACCCATTGCGCGACATCGGTGGCATGTCTTTTGAACCCAATCGCCTTTTGCACGAGATGGGTGACACGACATCTAAATCCGAACACCTTTGTGCGACATCGTTGACAGCAATTCTGAATCCAGGCACCCCTTGCGCGACATTGGTGACACCTCTTCCTAACACAGACACCCATTGCGCGTCATTGGTGACACATTTTCTTAACACGTCCCCCATTGTGCGACATCGGTGAAAACAATTCGGAATCCAATCACCCCTTACGTGACATTGGTGACACCTTTTCTCAACACAGACACCCGTTGCGCGACATTGGTAACACCTTTCCTTAACACATACACCCATTACGCGACATTGGTAACACCTTTCCTTAACACAAACGCCCATTGCGCGACATCGGTGGCATGTCCTTTGAACCCAACCGTCTTTTACACGAGATCGGTGACACATTTTCTGAACCCGGTCGTCTTTTGTGCGACATCGTTGACAACAATTCTGAATCCAGGCACCCATTGCGCGACATCAGTGACAAGTCTCCTTAACACATACACCCATTGCGCGACATTGGTAACACCTTTCCTTAACATATACGCCCATTGCGCGACATTGGTATCATCTTTCCTTAACACAAACGCCCATTGCGCGACATCGGTGGCATGTCTTTTGAACCCAATCGTCTTTTACACGAGATCGGTGAATCATTTTCTGAACCCGGTCGTCTTTTGTGCGACATCGTTGACAACAATTCTGAATCCAAGCACACCTTGCGCGACATCGGTAACACTTCTTCTTAACACAGACACCCATTGCGCGACATCAGTGACAAGTCTTCTTAACACAAACACCTCTTGCGCGACATCGGTGACACTTTTTCTTCACACAGACACCCATTGCGCGACATCGGTGGCATGTCTTTTGAACCCAATCCTCTTTTACACGAGATCGCTGACACATTTTTTGAACCCGGTCGTCTTTTGTGCGACATTGGTAACAACTTTCCTTAACACAAACGCCCATTGCGCGACATCGGTGGCATGCCTTTTGAACCCAATCGTCCTTTACACGAGATCGGTGACACATTTTCTGAACCCGGTCGTCTTTTGTGCGACATCATTGACAACAATTTTGAATCCAGGCACCCCTTGCGCGACATCGGTAACACTTTTTCTTCACACAGACACCCATTGCGCGACATCAGTGACACTTTTTCTTAACACAGACACCCATTGCGCGACATCGGTGGCATGTCTTTTGAACCCAATCGCCTTTTGCACGAGATGGGTGACACGACATCTAAATCCGAACACCTTTGTGCGACATCGTTGACAGCAATTCTGAATCCAGGCACCCCTTGCGCGACATTGGTGACACCTCTTCCTAACACAGACACCCATTGCGCGTCATTGGTGACACATTTTCTTAACACGTCCCCCATTGTGCGACATCGGTGAAAACAATTCGGAATCCAATCACCCCTTACGTGACATTGGTGACACCTTTTCTCAACACAGACACCCGTTGCGCGACATTGGTAACACCTTTCCTTAACACATACACCCATTACGCGACATTGGTAACACCTTTCCTTAACACAAACGCCCATTGCGCGACATCGGTGGCATGTCCTTTGAACCCAACCGTCTTTTACACGAGATCGGTGACACATTTTCTGAACCCGGTCGTCTTTTGTGCGACATCGTTGACAACAATTCTGAATCCAGGCACCCATTGCGCGACATCAGTGACAAGTCTCCTTAACACATACACCCATTGCGCGACATTGGTAACACCTTTCCTTAACACAAAGGCCCATTGCGCGACATCGGTGGCATGTCTTTTGAACCCAATCGCCTTTTGCACGAGATGGGTGACACGACATCTGAATCCGAACACCTTTGTGCGACATCGTTGACAGCAATTCTGAATCCAGGCACCCCTTGCGCGACATTGGTGACACCTCTTCCTAACACAGACACCCATTGCGCGTCATTGGTGACACATTTTCTTAACACGTCCCCCATTGTGCGACATCGGTGAAAACAATTCGGAATCCAATCACCCCTTACGTGACATTGGTGACACCTTTTCTCAACACAGACACCCGTTGCGCGACATTGGTAACACCTTTCCTTAACACATACACCCATTACGCGACATTGGTAACACCTTTCCTTAACACAAACGCCCATTGCGCGACATCGGTGGCATGTCCTTTGAACCCAACCGTCTTTTACACGAGATCGGTGACACATTTTCTGAACCCGGTCGTCTTTTGTGCGACATCGTTGACAACAATTCTGAATCCAGGCACCCATTGCGCGACATCAGTGACACTTTTTCTTAACACAGACACCCATTGTGCGACATCGGTGACACCCCTTCTTAACACAGACACCCATTGCGCGACATCGGTGGCATGTCTTCTGAACCCGATGGCCTTTTGCACGAAATCGGTGACACGACGTCTAAACCCGAACACCCTTTGTGCGACATCGTTGACAAAAATTCTGAATTCAGGCACCCCTCTCGCGACATCGGTGACACCTCTTCTTAACACATACACCCATTGCGCGACATTGGTAACTCCTTTCCTTAACACATACACTCATTACGCGACATTGGTAACACCTTTCCTTAACACAAACGCCCATTGCGCGACATCGGTGGCATGTCTTTTGAACCCAATCGTCTTTTACACGAGATCGGTGACACATTTTCTGAACCCGGTCGTCTTTTGTGCGACATTGGTAACAACTTTCCTTAACAAATACACCCTTTGCGCGACATCAGTGACAAGTCTTCTTAACACAAACACCCCTTGCCGACATCGGTGACACCTTTTCTTAACACAAACGCCCATTGCGCGACATCGGTGGCATGTCTTTTGAACCCAACCGTCTTTTACACGAGATCGCTGACACATTTTCTGAACCCGGACGTCTTTTGTGCGACATTGGTAACAACTTTCCTTAACACATACACCCTTTGCGCGACATCAGTGACAAGTCTTCTTAACACATACACCCATTGCGCGACATCGGTGGCATGTCTTTTGAACCCGATGGCCTTTTGCACGAAATCGGTGACACGACGTCTGAACCCGAACACCCTTTGTGCGACATCGTTGACAACAATTCTGAATCCAGGCACCCCTTTCGCGACATCGGTGACACCTCTTCTTAACACACACACCCATTGCGCAACATTGGTAACACCTTTCCTTAACACATACACCCATTACGCGACATTGGTAACACCTTTCCTTAACACAAACGCCCATTGCGCGACATCGGTGGCACGTCTTTTGAACCCAATCTTCTTTTACACGAGATCGGTGACACATATTCTGAACCCGGTCGTCTTTTGTGCGACATTGGTAACAACTTTCCTTAACACATACACCCTTTGCGCGACATCAGTGACAAGTCTTCTTAACACAAACACCCCTTGCCGACATCGGTGACACCTTTTCTTAACACAAACGCCCATTGCGCGACATCGGTGGCATGTCTTTTGAACCCAACCGTCTTTTACACGAGATCGCTGACACATTTTCTGAACCCGGACGTCTTTTGTGCGACATTGGTAACAACTTTCCTTAACACATACACCCTTTGCGCGACATCAGTGACAAGTCTTCTTAACACATACACCCATTGCGCGACATCGGTGGCATGTCTTCTGAACCCGATGGCCTTTTGCACGAAATCGGTGACACGACGTCTGAACCCGAACACCCTTTGTGCGACATCGTTGACAACAATTCTGAATCCGGGCACCCCTTGCGCGACATCGGTAACACTTTTTCTTAACACAGACACCCATTGCGCGACATCAGTGACAAGTCTTCTAAACCCGATCGCCTTTTGCACGAGATGGGTGACACGACATCTGAATCCGAACACCCTTTGTGCGACATCGTTGACAACAATTCTGAATCCAGGCACCCCTTGCGCGACATCGGTGACACTTTTTCTTCACACAGACACCCATTGCGCGACATCAGTGAGAAGTCTCCTTAACACATACACCCATTGCGCGACATTGGTAACACCTTTCCTTAACACATACGCCCATTGCGCGACATTGGTATCACCTTTCCTTAACACAAACGCCCATTGCGCGACATCGGTGGCATGTCTTTGGACCCAATCGTCTTTTACACGAGATCGCTGACACATTTTCTGAACCCGGTCGTCTTTTGTGCGACATTGGTAACAACTTTCCTTAACACATACACCCTGTGCGCGACATCAGTGACAAGTCTTCTTAACACAAACACCCCTTGCCGACATCGGTGACACCTTTTCTTAACACAAACGCCCATTGCGCGACATCGGTGGCATGTCTTTTGAACCCAACCGTCTTTTACACGAGATCGCTGACACATTTTCTGAACCCGGACGTCTTTTGTGCGACATTGGTAACAACTTTCCTTAACACATACACCCTTTGCGCGACATCAGTGACAAGTCTTCTTAACACAAACACCCCTTGCCGACATCGGTGACACTTTTTCTTCACACAGACACCCATTGCGCGACATCAGTGGCAAGTCTCCTTAACACATACACCCATTGCGCGACATTGGTGATACTTTTTCTTAACATAGACACCCACTACGCGACATTGGTAATACCTTTTCTTAACACAAACGCCCATTGCGCGACATCGGTGGCATGTCTTTTGAACCCAATCGTCTTTTACACGAGATCGCTGACACATTTTCTGAACCCGGTCGTCTTTTGTGCGACATTGGTAACAACTTTCCTTAACACATGCACCCTTTGCGCGACTTCGTTGACACTTTTTCTTAACACAGACACCCATTGTGCGACATCGGTGACACCCCTTCTTAACACAGACACCCATTGCGCGACATCGGTGGCATGCCTTCTGAACCCGATGGCCTTTTGCACGAAATCGGTGACACGACGTCTAAACCCGAACACCCTTTGTGCGACATCGTTGACAAAAATTCTGAATCCAGGCACCCCTCTCGCGACATCGGTGACACCTCTTCTTAACACATACACCCATTGCGCGACATTGGTAACTCCTTTCCTTAACACATTCACCCATTACGCGACATTGGTAACACCTTTCCTTAACACAAACGCCCATTGCGCGACATCGGTGGCATGTCTTTTGAACCCAACCGTCTTTTACACGAGATCGCTGACACATTTTCTGAACCCGGTCGTCTTTTGTGCGACATTGGTAACAACTTTCCTTAACACATACACTTTTTGCGCGACATCAGTGACAAGTCTTCTTAACACAAACACCCCTTGCCGACATCGGTGACACCTTTTCTTAACACAAACGCCCATTGCGCGACATCGGTGGCATGTCTTTTGAACCCAACCGTCTTTTACACGAGATCGCTGACACATTCTCTGAACCCGGTCGTCTTTTGTGCGACATTGGTAACAACCTTCCTTAACACATACACCCTTTGCGCGACATCAGTGACAAGTCTTCTTAACACAAACACCCCTTGCCGGCATCGGTGACACCTTTTCTTAACACAAACGCCCATTGCGCGACATCGGTGGCATGTCTTTTGAACCCAATCGCCTTTTGCACGAGATGGGTGACACGACATGTGAATCCGAACACCTTTGTGCGACATCGTTGACAACAATTCTGAATCCATGCACCCCTTGCGCGACATTGGTGGCACCTCTTCCTAACACAGCCACACATTGCGCGTCATTGGTGACAAGTCTTCTTAACACAAACACCCTTTGCGCGACATCGGTGACACTTTTTCTTCACACAGACACCCATTGCGCGACATCAGTGACTAGTCTCCTTAACACATACACCCATTGCGCGACATTGGTAACACCTTTCCTTAACATATACGCCCATTGCGCGACATTGGTATCATCTTTCCTTAACACAAACGCCCATTGCGCGACATCGGTGGCATGTCTTTTGAACCCAATCCTCTTTTACACGAGATCGCTGACACATTTTTTGAACCCGGTCGTCTTTTGTGCGACATTGGTAACAACTTTCCTTAACACAAACGCCCATTGCGCGACATCGGTGGCATGCCTTTTGAACCCAATCGTCGTTTACACGAGATCGGTGACACATTTTCTGAACCCGGTCGTCTTTTGTGCGACATCATTGACAACAATTTTGAATCCAGGCACCCCTTGCGCGACATCGGTAACACTTTTTCTTCACACAGACACCCATTGCGCGACATCAGTGACACTTTTTCTTAACACAGACACCCATTGCGCGACATCGGTGGCATGTCTTTTGAACCCAATCGCCTTTTGCACGAGATGGGTGACACGACATCTAAATCCGAACACCTTTGTGCGACATCGTTGACAGCAATTCTGAATCCAGGCACCCCTTGCGCGACATTGGTGACACCTCTTCCTAACACAGACACCCATTGCGCGTCATTGGTGACACATTTTCTTAACACGTCCCCCATTGTGCGACATCGGTGAAAACAATTCGGAATCCAATCACCCTTACGTGACATTGGTGACACCTTTTCTCAACACAGACACCCGTTGCGCGACATTGGTAACACCTTTCCTTAACACATACACCCATTACGCGACATTGGTAACACCTTTCCTTAACACAAACGCCCATTGCGCGACATCGGTGGCATGTCCTTTGAACCCAACCGTCTTTTACACGAGATCGGTGACACATTTTCTGAACCCGGTCGTCTTTTGTGCGACATCGTTGACAACAATTCTGAATCCAGGCACCCATTGCGCGACATCAGTGACAAGTCTCCTTAACACATACACCCATTGCGCGACATTGGTAACACCTTTCCTTAACACAAAGGCCCATTGCGCGACATCGGTGGCATGTCTTTTGAACCCAATCGCCTTTTGCACGAGATGGGTGACACGACATCTGAATCCGAACACCTTTGTGCGACATCGTTGACAGCAATTCTGAATCCAGGCACCCCTTGCGCGACATTGGTGACACCTCTTCCTAACACAGACACCCATTGCGCGTCATTGGTGACACATTTTCTTAACACGTCCCCCATTGTGCGACATCGGTGAAAACAATTCGGAATCCAATCACCCCTTACGTGACATTGGTGACACCTTTTCTCAACACAGACACCCGTTGCGCGACATTGGTAACACCTTTCCTTAACACATACACCCATTACGCGACATTGGTAACACCTTTCCTTAACACAAACGCCCATTGCGCGACATCGGTGGCATGTCCTTTGAACCCAACCGTCTTTTACACGAGATCGGTGACACATTTTCTGAACCCGGTCGTCTTTTGTGCGACATCGTTGACAACAATTCTGAATCCAGGCACCCATTGCGCGACATCAGTGACACTTTTTCTTAACACAGACACCCATTGTGCGACATCGGTGACACCCCTTCTTAACACAGACACCCATTGCGCGACATCGGTGGCATGTCTTCTGAACCCGATGGCCTTTTGCACGAAATCGGTGACACGACGTCTAAACCCGAACACCCTTTGTGCGACATCGTTGACAAAAATTCTGAATCCAGGCACCCCTCTCGCGACATCGGTGACACCTCTTCTTAACACATACACCCATTGCGCGACATTGGTAACTCCTTTCCTTAACACATACACTCATTACGCGACATTGGTAACACCTTTCCTTAACACAAACGCCCATTGCGCGACATCGGTGGCATGTCTTTTGAACCCAATCGTCTTTTACACGAGATCGGTGACACATTTTCTGAACCCGGTCGTCTTTTGTGCGACATTGGTAACAACTTTCCTTAACAAATACACCCTTTGCGCGACATCAGTGACAAGTCTTCTTAACACAAACACCCCTTGCCGACATCGGTGACACCTTTTCTTAACACAAACGCCCATTGCGCGACATCGGTGGCATGTCTTTTGAACCCAACCGTCTTTTACACGAGATCGCTGACACATTTTCTGAACCCGGACGTCTTTTGTGCGACATTGGTAACAACTTTCCTTAACACATACACCCTTTGCGCGACATCAGTGACAAGTCTTCTTAACACATACACCCATTGCGCGACATCGGTGGCATGTCTTTTGAACCCGATGGCCTTTTGCACGAAATCGGTGACACGACGTCTGAACCCGAACACCCTTTGTGCGACATCGTTGACAACAATTCTGAATCCAGGCACCCCTTTCGCGACATCGGTGACACCTCTTCTTAACACACACACCCATTGCGCAACATTGGTAACACCTTTCCTTAACACATACACCCATTACGCGACATTGGTAACACCTTTCCTTAACACAAACGCCCATTGCGCGACATCGGTGGCACGTCTTTTGAACCCAATCTTCTTTTACACGAGATCGGTGACACATATTCTGAACCCGGTCGTCTTTTGTGCGACATTGGTAACAACTTTCCTTAACACATACACCCTTTGCGCGACATCAGTGACAAGTCTTCTTAACACAAACACCCCTTGCCGACATCGGTGACACCTTTTCTTAACACAAACGCCCATTGCGCGACATCGTTGGCATGTCTTTTGAACCCAACCGTCTTTTACACGAGATCGCTGACACATTTTCTGAACCCGGACGTCTTTTGTGCGACATTGGTAACAACTTTCCTTAACACATACACCCTTTGCGCGACATCAGTGACAAGTCTTCTTAACACATACACCCATTGCGCGACATCGGTGGCATGTCTTCTGAACCCGATGGCCTTTTGCACGAAATCGGTGACACGACGTCTGAACCCGAACACCCTTTGTGCGACATCGTTGACACCTTTTCTTAACACAAACGCCCATTGCGCGACATCGGTGGCATGTCTTTTGAACCCAACCGTCTTTTACACGAGATCGCTGACACATTTTCTGAACCCGGTCGTCTTTTGTGCGACATTGGTTACAACCTTCCTTAACACATACACCCTTTGCGCGACATCAGTGACAAGTCTTCTTAACACAAACACCCCTTGCCGGCATCGGTGACACCTTTTCTTAACACAAACGCCCATTGCGCGACATCGGTGGCATGTCTTTTGAACCCAATCGCCTTTTGCACGAGATGGGTGACACGACATGTGAATCCGAACACCTTTGTGCGACATCGTTGACAACAATTCTGAATCCAATCACCCTTTCGTGACATTGGTGACACCTTTTCTCAACACAGACACCCGTTGCGCGACATTGGTAACACCTTTCCTTAACACATACACCCATTACGCGACATTGGTAACACCTTTCCTTAACACAAACGCCCATTGCGCGACATCGGTGGCATGTCCTTTGAACCCAACCGTCTTTTACACGAGATCGGTGACACATTTTCTGAACCCGGTCGTCTTTTGTGCGACATCGTTGACAACAATTCTGAATCCAGGCACCCATTGCGCGACATCAGTGACAAGTCTCCTTAACACATACACCCATTGCGCGACATTGGTAACACCTTTCCTTAACACAAAGGCCCATTGCGCGACATCGGTGGCATGTCTTTTGAACCCAATCGCCTTTTGCACGAGATCGCTGACACATTTTCTGAACCCGGTCGTCTTTTGTGCGACATTGGTAACAACCTTCCTTAACACATACACCCTTTGCGCGACATTGGTAACACCTTTCCTTAACACAAACGCCCATTGCGCGACATCGGTGGCATGTCCTTTGAACCCAACCGTCTTTTACACGAGATCGGTGACACATTTTCTGAACCCGGTCGTCTTTTGTGCGACATCGTTGACAACAATTCTGAATCCAGGCACCCATTGCGCGACATCAGTGACAAGTCTCCTTAACACATACACCCATTGCGCGACATTGGTAACACCTTTCCTTAACACAAAGGCCCATTGCGCGACATCGGTGGCATGTCTTTTGAACCCAATCGCCTTTTGCACGAGATCGCTGACACATTTTCTGAACCCGGTCGTCTTTTGTGCGACATTGGTAACAACCTTCCTTAACACATACACCCTTTGCGCGACATCAGTGACAAGTCTTCTTAACACAAACACCCCTTGCCGGCATCGGTGACACCTTTTCTTAACACAAACGCCCATTGCGCGACATCGGTGGCATGTCTTTTGAACCCAATCGCCTTTTGCACGAGATGGGTGACACGACATGTGAATCCGAACACCTTTGTGCGACATCGTTGACAACAATTCTGAATCCATGCACCCCTTGCGCGACATTGGTGGCACCTCTTCCTAACACAGCCACACATTGCGCGTCATTGGTGACAAGTCTTCTTAACACAAACACCCTTTGCGCGACATCGGTGACACTTTTTCTTCACACAGACACCCATTGCGCGACATCAGTGACTAGTCTCCTTAACACATACACCCATTGCGCGACATTGGTAACACCTTTCCTTAACATATACGCCCATTGCGCGACATTGGTATCATCTTTCCTTAACACAAACGCCCATTGCGCGACATCGGTGGCATGTCTTTTGAACCCAATCGTCTTTTACACGAGATCGGTGAATCATTTTCTGAACCCGGTCGTCTTTTGTGCGACATTGGTAACAACTTTCCTTAACACAAACGCCCATTGCGCGACATCGGTGGCATGCCTTTTGAACCCAATCGTCTTTTACACGAGATCGGTGACACATTTTCTGAACCCGGTCGTCTTTTGTGCGACATCATTGACAACAATTTTGAATACAGGCACCCCTTGCGCGACATCGGTAACACTTTTTCTTCACACAGACACCCATTGCGCGACATCAGTAACACTTCTTCTTAACAAAGACACCCATTGCGCGACATCAGTGACAAGTCTTCTTAACACAAACACCTCTTGCGCGACATCGGTGACACTTTTTCTTCACACAGACACCCATTGCGCGACATCGGTGGCATGTCTTTTGAACCCAATCGCCTTTTGCACGAGATGGGTGACACGACATCTAAATCCGAACACCTTTGTGCGACATCGTTGACAGCAATTCTGAATCCAGGCACCCCTTGCGCGACATTGGTGACACCTCTTCCTAACACAGACACCCATTGCGCGTCATTGGTGACACATTTTCTTAACACGTCCCCCATTGTGCGACATCGGTGAAAACAATTCGGAATCCAATCACCCTTACGTGACATTGGTGACACCTTTTCTCAACACAGACACCCGTTGCGCGACATTGGTAACACCTTTCCTTAACACATACACCCATTACGCGACATTGGTAACACCTTTCCTTAACACAAACGCCCATTGCGCGACATCGGTGGCATGTCCTTTGAACCCAACCGTCTTTTACACGAGATCGGTGACACATTTTCTGAACCCGGTCGTCTTTTGTGCGACATCGTTGACAACAATTCTGAATCCAGGCACCCATTGCGCGACATCAGTGACAAGTCTCCTTAACACATACACCCATTGCGCGACATTGGTAACACCTTTCCTTAACACAAAGGCCCATTGCGCGACATCGGTGGCATGTCTTTTGAACCCAATCGCCTTTTGCACGAGATGGGTGACACGACATCTGAATCCGAACACCTTTGTGCGACATCGTTGACAGCAATTCTGAATCCAGGCACCCCTTGCGCGACATTGGTGACACCTCTTCCTAACACAGACACCCATTGCGCGTCATTGGTGACACATTTTCTTAACACGTCCCCCATTGTGCGACATCGGTGAAAACAATTCGGAATCCAATCACCCCTTACGTGACATTGGTGACACCTTTTCTCAACACAGACACCCGTTGCGCGACATTGGTAACACCTTTCCTTAACACATACACCCATTACGCGACATTGGTAACACCTTTCCTTAACACAAACGCCCATTGCGCGACATCGGTGGCATGTCCTTTGAACCCAACCGTCTTTTACACGAGATCGGTGACACATTTTCTGAACCCGGTCGTCTTTTGTGCGACATCGTTGACAACAATTCTGAATCCAGGCACCCATTGCGCGACATCAGTGACACTTTTTCTTAACACAGACACCCATTGTGCGACATCGGTGACACCCCTTCTTAACACAGACACCCATTGCGCGACATCGGTGGCATGTCTTCTGAACCCGATGGCCTTTTGCACGAAATCGGTGACACGACGTCTAAACCCGAACACCCTTTGTGCGACATCGTTGACAAAAATTCTGAATCCAGGCACCCCTCTCGCGACATCGGTGACACCTCTTCTTAACACATACACCCATTGCGCGACATTGGTAACTCCTTTCCTTAACACATACACTCATTACGCGACATTGGTAACACCTTTCCTTAACACAAACGCCCATTGCGCGACATCGGTGGCATGTCTTTTGAACCCAATCGTCTTTTACACGAGATCGGTGACACATTTTCTGAACCCGGTCGTCTTTTGTGCGACATTGGTAACAACTTTCCTTAACAAATACACCCTTTGCGCGACATCAGTGACAAGTCTTCTTAACACAAACACCCCTTGCCGACATCGGTGACACCTTTCCTTAACACAAACGCCCATTGCGCGACATCGGTGGCATGTCTTTTGAACCCAACCGTCTTTTACACGAGATCGCTGACACATTTTCTGAACCCGGACGTCTTTTGTGCGACATTGGTAACAACTTTCCTTAACACATACACCCTTTGCGCGACATCAGTGACAAGTCTTCTTAACACATACACCCATTGCGCGACATCGGTGGCATGTCTTTTGAACCCGATGGCCTTTTGCACGAAATCGGTGACACGACGTCTGAACCCGAACACCCTTTGTGCGACATCGTTGACAACAATTCTGAATCCAGGCACCCCTTTCGCGACATCGGTGACACCTCTTCTTAACACACACACCCATTGCGCAACATTGGTAACACCTTTCCTTAACACATACACCCATTACGCGACATTGGTAACACCTTTCCTTAACACAAACGCCCATTGCGCGACATCGGTGGCACGTCTTTTGAACCCAATCTTCTTTTACACGAGATCGGTGACACATATTCTGAACCCGGTCGTCTTTTGTGCGACATTGGTAACAACTTTCCTTAACACATACACCCTTTGCGCGACATCAGTGACAAGTCTTCTTAACACAAACACCCCTTGCCGACATCGGTGACACCTTTTCTTAACACAAACGCCCATTGCGCGACATCGGTGGCATGTCTTTTGAACCCAACCGTCTTTTACACGAGATCGCTGACACATTTTCTGAACCCGGACGTCTTTTGTGCGACATTGGTAACAACTTTCCTTAACACATACACCCTTTGCGCGACATCAGTGACAAGTCTTCTTAACACATACACCCATTGCGCGACATCGGTGGCATGTCTTCTGAACCCGATGGCCTTTTGCACGAAATCGGTGACACGACGTCTGAACCCGAACACCCTTTGTGCGACATCGTTGACACCTTTTCTTAACACAAACGCCCATTGCGCGACATCGGTGGCATGTCTTTTGAACCCAACCGTCTTTTACACGAGATCGCTGACACATTTTCTGAACCCGGACGTCTTTTGTGCGACATTGGTAACAACTTACCTTAACACATACACCCTTTGCGCGACATCAGTGACAAGTCTTCTTAACACATACACCCATTGCGCGACATTGGTAACACCTTTCCTTAACACATACGCCCATTGCGCGACATTGGTATCACCTTTCCTTAACACAAACGCACATTGCGCGACATCGGTGGCATGTCTTTTGAACCCAACCGTCTTTTACACGAGATCGGTGACACATTTTCTGAACCCGGTCGTCTTTTGTGCGACATTGGTAACAACTTTCCTTAACACATACACCCTTTGCGCGACATCAGTGACAAGTCTTCTTAACACAAACACCCCTTGCCGACATCGGTGACACTTTTTCTTCACACAGACACCCATTGCGCGACATCAGTGACAAGTCTCCTTAACACATACACCCATTGCGCGACATTGGTGATACTTTTTCTTAACATAGACACCCACTACGCGACATTGGTAATACCTTTTCTTAACACAAACGCCCATTGCGCGACATCGGTGGCATGTCTTTTGAACCCAATCGTCTTTTACACGAGATCGCTGACACATTTTCTGAACCCGGTCGTCTTTTGTGCGACATTGGTAACAACTTTCCTTAACACATGCACCCTTTGCGCGACTTCGTTGACACTTTTTCTTAACACAGACACCCATTGTGCGACATCGGTGACACCCCTTCTTAACACAGACACCCATTGCGCGACATCGGTGGCATGCCTTCTGAACCCGATGGCCTTTTGCACGAAATCGGTGACACGACGTCTAAACCCGAACACCCTTTGTGCGACATCGTTGACAAAAATTCTGAATCCAGGTACCCCTCTCGCGACATCGGTGACACCTCTTCTTAACACATACACCCATTGCGCGACATTGGTAACTCCTTTCCTTAACACATTCACCCATTACGCGACATTGGTAACACCTTTCCTTAACACAAACGCCCATTGCGCGACATCGGTGGCATGTCTTTTGAACCCAATCGTCTTTTACACGAGATCGGTGACACATTTTCTGAACCCGGTCGTCTTTTGTGCGACATTGGTAACAACTTTCCTTAACACATACACCCTTTGCGCGACATCAGTGACAAGTCTTCTTAACACAAACACCCCTTGCCGACATCGGTGACACCTTTTTTTAACACAAACGCCCATTGCGCGACATCGGTGGCATGTCTTTTGAACCCAACCGTCTTTACACGAGATCGCTGACACATTTTCTGAACCCGGTCGTCTTTTGTTCGACATTCGTAACAACTTTCCTTAACACATACACCCTTTGCGCGACTTCGTTGACACTTTTTCTTAACACAGACACCCATTGTGCGACATCGGTGGCATGTCTTCTGAACCCGATGGCCTTTTGCACGAAATCGGTGACACGACGTCTGAACCCGAACACCCTTTGTGCGACATCGTTGACAACAATTCTGAATCCGGGCACCCCTTGCGCGACATCGGTGACACTTTTTCTTAACACAGACACCCATTGCGCGACATCAGTGACAAGTCTTCTAAACCCGATCGCCTTTTGCACGAGATGGGTGACACGACATCTGAATCCGAACACCCTTTGTGCGACATCGTTGACAACAATTCTGAATCCAGGCACCCCTTGCGCGACATCGGTGACACTTTTTCTTCACACAGACACCCATTGCGCGACATCAGTGACAAGTCTTCTAAACCCGATCGCCTTTTGCACGAGATGGGTGACACGACATCTGAATCCGAACACCCTTTGTGCGACATCGTTGACAACAATTCTGAATCCAGGCACCCCTTGCGCGACATCAGTGACAAGTCTCCTAACACATACACCCATTGCGCGACATTGGTAACACCTTTCCTTAACACATACGCCCATTGCGCGACATTGGTATCACCTTTCCTTAACACAAACGCCCATTGCGCGACATCGGTGGCATGTCTTTGGACCCAATCGTCTTTTACACGAGATCGGTGACACATTTTCTGAACCCGGCCGTCTTTTGTGCGACATTGGTAACAACTTTCCTTAACACATACACCCATTGCGCGACATCAGTGACAAGTCTTCTTAACACAAACACCCCTTGCGCGACATCGGTGACACTTTTTCTTCACACAGACACCCATTGCGCGACATCGGTGGCATGTCTTTTGAACCCAATCGCCTTTTGCACGAGATGGGTGACACGACATCTGAATCCGAACACCTTTGTGCGACATCGCTGACAACAATTCTGAATCCAGGCACCCCTTGCGCGACATTGGTGACACCTCTTCCTAACACAGACACCCGTTGCGCAGCATCGGTGACACGTCTCCTAAACCCGATAGCCTTTTGCACGAGATGGGTGACACGACATCTGAATCCGAACACCCTTTGTGCGACATCGTTGACAACAATTCTGAATCCAGGCACCCTTTGTGCGACATCGTTGACAACAATTCTGAATCCAGGCACCCCTTGCGCGACATCGGTAACACTTTTTCTTAACACAGACACCCATTGCGCGACATCAGTGACAAGTCTTCTTAACACAAACACCCATTGCGCGACATCAGTGACAAGTCTCCTTAACACATACACCCATTGCGCGACATTGGTAACACCTTTCCTTAACACATACGCCCATTGCGCGACATTGGTATCACCTTTCCTTAACACAAACGCCCATTGCGCGACATCGGTGGCATGTCTTTGGACCCAATCGTCTTTTACACGAGATCGCTGACACATTTTCTGAACCCGGTCGTCTTTTGTGCGACATTGGTAACAACTTTCCTTAACACATACACCCTTTGCGCGACATCAGTGACAAGTCTTCTTAACACAAACACCCCTTGCCGACATCGGTGACACTTTTTCTTCACACAGACACCCATTGCGCGACATCAGTGACAAGTCTCCTAAACACATACACCCATTGCGCGACATTGGTGATACTTTTTCTTAACATAGACACCCACTACGCGACATTGGTAATACCTTTTCTTAACACAGACCCGCATTGCGAGACACCGGTGGCATGTCTTTTGAACCCAGTCGTCTTTTACACGAGATCGGTGACACATTTTCTGAACCCGGTCGTCTTTTGTGCGACATTGGTAACAACCTTCCTTAACACATACACCCTTTGCGCGACATCAGTGACAAGTCTTCTTAACACAAACACCCCTTGCCGGCATCGGTGACACCTTTTCTTAACACAAACGCCCATTGCGCGACATCGGTGGCATGTCTTTTGAACCCAATCGCCTTTTGCACGAGATGGGTGACACGACATGTGAATCCGAACACCTTTGTGCGACATCGTTGACAACAATTCTGAATCCATGCACCCCTTGCGCGACATTGGTGGCACCTCTTCCTAACACAGCCACACATTGCGCGTCATTGGTGACAAGTCTTCTTAACACAAACACCCCTTGCGCGACATCGGTGACACTTTTTCTTCACACAGACACCCATTGCGCGACATCAGTGACTAGTCTCCTTAACACATACACCCCTTGCGCGACATCGGTAACACTTTTTCTTAACACAGACACCCATTGCGCGACATCAGTGACAAGTCTTCTTAACACAAACACCCCTTGCGCGACATCGGTGACACTTTTTCTTCACACAGACACCCATTGCGCGACATCAGTGACTAGTCTCCTTAACACATACACCCCTTGCGCGACATCGGTAACACTTTTTCTTCACACAGACACCCATTGCGCGACATCAGTGACAAGTCTCCTTAACACATACACCCATTGCGCGACATTGGTAACACCTTTCCTTAACACATACGCCCATTGCGCGACATTGGTATCACCTTTCCTTAACACAAACGCCCATTGCGCGACATCGGTGGCATGTCTTTGGACCCAATCGTCTTTTACACGAGATCGCTGACACATTTTCTGAACCCGGTCGTCTTTTGTGCGACATTGGTAACAACTTTCCTTAACACATACACCCTTTGCGCGACATCAGTGACAAGTCTTCTTAACACAAACACCCCTTGCCGACATCGGTGACACTTTTTCTTCACACAGACACCCATTGCGCGACATCAGTGACAAGTCTCCTTAACACATACACCCATTGCGCGACATTGGTGATACTTTTTCTTAACATAGACACCCACTACGCGACATTGGTAATACCTTTTCTTAACACAGACCCGCATTGCGAGACACCGGTGGCATGTCTTTTGAACCCAGTCGTCTTTTACACGAGATCGGTGACACATTTTCTGAACCCGGTCGTCTTTTGTGCGACATTGGTAACAGCTTTCCTTAACACATACACCCTTTGCGCGACTTCGTTGACACTTTTTCTTAACACAGACACCCATTGTGCGACATCGGTGACACCCCTTCTTAACACAGACACCCATTGCGCGACATCGGTGGCATGTCTTCTGAACCCGATGGCCTTTTGCACGAAATCGGTGACACGACGTCTAAACCCGAACACCCTTTGTGCGACATCGTTGACAAAAATTCTGAATCCAGGCACCCCTCTCGCGACATCGGTGACACCTCTTCTTAACACATACACCCATTGCGCGACATTGGTAACTCCTTTCCTTAACACATACACCCATTACGCGACATTGGTAACACCTTTCCTTAACACAAACGCCCATTGCGCGACATCGGTGGCATGTCTTTTGAACCCAATCGTCTTTTACACGAGATCGGTGACACATTTTCTGAACCCGGTCGTCTTTTGTGCGACATTGGTAACAACCTTCCTTAACACATACACCCTTTGCGCGACATCAGTGACAAGTCTTCTTAACACAAACACCCCTTGCCGACATCGGTGACACTTTTTCTTCACACAGACACCCATTGCGCGACATCAGTGACAAGTCTCCTTAACACATACACCCATTGCGCGACATTGGTGATACTTTTTCTTAACATAGACACCCACTACGCGACATTGGTAATACCTTTTCTTAACACAGACCCGCATTGCGAGACACCGGTGGCATGTCTTTTGAACCCAGTCGTCTTTTACACGAGATCGGTGACACATTTTCTGAACCCGGTCGTCTTTTGTGCGACATTGGTAACAGCTTTCCTTAACACATACACCCTTTGCGCGACTTCGTTGACACTTTTTCTTAACACAGACACCCATTGTGCGACATCGGTGACACCTTTTCTTAACACAAACGCCCATTGCGCGACATCGGTGGCATGTCTTTTGAACCCAATCGCCTTTTGCACGAGATGGGTGACACGACATGTGAATCCGAACACCTTTGTGCGACATCGTTGACAACAATTCTGAATCCATGCACCCCTTGCGCGACATTGGTGGCACCTCTTCCTAACACAGCCACACATTGCGCGTCATTGGTGACAAGTCTTCTTAACACAAACACCCCTTGCGCGACATCGGTGACACTTTTTCTTCACACAGACACCCATTGCGCGACATCAGTGACTAGTCTCCTTAACACATACACCCATTGCGCGACATTGGTAACACCTTTCCTTAACATATACGCCCATTGCGCGACATTGGTATCATCTTTCCTTAACACAAACGCCCATTGCGCGACATCGGTGGCATGTCTTTTGAACCCATTCGTCTTTTACACGAGATCGGTGAATCATTTTCTGAACCCGGTCGTCTTTTGTGCGACATCGTTGACAACAATTCTGAATCCAGGCACACCTTGCGCGACATCGGTAACACTTCTTCTTAACACAGACACCCATTGCGCGACATCAGTGACAAGTCTTCTTAACACAAACACCTCTTGCGCGACATCGGTGACACTTTTTCTTCACACAGACACCCATTGCGCGACATCGGTGGCATGTCTTTTGAACCCAATCCTCTTTTACACGAGATCGCTGACACATTTTTTGAACCCGGTCGTCTTTTGTGCGACATTGGTAACAACTTTCCTTAACACATACGCCCATTGCGCGACATTGGTATCATCTTTCCTTAACACAAACGCCCATTGCGCGACATCGGTGGCATGTCTTTTGAACCCAATCGTCTTTTACACGAGATCGGTGACACATTTTCTGAACCCGGTCGTCTTTTGTGCGACATTGGTAACAGCTTTCCTTAACACATACACCCTTTGCGCGACTTCGTTGACACTTTTTCTTAACACAGACACCCATTGTGCGACATCGGTGACACCTTTTCTTAACACAAACGCCCATTGCGCGACATCGGTGGCATGTCTTTTGAACCCAATCGCCTTTTGCACGAGATCTGTGACACGACATGTGAATCCGAACACCTTTGTGCGACATCGTTGACAACAATTCTGAATCCATGCACCCCTTGCGCGACATTGGTGGCACCTCTTCCTAACACAGCCACACATTGCGCGTCATTGGTGACAAGTCTTCTTAACACAAACACCCCTTGCGCGACATCGGTGACACTTTTTCTTCACACAGACACCCATTGCGCGACATCAGTGACTAGTCTCCTTAACACATACACCCATTGCGCGACATTGGTAACACCTTTCCTTAACATATACGCCCATTGCGCGACATTGGTATCATCTTTCCTTAACACAAACGCCCATTGCGCGACATCGGTGGCATGTCTTTTGAACCCATTCGTCTTTTACACGAGATCGGTGAATCATTTTCTGAACCCGGTCGTCTTTTGTGCGACATCGTTGACAACAATTCTGAATCCAGGCACACCTTGCGCGACATCGGTAACACTTCTTCTTAACACAGACACCCATTGCGCGACATCAGTGACAAGTCTTCTTAACACAAACACCTCTTGCGCGACATCGGTGACACTTTTTCTTCACACAGACACCCATTGCGCGACATCGGTGGCATGTCTTTTGAACCCAATCCTCTTTTACACGAGATCGCTGACACATTTTTTGAACCCGGTCGTCTTTTGTGCGACATTGGTAACAACTTTCCTTAACACATACGCCCATTGCGCGACATTGGTATCATCTTTCCTTAACACAAACGCCCATTGCGCGACATCGGTGGCATGTCTTTTGAACCCAATCGTCTTTTACACGAGATCGGTGACACATTTTCTGAACCCGGTCGTCTTTTGTGCGACATCGTTGACAACAATTCTGAATCCATGCACCCCTTGCGCGACATTGGTGACACCTCTTCCTAACACAGCCACACATTGCGCGTCATTGATGACAAGTCTTCTTAACACAAACACCCCTTGCGCGACATCGGTGACACTTTTTCTTCACACAGACACCCATTGCGCGACATCAGTGACAAGTCTCCTTAACACATACACCCATTGCGCGACATTGGTAACACCTTTCCTTAACACATACGCCCATTGCGCGACATTGGTATCATCTTTCCTTAACACAAACGCCCATTGCGCGACATCGGTGGCATGTCTTTTGAACCCAATCGTCTTTTACACGAGATCGGTGAATCATTTTCTGAACCCGGTCGTCTTTTGTGCGACATCGTTGACAACAATTCTGAATCCAGGCACACCTTGCGCGACATCGGTAACACTTCTTCTTAACACAGACACCCATTGCGCGACATCAGTGACAAGTCTTCTTAACACAAACACCTCTTGCGCGACATCGGTGACACTTTTTCTTCACACAGACACCCATTGCGCGACATCGGTGGCATGTCTTTTGAACCCAATCCTCTTTTACACGAGATCGCTGACACATTTTTTGAACCCGGTCGTCTTTTGTGCGACATTGGTAACAACTTTCCTTAACACAAACGCCCATTGCGCGACATCGGTGGCATGTCTTTGGACCCAATCGTCTTTTACACGAGATCGCTGACACATTTTCTGAACCCGGTCGTCTTTTGTGCGACATTGGTAACAACTTTCCTTAACACATACACCCTTTGCGCGACATCAGTGACAAGTCTTCTTAACACAAACACCCCTTGCCGACATCGGTGACACTTTTTCTTCACACAGACACCCATTGCGCGACATCAGTGACAAGTCTCCTTAACACATACACCCATTGCGCGACATTGGTGATACTTTTTCTTAACATAGACACCCACTACGCGACATTGGTAATACCTTTTCTTAACACAGACCCGCATTGCGAGACACCGGTGGCATGTCTTTTGAACCCAGTCGTCTTTTACACGAGATCGGTGACACATTTTCTGAACCCGGTCGTCTTTTGTGCGACATTGGTAACAGCTTTCCTTAACACATACACCCTTTGCGCGACTTCGTTGACACTTTTTCTTAACACAGACACCCATTGTGCGACATCGGTGACACCCCTTCTTAACACAGACACCCATTGCGCGACATCGGTGGCATGTCTTCTGAACCCGATGGCCTTTTGCACGAAATCGGTGACACGACGTCTAAACCCGAACACCCTTTGTGCGACATCGTTGACAAAAATTCTGAATCCAGGCACCCCTCTCGCGACATCGGTGACACCTCTTCTTAACACATACACCCATTGCGCGACATTGGTAACTCCTTTCCTTAACACATACACCCATTACGCGACATTGGTAACACCTCTCCTTAACACAAACGCCCATTGCGCGACATCGGTGGCATGTCTTTTGAACCCAATCGTCTTTTACACGAGATCGGTGACACATTTTCTGAACCCGGTCGTCTTTTGTGCGACATTGGTAACAACCTTCCTTAACACATACACCCTTTGCGCGACATCAGTGACAAGTCTTCTTAACACAAACACCCCTTGCCGACATCGGTGACACTTTTTCTTCACACAGACACCCATTGCGCGACATCAGTGACAAGTCTCCTTAACACATACACCCATTGCGCGACATTGGTGATACTTTTTCTTAACATAGACACCCACTACGCGACATTGGTAATACCTTTTCTTAACACAGACCCGCATTGCGAGACACCGGTGGCATGTCTTTTGAACCCAGTCGTCTTTTACACGAGATCGGTGACACATTTTCTGAACCCGGTCGTCTTTTGTGCGACATTGGTAACAGCTTTCCTTAACACATACACCCTTTGCGCGACTTCGTTGACACTTTTTCTTAACACAGACACCCATTGTGCGACATCGGTGACACCTTTTCTTAACACAAACGCCCATTGCGCGACATCGGTGGCATGTCTTTTGAACCCAATCGCCTTTTGCACGAGATGGGTGACACGACATGTGAATCCGAACACCTTTGTGCGACATCGTTGACAACAATTCTGAATCCATGCACCCCTTGCGCGACATTGGTGGCACCTCTTCCTAACACAGCCACACATTGCGCGTCATTGGTGACAAGTCTTCTTAACACAAACACCCCTTGCGCGACATCGGTGACACTTTTTCTTCACACAGACACCCATTGCGCGACATCAGTGACTAGTCTCCTTAACACATACACCCATTGCGCGACATTGGTAACACCTTTCCTTAACATATACGCCCATTGCGCGACATTGGTATCATCTTTCCTTAACACAAACGCCCATTGCGCGACATCGGTGGCATGTCTTTTGAACCCATTCGTCTTTTACACGAGATCGGTGAATCATTTTCTGAACCCGGTCGTCTTTTGTGCGACATCGTTGACAACAATTCTGAATCCAGGCACACCTTGCGCGACATCGGTAACACTTCTTCTTAACACAGACACCCATTGCGCGACATCAGTGACAAGTCTTCTTAACACAAACACCTCTTGCGCGACATCGGTGACACTTTTTCTTCACACAGACACCCATTGCGCGACATCGGTGGCATGTCTTTTGAACCCAATCCTCTTTTACACGAGATCGCTGACACATTTTTTGAACCCGGTCGTCTTTTGTGCGACATTGGTAACAACTTTCCTTAACACATACGCCCATTGCGCGACATTGGTATCATCTTTCCTTAACACAAACGCCCATTGCGCGACATCGGTGGCATGTCTTTTGAACCCAATCGTCTTTTACACGAGATCGGTGACACATTTTCTGAACCCGGTCGTCTTTTGTGCGACATCGTTGACAACAATTCTGAATCCATGCACCCCTTGCGCGACATTGGTGACACCTCTTCCTAACACAGCCACACATTGCGCGTCATTGATGACAAGTCTTCTTAACACAAACACCCCTTGCGCGACATCGGTGACACTTTTTCTTCACACAGACACCCATTGCGCGACATCAGTGACAAGTCTCCTTAACACATACACCCATTGCGCGACATTGGTAACACCTTTCCTTAACACATACGCCCATTGCGCGACATTGGTATCATCTTTCCTTAACACAAACGCCCATTGCGCGACATCGGTGGCATGTCTTTTGAACCCAATCGTCTTTTACACGAGATCGGTGAATCATTTTCTGAACCCGGTCGTCTTTTGTGCGACATCGTTGACAACAATTCTGAATCCAGGCACACCTTGCGCGACATCGGTAACACTTCTTCTTAACACAGACACCCATTGCGCGACATCAGTGACAAGTCTTCTTAACACAAACACCTCTTGCGCGACATCGGTGACACTTTTTCTTCACACAGACACCCATTGCGCGACATCGGTGGCATGTCTTTTGAACCCAATCCTCTTTTACACGAGATCGCTGACACATTTTTTGAACCCGGTCGTCTTTTGTGCGACATTGGTAACAACTTTCCTTAACACATACGCCCATTGCGCGACATTGGTATCACCTTTCCTTAACACAAACGCCCATTGCGCGACATCGGTGGCATGTCTTTTGAACCCAATCGTCTTGTACACGAGATCGGTGACACATTTTCTGAACCCGGTCGTCTTTTGTGCGACATCATTGACAACAATTTTGAATCCAGGCACCCCTTGCGCGACATCGGTAACACTTTTTCTTCACACAGACACCCATTGCGCGACATCAGTGACAAGTCTCCTTAACACATACACCCATTGCGCGACATTGGTAACACCTTTCCTTAACACAAACGCCCATTGCGCGACATCGGTGGCATGTCTTTTGAACCCAATCCTCTTTTACACGAGATCGCTGACACATTTTTTGAACCCGGTCGTCTTTTGTGCGACATTGGTAACAACTTTCCTTAACACATACACCCCTTGCGCGACATCGGTGACACTTTTTCTTAACACAGATACCCATTGCGCGACATCGGTGGCATGTCTTTTGAACCCAATCGCCTTTTGCACGAGATGGGTGACACGACATCTGAATCCGAACACCTTTGTGCGACATCATTGACAACAATTCTGAATCCATGCACCCCTTGCGCGACATTGGTGACACCTCTTCCTAACACAGCCACACATTGCGCGTCATTGGTGACAAGTCTTCTTAACACAAACACCCCTTGCGCGACATCGGTGACACTTTTTCTTCACACAGACACCCATTGCGCGACATCAGTGACAAGTCTCCTTAACACATACACCCATTGCGCGACATTGGTAACACCTTTCCTTAACACATACGCCCATTGCGTGAGATTGGTATCATCCTTCCTTAACACAAACGCCCATTGCGCGACATCGGTGACATGTCTTTTGAACCCAATCGTCTTTTACACGAGATCGGTGAATCATTTTCTGAACCCGGTCGTCTTTTGTGCGACATCGTTGACAACAATTCTGAATCCAGGCACACCTTGCGCGACATCGGTAACACTTCTTTTTAACACAGACATCCATTGCGCGACATCAGTGACAAGTCTTCTTAACACAAACACCTCTTGCGCGACATCGGTGACACTTTTTCTTCACACAGACACCCATTGCGCGACATCGGTGGCATGTCTTTTGAACCCAATCCTCTTTTACACGAGATCGCTGACACATTTTTTGAACCCGGTCGTCTTTTGTGCGACATTGGTAACAACTTTCCTTAACACATACGCCCATTGCGCGACATTGGTATCACCTTTCCTTAACACAAACGCCCATTGCGCGACATCGGTGGCATGACTTTTGAACCCAATCGTCTTTTACACGAGATCGGTGACACATTTTCTGAACCCGGTCGTCTTTTGTGCGACATTGGTAACAACTTTCCTTAACACATACACCCTTTGCGCGACTTCGTTGACACTTTTTCTTAACACAGACACCCATTGTGCGACATCGGTGACACCCCTTCTTAACACAGACACCCATTGCGCGACATCGGTGGCATGCCTTCTGAACCCGATGGCCTTTTGCACGAAATCGGTGACACGACGTCTAAACCCGAACACCCTTTGTGCGACATCGTTGACAAAAATTCTGAATCCAGGCACCCCTCTCGCGACATCGGTGACACCTCTTCTTAACACATACACCCATTGCGCGACATTGGTAACTCCTTTCCTTAACACATTCACCCATTACGCGACATTGGTAACACCTTTCCTTAACACAAACGCCCATTGCGCGACATCGGTGGCATGTCTTTTGAACCCAATCGTCTTTTACACGAGATCGGTGACACATTTTCTGAACCCGGTCGTCTTTTGTGCGACATTGGTAACAACTTTCCTTAACACATACACCCTTTGCGCGACATCAGTGACAAGTCTTCTTAACACAAACACCCCTTGCCGACATCGGTGACACCTTTTTTTAACACAAACGCCCATTGCGCGACATCGGTGGCATGTCTTTTGAACCCATCCGTCTTTACACGAGATCGCTGACACATTTTCTGAACCCGGTCGTCTTTTGTTCGACATTGGTAACAACTTTCCTTAACACATACACCCTTTGCGCGACTTCGTTGACACTTTTTCTTAACACAGACACCCATTGTGCGACATCGGTGGCATGTCTTCTGAACCCGATGGCCTTTTGCACGAAATCGGTGACACGACGTCTGAACCCGAACACCCTTTGTGCGACATCGTTGACAACAATTCTGAATCCAGGCACCCCTTTCGCGACATCGGTGACACCTCTTCTTAACACACACACCCATTGCGCAACATTGGTTACACCTTTCCTTAACACATACACCCATTACGCGACATTGGTAACACCTTTCCTTAACACAAACGCCCATTGCGCGACATCGGTGGCACGTCTTTTGAACCCAATCGTCTTTTACACGAGATCGGTGACACATTTTCTGAACCCGGTCGTCTTTTGTGCGACATTGGTAACAACTTTCCTTAACACATACACCCTTTGCGCGACATCAGTGACAAGTCTTCTTAACACAAACACCCCTTGCCGACATTGGTGACACCTTTTCTTAACACAAACGCCCATTGCGCGACATTGGTAACACCTTTCCTTAACACAAACGCCCATTGCGCGACATCGGTGGCATGTCTTTTGAACCCAATCGCCTTTTGCACGAGATGGGTGACACGACATCTGAATCCGAACACCTTTGTGCGACATCGTTGACAACAATTCTGAATCCATGCACCCCTTGCGCGACATTGGTGACACCTCTTCCTAACACAGACACACATTGCGCGTCATTGGTGACAAGTCTTCTTAACACAAACACCCCTTGCGCGACATCGGTGACAAGTCTCCTTAACACATACACCCATTGCGCGACATTGGTAACACCTTTCCTTAACACATACGCCCATTGCGCGACATTGGTATCATCTTTCCCTAACACAAACGCCCATTGCGCCACATCGGTGGCATGTCTTTTGAACCCAATCGTCTTTTACACGAGATCGGTGACACATTTTCTGAACCCGGTCGTCTTTTGTGCGACATCGTTGACAACAATTCTGAATCCAGGCACACCTTGCGCGACATCGGTAACACTTCTTCTTAACACAGACACCCATTGCGCGACATCAGTGACAAGTCTTCTTAACACAAACACCTCTTGCGCGACATCGGTGACACTTTTTTTTCACACAGACACCCATTGCGCGACATCAGTGACAAGTCTCCTCAACACATACACCCATTGCGCGACATTGATAACACCTTTCCTTAACACATACGCCCATTGCGCGACATTGGTATCACGTTTCCTTAACACAAACGCCCATTGCGCGACATCGGTGGCATGTCTTTTGAACCCAATCGTCTTTTACACGAGATCGGTGACACATTTTCTGAACCCGGTCGTCCTTTGTGCGACATCGTTGACAACAATTTTGAATCCATGCACCCCTTTCGCGACATCGGTGACACCTCTTCTTAACACATACACCCATTGCGCGACATTGGTAACACCTTTCCTTAACACATACACCCATTACGCGACATTGGTAACACCTTTCCTTAACACAAACGCCCATTGCGCGACATCGGTGGCATGTCTTTTGAACCCAACCGTCTTTTACACGAGATCGGTGACACATTTTCTGAACCCGGTCGTCTTTTGTGCGACATCGGTAACACTTTTTCTTCACACAGACACCCATTGTGCGACATCAGTGACAAGTCTCCTTAACACATACACCCATTGCGCGACATTGGTATCACCTTTCCTTAACACAAACGCCCATTGCGCGACATCGGTGGCATGTCTTTTGAACCCAATCGTCTTCTACACGAGATCGCTGACACATTTTTTGAACCCGGTCGTCTTTTGTGCGACATTGGTAACAACTTTCCTTAACACATACACCCTTTGCGCGACATCGGTGACACTTTTTCTTAACACAGACACCCATTGCGCGACATCAGTGACAAGTCTCCTTAACACATACACCCATTGCGCGACATTGGTAACACCTTTCCTTAACACAAACGCCCATTGCGCGACATCGGTGGCATGTCTTTTGAACCTAATCGCCTTTTGCACGAGATGGGTGACACGACATCTGAATCCGAACACCTTTGTGCGACATCGTTGACAGCAATTCTGAATCCAGGCACCCCTTACGTGACATTGGTGACACCTTTTCTCAACACAGACACCCGTTGCGCAGCATCGGTGACACGTCTTCTAATCCCGATCGCCTTTTGCACGAGATGGGTGACACGACATCTGAATCCGAACACCCTTTGTGCGACATCGTTGACAACAATTCTGAATCCAGGCACCCCTTTCGCGACATCGGTGACACCTCTTCTTAACACATACATCCATTGCGCGACATTGGTAACACCTTTCCTTAACACATACACCCATTACGCGACATTGGTAACACCTTTCCTTAACACAAACGCCCATTGCGCGACATCGGTGGCATGTCCTTTGAACCCAACCGTCTTTTACACGAGATCGGTGACACATTTTCTGAACCCGGTCGTCTTTTGTGCGACATTGGTAACAACTTTCCTTAACACATACACCCTTTGCGCGACTTCGTTGACACTTTTTCTTAACACAGACACCCATTGTGCGACATCGGTGACACCCCTTCTTAACACAGACACCCATTGCGCGACATCGGTGGCATGCCTTCTGAACCCGATGGCCTTTTGCACGAAATCGGTGACACGACGTCTAAACCCGAACACCCTTTGTGCGACATCGTTGACAAAAATTCTGAATCCAGGCACCCCTCTCGCGACATCGGTGACACCTCTTCTTAACACATACACCCATTGCGCGACATTGGTAACTCCTTTCCTTAACACATTCACCCATTACGCGACATTGGTAACACCTTTCCTTAACACAAACGCCCATTGCGCGACATCGGTGGCATGTCTTTTGAACCCAATCGTCTTTTACACGAGATCGGTGACACATTTTCTGAACCCGGTCGTCTTTTGTGCGACATTGGTAACAACTTTCCTTAACACATACACCCTTTGCGCGACATCAGTGACAAGTCTTCTTAACACAAACACCCCTTGCCGACATCGGTGACACCTTTTTTTAACACAAACGCCCATTGCGCGACATCGGTGGCATGTCTTTTGAACCCAACCGTCTTTACACGAGATCGCTGACACATTTTCTGAACCCGGTCGTCTTTTGTTCGACATTGGTAACAACTTTCCTTAACACATACACCCTTTGCGCGACTTCGTTGACACTTTTTCTTAACACAGACACCCATTGTGCGACATCGGTGGCATGTCTTCTGAACCCGATGGCCTTTTGCACGAAATCGGTGACACGACGTCTGAACCCGAACACCCTTTGTGCGACATCGTTGACAACAATTCTGAATCCAGGCACCCCTTTCGCGACATCGGTGACACCTCTTCTTAACACACACACCCATTGCGCAACATTGGTTACACCTTTCCTTAACACATACACCCATTACGCGACATTGGTAACACCTTTCCTTAACACAAACGCCCATTGCGCGACATCGGTGGCACGTCTTTTGAACCCAATCGTCTTTTACACGAGATCGGTGACACATTTTCTGAACCCGGTCGTCTTTTGTGCGACATTGGTAACAACTTTCCTTAACACATACACCCTTTGCGCGACATCAGTGACAAGTCTTCTTAACACAAACACCCCTTGCCGACATTGGTGACACCTTTTCTTAACACAAACGCCCATTGCGCGACATTGGTAACACCTTTCCTTAACACAAACGCCCATTGCGCGACATCGGTGGCATGTCTTTTGAACCCAATCGCCTTTTGCACGAGATGGGTGACACGACATCTGAATCCGAACACCTTTGTGCGACATCGTTGACAACAATTCTGAATCCATGCACCCCTTGCGCGACATTGGTGACACCTCTTCCTAACACAGACACACATTGCGCGTCATTGGTGACAAGTCTTCTTAACACAAACACCCCTTGCGCGACATCGGTGACAAGTCTCCTTAACACATACACCCATTGCGCGACATTGGTAACACCTTTCCTTAACACATACGCCCATTGCGCGACATTGGTATCATCTTTCCCTAACACAAACGCCCATTGCGCCACATCGGTGGCATGTCTTTTGAACCCAATCGTCTTCTACACGAGATCGGTGACACATTTTCTGAACCCGGTCGTCTTTTGTGCGACATCGTTGACAACAATTCTGAATCCAGGCACACCTTGCGCGACATCGGTAACACTTCTTCTTAACACAGACACCCATTGCGCGACATCAGTGACAAGTCTTCTTAACACAAACACCTCTTGCGCGACATCGGTGACACCTTTCCTTAACACAAACGCCCATTGCGCGACATCGGTGGCATGTCTTTTGAACCCAACCGTCTTTTACACGAGATCGGTGACACATTTTCTGAACCCGGTCGTCTTTTGTGCGACATCGGTAACACTTTTTCTTCACACAGACACCCATTGTGCGACATCAGTGACAAGTCTCCTTAACACATACACCCATTGCGCGACATTGGTATCACCTTTCCTTAACACAAACGCCCATTGCGCGACATCGGTGGCATGTCTTTTGAACCCAATCGTCTTCTACACGAGATCGCTGACACATTTTTTGAACCCGGTCGTCTTTTGTGCGACATTGGTAACAACTTTCCTTAACACATACACCCTTTGCGCGACATCGGTGACACTTTTTCTTAACACAGACACCCATTGCGCGACATCAGTGACAAGTCTCCTTAACACATACACCCATTGCGCGACATTGGTAACACCTTTCCTTAACACAAACGCCCATTGCGCGACATCGGTGGCATGTCTTTTGAACCTAATCGCCTTTTGCACGAGATGGGTGACACGACATCTGAATCCGAACACCTTTGTGCGACATCGTTGACAGCAATTCTGAATCCAGGCACCCCTTACGTGACATTGGTGACACCTTTTCTCAACACAGACACCCGTTGCGCAGCATCGGTGACACGTCTTCTAATCCCGATCGCCTTTTGCACGAGATGGGTGACACGACATCTGAATCCGAACACCCTTTGTGCGACATCGTTGACAACAATTCTGAATCCAGGCACCCCTTTCGCGACATCGGTGACACCTCTTCTTAACACATACATCCATTGCGCGACATTGGTAACACCTTTCCTTAACACATACACCCATTACGCGACATTGGTAACACCTTTCCTTAACACAAACGCCCATTGCGCGACATCGGTGGCATGTCCTTTGAACCCAACCGTCTTTTACACGAGATCGGTGACACATTTTCTGAACCCGGTCGTCTTTTGTGCGACATCGTTGACAACAATTCTGAATCCAGGCACCCATTGCGCGACATCAGTGACAAGTCTCCTTAACACATACACCCATTGCGCGACATTGGTAACACCTTTCCTTAACCCATACCCCCATTGCGCGACATCAGTGACAAGTCTCCTTAACACATACACCCATTGCGCGACATTGGTAACGCCTTTCCTTAACACATACACCCATTGCGCGACATTGGTATCACCTTTCCTTAACACAATCGCCCATCGCGCGACATCGATGGCATGTCTCCTTAACACATACACCCATTGCGCGACATCGGTGACACCTCTTCTTAACACATACACCCATTGCGCGACATTGGTAACACCTTTCCTTAACACATACACCCATTACGCGACATTGGTAACACCTTTCCTTAACACAAACGCCCATTGCGCGACATCGGTGGCATGTCTTTTTAACCCAACCGTCTTTTACACGAGATCGGTGACACATTTTCTGAACCCGGTCGTCTTTTGTGCGACATCGTTGACAACAATTCTGAATCCAGGCACCCATTGCGCGACATCAGTGACAAGTCTCCTTAACACATACACCCATTGCGCGACATTGGTAACACCTTTCCTTAACACAAACGCCCATTGCGCGACATCGGTGGCATGTCTTTTGAACCCAATCGTCTTTTACACGAGATCGGTGACACGACATCTGAATCCGAACACCCTTTGTGCGACATCGTTGACAACAATTCTGAATCCAGGCACCCTTTGCGCGACATCAGTGACAAGTCTTCTTAACACAAACACCCCTTGCGCGACATCGGTGACCCTTTTTCTTAACACAGACACCCATTGCGCGACATCAGTGACAAGTCTTCTTAACACAAACACCCCTTGCCGACATCGGTGACACCCTTTCTCAACACAGACACCCGTTGCGCAGCATCGGTGACACGTCTTCTAAACCCGATCGCCTTTTGAACGAGATGGGTGACACGACATCTGAATCCGAACACCCTTTGTGCGACATCGTTGACAACAATTCTGAATCCAGGCACCCCTTTCGCGACATCGGTGACACCTCTTCTTAACACATACACCCATTGCGCGACATTGGTAACACCTTTCCTTAACACATACACCCATTACGCGACATTGGTAACACCTTTCCTTAACACAAACGCCCATAGCGCGACATCGGTGGCATGTCTTTTGAACCCAATCGTCTTTTACACGAGATCGGTGACACATTTTCTGAACCCGGCCGTCTTTTGTGCGACATTGGTAACAACTTTCCTTAACACATACACCCATTGCGCGACATCAGTGACAAGTCTTCTTAACACAAACACCCTTTGCGCGACATCGGTGACACTTTTTCTTCACACCGACACCCATTGCGCGATATCAGTGACAAGTCTCCTTAACACATGCACGCATTGCGCGACATCAGTGACAAATCTCCTTAACACATACACCCATTGCGCGACATTGGTATCACCTTTCCTTAACACAAACGCCCATTGCGCGACATCGGTGGCATGTCTTTTGAACCCAATCGTCTTTTACACGAGATCGGTGACACATTTTCTGAACCCGGTCGTCTTTTGTGCGACATTGGTAACAACTTTCCTTAACACATACACCCTTTGTGCGACATCGGTGACACTTTTTCTTCACACAAACACCCATTGCGCGATATCAGTGACAAGTCTCCTTAACACATACACCCATTGCGCGACATTGGTAACACCTTTCCTTAACACATACCCCCATTGCGCGACATCAGTGACAAGTCTCCTTAACACATACACCCATTGCGCGACATCGGTGGCATGTCTTTTGAACCCAATCGTCTTTTACACGAGATCGGTGACACATTTTCTGAACCCGGTCGTCTTTTGTGCGACATCGTTGACAACAATTCTGAATCCAGGCACCCCTTTCGCGACATCAGTGACACCTCTTCTTAACACATACACCCATTGCGCGACATTGGTAACACCTTTCCTTAACACATACACCCATTACGCGACATTGGTAACACCTTTCCTTAACACAAACGCCCATTGCGCGACATCGGTGGCATGTCTTTTAAACCCAACCGTCTTTTACACGAGATCGGTGACACATTTTCTGAACCCGGTCGTCTTTTGTGCGACATCGTTGACAACAATTCTGAATCCAGGCACCCATTGCGCGACATCAGTGACAAGTCTCCTTAACACATACACCCATTGCGCGACATTGGTAACACCTTTCCTTAACACAAACGCCCATTGCGCGACATCGGTGGCATGTCTTTTGAACCCGATCGCCTTTTGCACGAGGTGGGTGACACGACATCTGAATCCGAACACCCTTTGTGCGACATCGTTGACAACAATTCTGAATCCAGGCACCCCTTTCGCGACATCGGTGACACCTCTTCTTAACACATACACCCATTGCGCGACATTGGTAACACCTTTCCTTAACACATACACCCATTACGCGACATTGGTAACACCTTTCCTTAACACAAACGCCCATTGCGCGACATCGGTGGCATGTCTTTTGAACCCAACCGTCTTTTACACGAGATCGGTGACACATTTTCTGAACCCGGTCGTCTTTTGTGCGACATCGTTGACAACAATTCTGAATCCAGGCACCCCTTTCGCGACATCAGTGACAAGTCTCCTTAACACATACACCCATTGCGCGACATTGGTAACACCTTTCCTTAACACATACCCCCATTGCGCGACATTGGTATCACCTTTCCTTAACACAAACGCCCATTGCGCGACATCGGTGGCATGTCTTTTGAACCCAATCGTCTTTTACACGAGATCGGTGACACATTTTCTGAACCCGGCCGTCTTTTGTGCGACATTGGTAACAACTTTCCTTAACACACACACCCATTGCGCGACATCAGTGACAAGTGTTCTTAACACAAACACCCCTTGCGCGACATCGGTGACACTTTTTCTTCACACAGACACCCATTGCGCGACATCAGTGACAAGTCTCCTTAACACATACACCCATTGCGCGACATTGGTAACGCCTTTCCTTAACACATACACCCATTGCGCGACATTGGTATCACCTTTCCTTAACACAATCGCCCATCGCGCGACATCGATGGCATGTCTTTTGAACCCAACCGTCTTTTACACGAGATCGGTGACACATTTTCTGAACCCGGTCGTCTTTTGTGCGACATCGTTGACAACAATTCTGAATCCAGGCACCCATTGCGCGACATCAGTGACAAGTCTCCTTAACACATACACCCATTGCGCGACATTGGTAACACCTTTCCTTAACACAAACGCCCATTGCGCGACATCGGTGGCATGTCTTTTGAACCCGATCGCCTTTTGCACGAGGTGGGTGACACGACATCTGAATCCGAACACCCTTTGTGCGACATCGTTGACAACAATTCTGAATCCAGGCACCCCTTTCGCGACATCGGTGACACCTCTTCTTAACACATACACCCATTGCGCGACATTGGTAACACCTTTCCTTAACACATACACCCATTACGCGACATTGGTAACACCTTTCCTTAACACAAACGCCCATTGCGCGACATCGGTGGCATGTCTTTTGAACCCAACCGTCTTTTACACGAGATCGGTGACACATTTTCTGAACCCGGTCGTCTTTTGTGCGACATCGTTGACAACAATTCTGAATCCAGGCACCCCTTTCGCGACATCAGTGACAAGTCTCCTTAACACATACACCCATTGCGCGACATTGGTAACACCTTTCCTTAACACATACCCCCATTGCGCGACATTGGTATCACCTTTCCTTAACACAAACGCCCATTGCGCGACATCGGTGGCATGTCTTTTGAACCCAATCGTCTTTTACACGAGATCGGTGACACATTTTCTGAACCCGGCCGTCTTTTGTGCGACATTGGTAACAACTTTCCTTAACACACACACCCATTGCGCGACATCAGTGACAAGTGTTCTTAACACAAACACCCCTTGCGCGACATCGGTGACACTTTTTCTTCACACAGACACCCATTGCGCGACATCAGTGACAAGTCTCCTTAACACATACACCCATTGCGCGACATTGGTAACGCCTTTCCTTAACACATACACCCATTGCGCGACATTGGTATCACCTTTCCTTAACACAATCGCCCATCGCGCGACATCGATGGCATGTCTTTTGAACCCAATCATCTTTTACACGAGATCGGTGACACATTTTCTGAACCCGGTCGTCTTTTGTGCGACATTGGTAACAACTTTCCTTAACACATACACCCTTTGCGCGACATCGGTGACACTTTTTCTTAACACAGACACCCATTGCGCGACATCAGTGACAAGTCTTCTTAACACAAACACCCCTTGCCGACATCGGTGACACCCCTTCTTAACACAAACGCCCATTGCGCGACATCGGTGGCGTGTCTTTTGAACCCAATCGCCTTTTGCACGAGATGGGTGACACGACATCTGAATCCGAACACCTTTGTGCGACATCGTTGACAACAATTCTGAATCCAGGCACCCCTTGCGCGACATTGGTGACACCTCTTCCTAACACAGACACCCACTGCGCGTCATTGGTGACACATTTTCTTAACACGTCACCCATTGTGCGACATTGGTAACACCTTTCCTTAAAACAAACGCCCATTGCGCGACATCGGTGGCATGTCTTTTAAACCCAACCGTCTTTTACACGAGATCGGTGACATATTTTCTGAACCCGGTCGTCTTTTGTGCGACATCGTTGACAACAATTCTGAATCCAGGCACCCCTTTCGCGACATCAGTGACACCTCTTCTTAACACATACACCCATTGCGCGACATTGGTAACACCTTTCCTTGACACATACACCCATTGCGCGACATCGGTGGCATGTCTTTTGAACCCAATCGTCTTTTACACGAGATCGGTGACACGACATCTGAATCCGAACACCCTTTGTGCGACATCGTTGACAACAATTCTGAATCCAGGCACCCATTGCGCGACATCAGTGACAAGTCTCCTTAACACATACACCCATTGCGCGACATTGGTGACACCTTTTCTTAACACAAACGCCCATTGCGCGACATTGGTAACACCTTTCCTTAACACAAACGCCCATTGCGCGACATCGGTGGCATGTCTTTTGAACCCAATCGCCTTTTGCACGAGATGGGTGACACGACATCTGAATCCGAACACCTTTGTGCGACATCGTTGACAACAATTCTGAATCCATGCACCCCTTGCGCGACATTGGTGACACCTCTTCCTAACACAGCCACACATTGCGCGTCATTGGTGACAAGTCTTCTTAACACAAACACCCCTTGCGCGATATCGGTGACACTTTTTCTTCACACAGACACCCATTGCGCGACATCAGTGACAAGTCTCCTTAACACATACACCCATTGCGCGACATTGGTAACACCTTTCCTTAACACATACGCCCATTGCGCGACATCGGTGGCATGTCTTTTGAACCCAATCGTCTTTTACACGAGATCGGTGACACGACATCTGAATCCGAACACCCTTTGTGCGACATCGTTGACAACAATTCTGAATCCAGGCACCCATTGCGCGACATCAGTGACAAGTCTCCTTAACACATACACCCATTGCGCGACATTGGTAACAACTTTCCTTAACACATACGCCCATTGCGCGACATTGGTATCACCTTTCCTTAACACAAACGCCCATTGCGCGACATCGGTGGCATGCCTTTTGAACCCAATCTTCTTTTACACGAGATCGGTGACACATTTTCTGAACCCGGTCGTCTTTTGCGCGACATCATTGACAACAATTTTGAATCCAGGCACCCCTTGCGCGACATCGGTAACACTTTTTCTTCACACAGACACCCATTGCGCGACATCAGTGACAAGTCTCCTTAACACATACACCCATTGCGCGACATTGGTAACACCTTTCCTTAACACAAACGCCCATTGCGCGACATCGGTGGCATGTCTTTTGAACCCAATCCTCTTTTACACGAGATCGCTGACACATTTTTTGAACCCGGTCGTCTTTTGTGCGACATTGGTAACAACTTTCCTTAACACATACACCCCTTGCGCGACATCGGTGACACTTTTTCTTAACACAGACACCCATTGCGCGACATCGGTGGCATGTCTTTTGAACCCAATCGCCTTTTGCACGAGATGGGTGACACGACATCTGAATCCGAACACCTTTGTGCGACATCGTTGACAACAATTCTGAATCCATGCACCCCTTGCGCGACATTGGTGACACCTCTTCCTAACACAGCCACACATTGCGCGTCATTGGTGACAAGTCTTCTTAACACAAACACCCCTTGCGCGACATCGGTGACACTTTTTCTTCACACAGACACCCATTGCGCGACATCAGTGACAAGTCTCCTTAAAACATACACCCATTGCGCGACATTGGTAACACCTTTCCTTAACACATACGCCCATTGCGCGACATTGGTATCATCTTTCCTTAACACAAACGCCCATTGCGCGACATCGGTGGCATGTCTTTTGAACCCAATCGTCTTTTACACGAGATCGGTGACACATTTTCTGAACCCGGTCGTCTTTTGTGCGACATCGTTGACAACAATTCTGAATCCATGCACCCCTTGCGCGACATTGGTGACACCTCTTCCTAACACAGCCACACATTGCGCGTCATTGATGACAAGTCTTCTTAACACAAACACCCCTTGCGCGACATCGGTGACACTTTTTCTTCACACAGACACCCATTGCGCGACATCAGTGACAAGTCTCCTTAACACATACACCCATTGCGCGACATTGGTAACACCTTTCCTTAACACATGCGCCCATTGCGCGACATCGGTGGCATGTCTTTTGAACCCAATCGTCTTGTACACGAGATCGGTGACACATTTTCTGAACCCGGTCGTCTTTTGTGCGACATCATTGACAACAATTTTGAATCCAGGCACCCCTTGCGCGACATCGGTAACACTTTTTCTTCACACAGACACCCATTGCGCGACATCAGTGACAAGTCTCCTTAACACATACACCCATTGCGCGACATTGGTAACACCTTTCCTTAACACATACGCCCATTGCGCGACATCGGTGGCATGTCTTTTGAACCCAATCGTCTTGTACACGAGATCGGTGACACATTTTCTGAACCCGGTCGTCTTTTGTGCGACATCATTGACAACAATTTTGAATCCAGGCACCCCTTGCGCGACATCGGTGACACCCCTTCTTAACACAAACGCCCATTGCGCGACATCGGTGGCGTGTCTTTTGAACCCAATCGCCTTTTGCACGAGATGGGTGACACGACATCTGAATCCGAACACCTTTGTGCGACATCGTTGACAACAATTCTGAATCCAGGCACCCCTTGCGCGACATTGGTGACACCTCTTCCTAACACAGACACCCACTGCGCGTCATTGGTGACACATTTTCTTAACACGTCACCCATTGTGCGACATTGGTAACACCTTTCCTTAAAACAAACGCCCATTGCGCGACATCGGTGGCATGTCTTTTAAACCCAACCGTCTTTTACACGAGATCGGTGACATATTTTCTGAACCCGGTCGTCTTTTGTGCGACATCGTTGACAACAATTCTGAATCCAGGCACCCCTTTCGCGACATCAGTGACACCTCTTCTTAACACATACACCCATTGCGCGACATTGGTAACACCTTTCCTTGACACATACACCCATTGCGCGACATCGGTGGCATGTCTTTTGAACCCAATCGTCTTTTACACGAGATCGGTGACACGACATCTGAATCCGAACACCCTTTGTGCGACATCGTTGACAACAATTCTGAATCCAGGCACCCATTGCGCGACATCAGTGACAAGTCTCCTTAACACATACACCCATTGCGCGACATTGGTGACACCTTTTCTTAACACAAACGCCCATTGCGCGACATTGGTAACACCTTTCCTTAACACAAACGCCCATTGCGCGACATCGGTGGCATGTCTTTTGAACCCAATCGCCTTTTGCACGAGATGGGTGACACGACATCTGAATCCGAACACCTTTGTGCGACATCGTTGACAACAATTCTGAATCCATGCACCCCTTGCGCGACATTGGTGACACCTCTTCCTAACACAGCCACACATTGCGCGTCATTGGTGACAAGTCTTCTTAACACAAACACCCCTTGCGCGATATCGGTGACACTTTTTCTTCACACAGACACCCATTGCGCGACATCAGTGACAAGTCTCCTTAACACATACACCCATTGCGCGACATTGGTAACACCTTTCCTTAACACATACGCCCATTGCGCGACATCGGTGGCATGTCTTTTGAACCCAATCGTCTTTTACACGAGATCGGTGACACGACATCTGAATCCGAACACCCTTTGTGCGACATCGTTGACAACAATTCTGAATCCAGGCACCCATTGCGCGACATCAGTGACAAGTCTCCTTAACACATACACCCATTGCGCGACATTGGTAACAACTTTCCTTAACACATACGCCCATTGCGCGACATTGGTATCACCTTTCCTTAACACAAACGCCCATTGCGCGACATCGGTGGCATGCCTTTTGAACCCAATCTTCTTTTACACGAGATCGGTGACACATTTTCTGAACCCGGTCGTCTTTTGCGCGACATCATTGACAACAATTTTGAATCCAGGCACCCCTTGCGCGACATCGGTAACACTTTTTCTTCACACAGACACCCATTGCGCGACATCAGTGACAAGTCTCCTTAACACATACACCCATTGCGCGACATTGGTAACACCTTTCCTTAACACAAACGCCCATTGCGCGACATCGGTGGCATGTCTTTTGAACCCAATCCTCTTTTACACGAGATCGCTGACACATTTTTTGAACCCGGTCGTCTTTTGTGCGACATTGGTAACAACTTTCCTTAACACATACACCCCTTGCGCGACATCGGTGACACTTTTTCTTAACACAGACACCCATTGCGCGACATCGGTGGCATGTCTTTTGAACCCAATCGCCTTTTGCACGAGATGGGTGACACGACATCTGAATCCGAACACCTTAGTGCGACATCGTTGACAACAATTCTGAATCCATGCACCCCTTGCGCGACATTGGTGACACCTCTTCCTAACACAGCCACACATTGCGCGTCATTGGTGACAAGTCTTCTTAACACAAACACCCCTTGCGCGACATCGGTGACACTTTTTCTTCACACAGACACCCATTGCGCGACATCAGTGACAAGTCTCCTTAACACATACACCCATTGCGCGACATTGGTAACACCTTTCCTTAACACATACGCCCATTGCGCGACATTGGTATCATCTTTCCTTAACACAAACGCCCATTGCGCGACATCGGTGGCATGTCTTTTGAACCCAATCGTCTTTTACACGAGATCGGTGACACATTTTCTGAACCCGGTCGTCTTTTGTGCGACATCGTTGACAACAATTCTGAATCCATGCACCCCTTGCGCGACATTGGTGACACCTCTTCCTAACACAGCCACACATTGCGCGTCATTGATGACAAGTCTTCTTAACACAAACACCCCTTGCGCGACATCGGTGACACTTTTTCTTCACACAGACACCCATTGCGCGACATCAGTGACAAGTCTCCTTAACACATACACCCATTGCGCGACATTGGTAACACCTTTCCTTAACACATACGCCCATTGCGCGACATCGGTGGCATGTCTTCTGAACCCAATCGTCTTGTACACGAGATCGGTGACACATTTTCTGAACCCGGTCGTCTTTTGTGCGACATCATTGACAACAATTTTGAATCCAGGCACCCCTTGCGCGACATCGGTAACACTTTTTCTTCACACAGACACCCATTGCGCGACATCAGTGACAAGTCTCCTTAACACATACACCCATTGCGCGACATTGGTAACACCTTTCCTTAACACAAACGCCCATTGCGCGACATCGGTGGCATGTCTTTTGAACCCAATCCTCTTTTACACGAGATCGCTGACACATTTTTTGAACCCGGTCGTCTTTTGTGCGACATTGGTAACAACTTTCCTTAACACATACACCCCTTGCGCGACATCGGTGACACTTTTTCTTAACACAGACACCCATTGCGCGACATCGGTGGCATGTCTTTTGAACCCAATCGCCTTTTGCACGAGATGGGTGACACGACATCTGAATCCGAACACCTTTGTGCGACATCATTGACAACAATTCTGAATCCATGCACCCCTTGCGCGACATTGGTGACACCTCTTCCTAACACAGCCACACATTGCGCGTCATTGGTGACAAGTCTTCTTAACACAAACACCCCTTGCGCGACATCGGTGACACTTTTTCTTCACACAGACACCCATTGCGCGACATCAGTGACAAGTCTCCTTAACACATACACCCATTGCGCGACATTGGTAACACCTTTCCTTAACACATACGCCCATTGCGCGACATTGGTATCATCCTTCCTTAACACAAACGCCCATTGCGCGACATCGGTGACATGTCTTTTGAACCCAATCGTCTTTTACACGAGATCGGTGAATCATTTTCTGAACCCGGTCGTCTTTTGTGCGACATCGTTGACAACAATTCTGAATCCAGGCACACCTTGCGCGACATCGGTAACACTTCTTTTTAACACAGACACCCATTGCGCGACATCAGTGACAAGTCTTCTTAACACAAACACCTCTTGCGCGACATCGGTGACACTTTTTCTTCACACAGACACCCATTGCGCGACATCGGTGGCATGCTTTTGAACCCAATCCTCTTTTACACGAGATCGCTGACACATTTTTTGAACCCGGTCGTCTTTTGTGCGACATTGGTAACAACTTTCCTTAACACATACGCCCATTGCGCGACATTGGTATCACCTTTCCTTAACACAAACGCCCATTGCGCGACATCGGTGGCATGACTTTTGAACCCAATCGTCTTTTACACGAGATCGGTGACACATTTTCTGAACCCGGTCGTCTTTTGTGCGACATTGGTAACAACTTTCCTTAACACATACACCCTTTGCGCGACTTCGTTGACACTTTTTCTTAACACAGACACCCATTGTGCGACATCGGTGACACCCCTTCTTAACACAGACACCCATTGCGCGACATCGGTGGCATGTCTTTTGAACCCAACCGTCTTTACACGAGATCGCTGACACATTTTCTGAACCCGGTCGTCTTTTGTTCGACATTGGTAACAACTTTCCTTAACACATACACCCTTTGCGCGACTTCGTTGACACTTTTTCTTAACACAGACACCCATTGTGCGACATCGGTGGCATGTCTTCTGAACCCGATGGCCTTTTGCACGAAATCGGTGACACGACGTCTGAACCCGAACACCCTTTGTGCGACATCGTTGACAAAAATTCTGAATCCAGGCACCCCTCTCGCGACATCGGTGACACCTCTTCTTAACACATACACCCATTGCGCGACATTGGTAACTCCTTTCCTTAACACATTCACCCATTACGCGACATTGGTAACACCTTTCCTTAACACAAACGCCCATTGCGCGACATCGGTGGCATGTCTTTTGAACCCAATCGTCTTTTACACGAGATCGGTGACACATTTTCTGAACCCGGTCGTCTTTTGTGCGACATTGGTAACAACTTTCCTTAACACATACACCCTTTGCGCGACATCAGTGACAAGTCTTCTTAACACAAACACCCCTTGCCGACATCGGTGACACCTTTTTTTAACACAAACGCCCATTGCGCGACATCGGTGGCATGTCTTTTGAACCCAACCGTCTTTACACGAGATCGCTGACACATTTTCTGAACCCGGTCGTCTTTTGTTCGACATTGGTAACAACTTTCCTTAACACATACACCCTTTGCGCGACTTCGTTGACACTTTTTCTTAACACAGACACCCATTGTGCGACATCGGTGGCATGTCTTCTGAACCCGATGGCCTTTTGCACGAAATCGGTGACACGACGTCTGAACCCGAACACCCTTTGTGCGACATCGTTGACAACAATTCTGAATCCAGGCACCCCTTTCGCGACATCGGTGACACCTCTTCTTAACACACACACCCATTGCGCAACATTGGTTACACCTTTCCTTAACACATACACCCATTACGCGACATTGGTAACACCTTTCCTTAACACAAACGCCCATTGCGCGACATCGGTGGCACGTCTTTTGAACCCAATCGTCTTTTACACGAGATCGGTGACACATTTTCTGAACCCGGTCGTCTTTTGTGCGACATTGGTAACAACTTTCCTTAACACATACACCCTTTGCGCGACATCAGTGACAAGTCTTCTTAACACAAACACCCCTTGCCGACATTGGTGACACCTTTTCTTAACACAAACGCCCATTGCGCGACATTGGTAACACCTTTCCTTAACACAAACGCCCATTGCGCGACATCGGTGGCATGTCTTTTGAACCCAATCGCCTTTTGCACGAGATGGGTGACACGACATCTGAATCCGAACACCTTTGTGCGACATCGTTGACAACAATTCTGAATCCATGCACCCCTTGCGCGACATTGGTGACACCTCTTCCTAACACAGACACACATTGCGCGTCATTGGTGACAAGTCTTCTTAACACAAACACCCCTTGCGCGACATCGGTGACAAGTCTCCTTAACACATACACCCATTGCGCGACATTGGTAACACCTTTCCTTAACACATACGCCCATTGCGCGACATTGGTATCATCTTTCCCTAACACAAACGCCCATTGCGCGACATCGGTGGCATGTCTTTTGAACCCAATCGTCTTTTACACGAGATCGGTGACACATTTTCTGAACCCGGTCGTCTTTTGTGCGACATCGTTGACAACAATTCTGAATCCAGGCACACCTTGCGCGACATCGGTAACACTTCTTCTTAACACAGACACCCATTGCGCGACATCAGTGACAAGTCTTCTTAACACAAACACCTCTTGCGCGACATCGGTGACACTTTTTCTTCACACGGACACCCATTGCGCGACATCAGTGACAAGTCTCCTCAACACATACACCCATTGCGCGACATTGATAACACCTTTCCTTAACACATACGCCCATTGCGCGACATTGGTATCACGTTTCCTTAACACAAACGCCCATTGCGCGACATCGGTGGCATGTCTTTTGAACCCAATCGTCTTTTACACGAGATCGGTGACACATTTTCTGAACCCGGTCGTCCTTTGTGCGACATCGTTGACAACAATTTTGAATCCATGCACCCCTTTCGCGACATCGGTGACACCTCTTCTTAACACATACACCCATTGCGCGACATTGGTAACACCTTTCCTTAACACATACACCCATTACGCGACATTGGTAACACCTTTCCTTAACACAAACGCCCATTGCGCGACATCGGTGGCATGTCTTTTGAACCCAACCGTCTTTTACACGAGATCGGTGACACATTTCCTGAACCCGGTCGTCTTTTGTGCGACATCGGTAACACTTTTTCTTCACACAGACACCCATTGTGCGACATCAGTGACAAGTCTCCTTAACACATACACCCATTGCGCGACATTGGTATCACCTTTCCTTAACATAAACGCCCATTGCGCGACATCGGTGGCATGTCTTTTGAACCCAATCGTCTTCTACACGAGATCGCTGACACATTTTTTGAACCCGGTCGTCTTTTGTGCGACATTGGTAACAACTTTCCTTAACACATACACCCTTTGCGCGACATCGGTGACACTTTTTCTTAACACAGACACCCATTGCGCGACATCAGTGACAAGTCTCCTTAACACATACACCCATTGCGCGACATTGGTAACACCTTTCCTTAACACAAACGCCCATTGCGCGACATCGGTGGCATGTCTTTTGAACCTAATCGCCTTTTGCACGAGATGGGTGACACGACATCTGAATCCGAACACCTTTGTGCGACATCGTTGACAGCAATTCTGAATCCAGGCACCCCTTACGTGACATTGGTGACACCTTTTCTCAACACAGACACCCGTTGCGCAGCATCGGTGACACGTCTTCTAATCCCGATCGCCTTTTGCACGAGATGGGTGACACGACATCTGAATCCGAACACCCTTTGTGCGACATCGTTGACAACAATTCTGAATCCAGGCACCCCTTTCGCGACATCGGTGACACCTCTTCTTAACACATACATCCATTGCGCGACATTGGTAACACCTTTCCTTAACACATACACCCATTACGCGACATTGGTAACACCTTTCCTTAACACAAACGCCCATTGCGCGACATCGGTGGCATGTCCTTTGAACCCAACCGTCTTTTACACGAGATCGGTGACACATTTTCTGAACCCGGTCGTCTTTTGTGCGACATCGTTGACAACAATTCTGAATCCAGGCACCCATTGCGCGACATCAGTGACAAGTCTCCTTAACACATACACCCATTGCGCGACATTGGTAACACCTTTCCTTAACCCATACCCCCATTGCGCGACATCAGTGACAAGTCTCCTTAACACATACACCTATTGCGCGACATTGGTAACGCCTTTCCTTAACACATACACCCATTACGCGACATTGGTAACACCTTTCCTTAACACAAACGCCCATAGCGCGACATCGGTGGCATGTCTTTTGAACCCTATCGTCTTTTACACGAGATCGGTGACACATTTTCTGAACCCGGTCGTCTTTTGTGCGACATTGGTAACAACTTTCCTTAACACATACACCCTTTGCGCGACATCGGTGACACTTTTTCTTCACACAGACACCCATTGCGCGACATCAGTGACAAATCTCCTTAACACATACACCCATTGCGCGACATTGGTATCACCTTTCCTTAACACAAACGCCCATTGCGCGACATCGGTGGCATGTCTTTTGAACCCAATCGTCTTTTACACGAGATCGGTGACACATTTTCTGAACCCGGTCGTCTTTTGTGCGACATTGGTAACAACTTTCCTTAACACATACACCCTTTGTGCGACATCGGTGACACTTTTTCTTCTCACAAACACCCATTGCGCGATATCAGTGACAAGTCTCCTTAACACATACACCCATTGCGCGACATTGGTAGCACCTTTCCTTAACACATACCCCCATTGCGCGACATCAGTGACAAGTCTCCTTAACACATACACCCATTGCGCGACATCGGTGGCATGTCTTTTGAACCCAATCGTCTTTTACACGAGATCGGTGACACATTTTCTGAACCCGGTCGTCTTTTGTGCGACATCGTTGACAACAATTCTGAATCCAGGCACCCCTTTCGCGACATCAGTGACACCTCTTCTTAACACATACACCCATTGCGCGACATTGGTAACACCTTTCCTTAACACATACACCCATTACGCGACATTGGTAACACCTTTCCTTAACACAAACGCCCATTGCGCGACATCGGTGGCATGTCTTTTAAACCCAACCGTCTTTTACACGAGATCGGTGACACATTTTCTGAACCCGGTCGTCTTTTGTGCGACATCGTTGACAGCAATTCTGAATCCAGGCACCCATTGCGCGACATCAGTGACAAGTCTCCTTAACACATACACCCATTGCGCGACATTGGTAACACCTTTCCTTAACACAAACGCCCATTGCGCGACATCGGTGGCATGTCTTTTGAACCCGATCGCCTTTTGCACGAGGTGGGTGACACGACATCTGAATCCGAACACCCTTTGTGCGACATCGTTGACAACAATTCTGAATCCAGGCACCCCTTTCGCGACATCGGTGACACCTCTTCTTAACACATACACCCATTGCGCGACATTGGTAACACCTTTCCTTAACACATACACCCATTACGCGACATTGGTAACACCTTTCCTTAACACAAACGCCCATTGCGCGACATCGGTGGCATGTCTTTTGAACCCAACCGTCTTTTACACGAGATCGGTGACACATTTTCTGAACCCGGTCGTCTTTTGTGCGACATCGTTGACAACAATTCTGAATCCAGGCACCCCTTTCGCGACATCAGTGACAAGTCTCCTTAACACATACACCCATTGCGCGACATTGGTAACACCTTTCCTTAACACATACCCCCATTGCGCGACATTGGTATCACCTTTCCTTAACACAAACGCCCATTGCGCGACATCGGTGGCATGTCTTTTGAACCCAATCGTCTTTTACACGAGATCGGTGACACATTTTCTGAACCCGGCCGTCTTTTGTGCGACATTGGTAACAACTTTCCTTAACACACACACCCATTGCGCGACATCAGTGACAAGTGTTCTTAACACAAACACCCCTTGCGCGACATCGGTGACACTTTTTCTTCACACAGACACCCATTGCGCGACATCAGTGACAAGTCTCCTTAACACATACACCCATTGCGCGACATTGGTAACGCCTTTCCTTAACACATACACCCATTGCGCGACATTGGTATCACCTTTCCTTAACACAATCGCCCATCGCGCGACATCGATGGCATGTCTTTTGAACCCAATCATCTTTTACACGAGATCGGTGACACATTTTCTGAACCCGGTCGTCTTTTGTGCGACATTGGTAACAACTTTCCTTAACACATACACCCTTTGCGCGACATCGGTGACACTTTTCTTAACACAGACACCCATTGCGCGACATCAGTGACAAGTCTTCTTAACACAAACACCCCTTGCCGACATCGGTGACACCCTTTCTTAACACAAACGCCCATTGCGCGACATCGGTGGCGTGTCTTTTGAACCCAATCGCCTTTTGCACGAGATGGGTGACACGACATCTGAATCCGAACACCTTTGTGCGACATCGTTGACAACAATTCTGAATCCAGGCACCCCTTGCGCGACATTGGTGACACCTCTTCCTAACACAGACACCCACTGCGCGTCATTGGTGACACATTTTCTTAACACGTCACCCATTGTGCGACATTGGTAACACCTTTCCTTAAAACAAACGCCCACTGCGCGACATCGGTGGCATGTCTTTTAAACCCAACCGTCTTTTACACGAGATCGGTGACATATTTTCTGAACCCGGTCGTCTTTTGTGCGACATCGTTGACAACAATTCTGAATCCAGGCACCCCTTTCGCGACATCAGTGACACCTCTTCTTAACACATACACCCATTGCGCGACATTGGTAACACCTTTCCTTAACACATACACCCATTGCGCGACATCGGTGGCATGTCTTTTGAACCCAATCGTCTTTTACACGAGATCGGTGACACGACATCTGAATCCGAACACCCTTTGTGCGACATCGTTGACAACAATTCTGAATCCAGGCACCCATTGCGCGACATCAGTGACAAGTCTCCTTAACACATACACCCATTGCGCGACATTGGTAACACCTTTCCTTAACACATACACCCACTACGCGACATTGGTAACACCTTTCTTTAACACAAACGCCCATTGCGCGACATCGGTGGCATGTCTTTTTAACCCAACCGTCTTTTACACGAGATCGGTGACACATTTTTTGAACCCGGTCGTCTTTTGTGCGACATTGGTAACAACTTTCCTTAACACATACACCCTTTGCGCGACATCGGTGACACTTTTTCTTAACACAGACACCCATTGCGCGACATCAGTGACAAGTCTCCTTAACACATACACCCATTGCGCGACATTGGTAACACCTTTCCTTAACACAAACGCCCATTGCGCGACATCGGTGGCATGTCTTTTGAACCTAATCGCCTTTTGCACGAGATGGGTGACACGACATCTGAATCCGAACACCTTTGTGCGACATCGTTGACAGCAATTCTGAATCCAGGCACCCCTTACGTGACATTGGTGACACCTTTTCTCAACACAGACACCCGTTGCGCAGCATCGGTGACACGTCTTCTAATCCCGATCGCCTTTTGCACGAGATGGGTGACACGACATCTGAATCCGAACACCCTTTGTGCGACATCGTTGACAACAATTCTGAATCCAGGCACCCCTTTCGCGACATCGGTGACACCTCTTCTTAACACATACATCCATTGCGCGACATTGGTAACACCTTTCCTTAACACATACACCCATTACGCGACATTGGTAACACCTTTCCTTAACACAAACGCCCATTGCGCGACATCGGTGGCATGTCCTTTGAACCCAACCGTCTTTTACACGAGATCGGTGACACATTTTCTGAACCCGGTCGTCTTTTGTGCGACATCGTTGACAACAATTCTGAATCCAGGCACCCATTGCGCGACATCAGTGACAAGTCTCCTTAACACATACACCCATTGCGCGACATTGGTAACACCTTTCCTTAACCCATACCCCCATTGCGCGACATCAGTGACAAGTCTCCTTAACACATACACCCATTGCGCGACATTGGTAACGCCTTTCCTTAACACATACACCCATTGCGCGACATTGGTATCACCTTTCCTTAACACAATCGCCCATCGCGCGACATCGATGGCATGTCTCCTTAACACATACACCCATTGCGCGACATCGGTGACACCTCTTCTTAACACATACACCCATTGCGCGACATTGGTAACACCTTTCCTTAACACATACACCCATTACGCGACATTGGTAACACCTTTCCTTAACAAAAACGCCCATTGCGCGACATCGGTGGCATGTCTTTTTAACCCAACCGTCTTTTACACGAGATCGGTGACACATTTTCTGAACCCGGTCGTCTTTTGTGCGACATCGTTGACAACAATTCTGAATCCAGGCACCCCTTTCGCGACATCAGTGACACCTCTTCTTAACACATACACCCATTGCGCGACATTGGTAACACCTTTCCTTAACACATACACCCATTACGCGACATTGGTAACACCTTTCCTTAACACATACACCCATTACGCGACATTGGTAACACCTTTCCTTAACACAAACGCCCATAGCGCGACATCGGTGGCATGTCTTTTGAACCCAATCGTCTTTTACACGAGATCGGTGACACATTTTCTGAACCCGGTCGTCTTTTGTGCGACATCGTTGACAACAATTCTGAATCCAGGCACCCATTGCGCGACATCAGTGACAAGTCTCCTTAACACATACACCCATTGCGCGACATTGGTAACACCTTTCCTTAACCCATACCCCCATTGCGCGACATCAGTGACAAGTCTCCTTAACACATACACCCATTGCGCGACATTGGTAACGCCTTTCCTTAACAAATACACCCATTGCGCGACATTGGTATCACCTTTCCTTAACACAATCGCCCATCGCGCGACATCGATGGCATGTCTCCTTAACACATACACCCATTGCGCGACATCGGTGACACCTCTTCTTAACACATACACCCATTGCGCGACATTGGTAACACCTTTCCTTAACACATACACCCATTACGCGACATCGGTGACACCCTTTCTCAACACAGACACCCGTTGCGCAGCATCGGTGACACGTCTTCTAAACCCGATCGCCTTTTGCACGAGATGGGTGACACGACATCTGAATCCGAACACCCTTTGTGCGACATCGTTGACAACAATTCTGAATCCAGGCACCCCTTTCGCGACATCGGTGACACCTCTTCTTAACACATGCACCCATTGCGCGACATTGGTAACACCTTTCCTTAACACATACACCCATTACGCGACATTGGTAACACCTTTCCTTAACACAAACGCCCATAGCGCGACATCGGTGGCATGTCTTTTGAACCCAATCGTCTTTTACACGAGATCGGTGACACATTTTCTGAACCCGGCCGTCTTTTGTGCGACATTGGTAACAACTTTCCTTAACACATACACCCATTGCGCGACATCAGTGACAAGTCTTCTTAACACAAACACCCTTTGCGCGACATCGGTGACACTTTTTCTTCACACAGACACCCATTGCGCGATATCAGTGACAAGTCTCCTTAACACATGCACGCATTGCGCGACATTGGTAACACCTTTCCTTAACACATACACCCATTGCGCGACATTGGTAACGCCTTTCCTTAACACATACACCCATTGCGCGACATTGGTATCACCTTTCCTTAACACAATCGCCCATCGCGCGACATCGATGGCATGTCTCCTTAACACATACACCCATTGCGCGACATCGGTGACACCTCTTCTTAACACATACACCCATTGCGCGACATTGGTAACACCTTTCCTTAACACATACACCCATTACGCGACATTGGTAACACCTTTCCTTAACACAAACACCCATTGCGCGACATCGGTGGCATGTCTTTTTAACCCAACCGTCTTTTACACGAGATCGGTGACACATTTTCTGAACCCGGTCGTCTTTTGTGCGACATCGTTGACAACAATTCTGAATCCAGGCACCCCTTTCGCGACATCAGTGACACCTCTTCTTAACACATACACCCATTGCGCGACATTGGTAACACCTTTCCTTAACACATACACCCATTACGCGACATTGGTAACACCTTTCCTTAACACATACACCCATTACGCGACATTGGTAACACCTTTCCTTAACACAAACGCCCATAGCGCGACATCGGTGGCATGTCTTTTGAACCCAATCGTCTTTTACACGAGATCGGTGACACATTTTCTGAACCCGGTCGTCTTTTGTGCGACATCGTTGACAACAATTCTGAATCCAGGCACCCATTGCGCGACATCAGTGACAAGTCTCCTTAACACATACACCCATTGCGCGACATCAGTGACAAGTCTTCTTAACACAAACACCTCTTGCGCGACATCGGTGACACTTTTTCTTCACACAGACACCCATTGCGCGACATCGGTGGCATGCTTTTGAACCCAATCCTCTTTTACACGAGATCGCTGACACATTTTTTGAACCCGGTCGTCTTTTGTGCGACATTGGTAACAACTTTCCTTAACACATACGCCCATTGCGCGACATTGGTATCACCTTTCCTTAACACAAACGCCCATTGCGCGACATCGGTGGCATGACTTTTGAACCCAATCGTCTTTTACACGAGATCGGTGACACATTTTCTGAACCCGGTCGTCTTTTGTGCGACATTGGTAACAACTTTCCTTAACACATACACCCTTTGCGCGACTTCGTTGACACTTTTTCTTAACACAGACACCCATTGTGCGACATCGGTGACACCCCTTCTTAACACAGACACCCATTGCGCGACATCGGTGGCATGCCTTCTGAACCCGATGGCCTTTTGCACGAAATCGGTGACACGACGTCTAAACCCGAACACCCTTTGTGCGACATCGTTGACAAAAATTCTGAATCCAGGCACCCCTCTCGCGACATCGGTGACACCTCTTCTTAACACATACACCCATTGCGCGACATTGGTAACTCCTTTCCTTAACACATTCACCCATTACGCGACATTGGTAACACCTTTCCTTAACACAAACGCCCATTGCGCGACATCGGTGGCATGTCTTTTGAACCCAATCGTCTTTTACACGAGATCGGTGACACATTTTCTGAACCCGGTCGTCTTTTGTGCGACATTGGTAACAACTTTCCTTAACACATACACCCTTTGTGCGACATCAGTGACAAGTCTTCTTAACACAAACACCCCTTGCCGACATCGGTGACACCTTTTTTTAACACAAACGCCCATTGCGCGACATCGGTGGCATGTCTTTTGAACCCAACCGTCTTTACACGAGATCGCTGACACATTTTCTGAACCCGGTCGTCTTTTGTTCGACATTGGTAACAACTTTCCTTAACACATACACCCTTTGCGCGACTTCGTTGACACTTTTTCTTAACACAGACACCCATTGTGCGACATCGGTGGCATGTCTTCTGAACCCGATGGCCTTTTGCACGAAATCGGTGACACGACGTCTGAACCCGAACACCCTTTGTGCGACATCGTTGACAACAATTCTGAATCCAGGCACCCCTTTCGCGACATCGGTGACACCTCTTCTTAACACACACACCCATTGCGCAACATTGGTTACACCTTTCCTTAACACATACACCCATTACGCGACATTGGTAACACCTTTCCTTAACACAAACGCCCATTGCGCGACATCGGTGGCACGTCTTTTGAACCCAATCGTCTTTTACACGAGATCGGTGACACATTTTCTGAACCCGGTCGTCTTTTGTGCGACATTGGTAACAACTTTCCTTAACACATACACCCTTTGCGCGACATCAGTGACAAGTCTTCTTAACACAAACACCCCTTGCCGACATTGGTGACACCTTTTCTTAACACAAACGCCCATTGCGCGACATTGGTAACACCTTTCCTTAACACAAACGCCCATTGCGCGACATCGGTGGCATGTCTTTTGAACCCAATCGCCTTTTGCACGAGATGGGTGACACGACATCTGAATCCGAACACCTTTGTGCGACATCGTTGACAACAATTCTGAATCCATGCACCCCTTGCGCGACATTGGTGACACCTCTTCCTAACACAGTCACACATTGCGCGTCATTGGTGACAAGTCTTCTTAACACAAACACCCCTTGCGCGACATCGGTGACAAGTCTCCTTAACACATACACCCATTGCGCGACATTGGTAACACCTTTCCTTAACACATACGCCCATTGCGCGACATTGGTATCATCTTTCCCTAACACAAACGCCCATTGCGCGACATCGGTGGCATGTCTTTTGAACCCAATCGTCTTTTACACGAGATCGGTGACACATTTTCTGAACCCGGTCGTCTTTTGTGCGACATCGTTGACAACAATTCTGAATCCAGGCACACCTTGCGCGACATCGGTAACACTTCTTCTTAACACAGACACCCATTGCGCGACATCAGTGACAAGTCTCCTTAACACAAACACCTCTTGCGCGACATCGGTGACACTTTTTCTTCACACGGACACCCATTGCGCGACATCAGTGACAAGTCTCCTCAACACATACACCCATTGCGCGACATTGATAACACCTTTCCTTAACACATACGCCCATTGCGCGACATTGGTATCACGTTTCCTTAACACAAACGCCCATTGCGCGACATCGGTGGCATGTCTTTTGAACCCAATCGTCTTTTACACGAGATCGGTGACACATTTTCTGAACCCGGTCGTCCTTTGTGCGACATCGTTGACAACAATTTTGAATCCATGCACCCCTTTCGCGACATCGGTGACACCTCTTCTTAACACATACACCCATTGCGCGACATTGGTAACACCTTTCCTTAACACATACACCCATTACGCGACATTGGTAACACCTTTCCTTAACACAAACGCCCATTGCGCGACATCGGTGGCATGTCTTTTGAACCCAACCGTCTTTTACACGAGATCGGTGACACATTTCCTGAACCCGGTCGTCTTTTGTGCGACATCGGTAACACTTTTTCTTCACACAGACACCCATTGTGCGACATCAGTGACAAGTCTCCTTAACACATACACCCATTGCGCGACATTGGTATCACCTTTCCTTAACACAAACGCCCATTGCGCGACATCGGTGGCATGTCTTTTGAACCCAATCGTCTTCTACACGAGATCGCTGACACATTTTTTGAACCCGGTCGTCTTTTGTGCGACATTGGTAACAACTTTCCTTAACACATACACCCTTTGCGCGACATCGGTGACACTTTTTCTTAACACAGACACCCATTGCGCGACATCAGTGACAAGTCTCCTTAACACATACACCCATTGCGCGACATTGGTAACACCTTTCCTTAACACAAACGCCCATTGCGCGACATCGGTGGCATGTCTTTTGAACCTAATCGCCTTTTGCACGAGATGGGTGACACGACATCTGAATCCGAACACCTTTGTGCGACATCGTTGACAGCAATTCTGAATCCAGGCACCCCTTACGTGACATTGGTGACACCTTTTCTCAACACAGACACCCGTTGCGCAGCATCGGTGACACGTCTTCTAATCCCGATCGCCTTTTGCACGAGATGGGTGACACGACATCTGAATCCGAACACCCTTTGTGCGACATCGTTGACAACAATTCTGAATCCAGGCACCCCTTTCGCGACATCGGTGACACCTCTTCTTAACACATACATCCATTGCGCGACATTGGTAACACCTTTCCTTAACACATACACCCATTACGCGACATTGGTAACACCTTTCCTTAACACAAACGCCCATTGCGCGACATCGGTGGCATGTCCTTTGAACCCAACCGTCTTTTACACGAGATCGGTGACACATTTTCTGAACCCGGTCGTCTTTTGTGCGACATCGTTGACAACAATTCTGAATCCAGGCACCCATTGCGCGACATCAGTGACAAGTCTCCTTAACACATACACCCATTGCGCGACATTGGTAACACCTTTCCTTAACCCATACCCCCATTGCGCGACATCAGTGACAAGTCTCCTTAACACATACACCCATTGCGCGACATTGGTAACGCCTTTCCTTAACACATACACCCATTACGCGACATTGGTAACACCTTTCCTTAACACAAACGCCCATAGCGCGACATCGGTGGCATGTCTTTTGAACCCTATCGTCTTTTACACGAGATCGGTGACACATTTTCTGAACCCGGTCGTCTTTTGTGCGACATTGGTAACAACTTTCCTTAACACATACACCCTTTGCGCGACATCGGTGACACTTTTTCTTCACACAGACACCCATTGCGCGACATCAGTGACAAATCTCCTTAACACATACACCCATTGCGCGACATTGGTATCACCTTTCCTTAACACAAACGCCCATTGCGCGACATCGGTGGCATGTCTTTTGAACCCAATCGTCTTTTACACGAGATCGGTGACACATTTTCTGAACCCGGTCGTCTTTTGTGCGACATTGGTAACAACTTTCCTTAACACATACACCCTTTGTGCGACATCGGTGACACTTTTTCTTCTCACAAACACCCATTGCGCGATATCAGTGACAAGTCTCCTTAACACATACACCCATTGCGCGACATTGGTAGCACCTTTCCTTAACACATACCCCCATTGCGCGACATCAGTGACAAGTCTCCTTAACACATACACCCATTGCGCGACATCGGTGGCATGTCTTTTGAACCCAATCGTCTTTTACACGAGATCGGTGACACATTTTCTGAACCCGGTCGTCTTTTGTGCGACATCGTTGACAACAATTCTGAATCCAGGCACCCCTTTCGCGACATCAGTGACACCTCTTCTTAACACATACACCCATTGCGCGACATTGGTAACACCTTTCCTTAACACATACACCCATTACGCGACATTGGTAACACCTTTCCTTAACACAAACGCCCATTGCGCGACATCGGTGGCATGTCTTTTAAACCCAACCGTCTTTTACACGAGATCGGTGACACATTTTCTGAACCCGGTCGTCTTTTGTGCGACATCGTTGACAACAATTCTGAATCCAGGCACCCATTGCGCGACATCAGTGACAAGTCTCCTTAACACATACACCCATTGCGCGACATTGGTAACACCTTTCCTTAACACAAACGCCCATTGCGCGACATCGGTGGCATGTCTTTTGAACCCGATCGCCTTTTGCACGAGGTGGGTGACAAGACATCTGAATCCGAACACCCTTTGTGCGACATCGTTGACAACAATTCTGAATCCAGGCACCCCTTTCGCGACATCGGTGACACCTCTTCTTAACACATACACCCATTGCGCGACATTGGTAACACCTTTCCTTAACACATACACCCATTACGCGACATTGGTAACACCTTTCCTTAACACAAACGCCCATTGCGCGACATCGGTGGCATGTCTTTTGAACCCAACCGTCTTTTACACGAGATCGGTGACACATTTTCTGAACCCGGTCGTCTTTTGTGCGACATCGTTGACAACAATTCTGAATCCAGGCACCCCTTTCGCGACATCAGTGACAAGTCTCCTTAACACATACACCCATTGCGCGACATTGGTAACACCTTTCCTTAACACATACCCCCATTGCGCGACATTGGTATCACCTTTCCTTAACACAAACGCCCATTGCGCGACATCGGTGGCATGTCTTTTGAACCCAATCGTCTTTTACACGAGATCGGTGACACATTTTCTGAACCCGGCCGTCTTTTGTGCGACATTGGTAACAACTTTCCTTAACACACACACCCATTGCGCGACATCAGTGACAAGTGTTCTTAACACAAACACCCCTTGCGCGACATCGGTGACACTTTTTCTTCACACAGACACCCATTGCGCGACATCAGTGACAAGTCTCCTTAACACATACACCCATTGCGCGACATTGGTAACGCCTTTCCTTAACACATACACCCATTGCGCGACATTGGTATCACCTTTCCTTAACACAATCGCCCATCGCGCGACATCGATGGCATGTCTTTTGAACCCAATCATCTTTTACACGAGATCGGTGACACATTTTCTGAACCCGGTCGTCTTTTGTGCGACATTGGTAACAACTTTCCTTAACACATACACCCTTTGCGCGACATCGGTGACACTTTTCTTAACACAGACACCCATTGCGCGACATCAGTGACAAGTCTTCTTAACACAAACACCCCTTGCCGACATCGGTGACACCCTTTCTTAACACAAACGCCCATTGCGCGACATCGGTGGCGTGTCTTTTGAACCCAATCGCCTTTTGCACGAGATGGGTGACACGACATCTGAATCCGAACACCTTTGTGCGACATCGTTGACAACAATTCTGAATCCAGGCACCCCTTGCGCGACATTGGTGACACCTCTTCCTAACACAGACACCCACTGCGCGTCATTGGTGACACATTTTCTTAACACGTCACCCATTGTGCGACATTGGTATCACCTTTCCTTAACACAAACGCCCATTGCGCGACATCGGTGGCATGTCTTTTGAACCCAATCGTCTTTTACACGAGATCGGTGACACATTTTCTGAACCCGGTCGTCTTTTGTGCGACATTGGTAACAACTTTCCTTAACACATACACCCTTTGTGCGACATCGGTGACACTTTTTCTTCTCACAAACACCCATTGCGCGATATCAGTGACAAGTCTCCTTAACACATACACCCATTGCGCGACATTGGTAGCACCTTTCCTTAACACATACCCCCATTGCGCGACATCAGTGACAAGTCTCCTTAACACATACACCCATTGCGCGACATCGGTGGCATGTCTTTTGAACCCAATCGTCTTTTACACGAGATCGGTGACACATTTTCTGAACCCGGTCGTCTTTTGTGCGACATCGTTGACAACAATTCTGAATCCAGGCACCCCTTTCGCGACATCAGTGACACCTCTTCTTAACACATACACCCATTGCGCGACATCAGTGACAAGTGTTCTTAACACAAACACCCCTTGCGCGACATCGGTGACACTTTTTCTTCACACAGACACCCATTGCGCGACATCAGTGACAAGTCTCCTTAACACATACACCCATTGCGCGACATTGGTAACGCCTTTCCTTAACACATACACCCATTGCGCGACATTGGTATCACCTTTCCTTAACACAATCGCCCATCGCGCGACATCGATGGCATGTCTTTTGAACCCAATCATCTTTTACACGAGATCGGTGACACATTTTCTGAACCCGGTCGTCTTTTGTGCGACATTGGTAACAACTTTCCTTAACACATACACCCTTTGCGCGACATCGGTGACACTTTTCTTAACACAGACACCCATTGCGCGACATCAGTGACAAGTCTTCTTAACACAAACACCCCTTGCCGACATCGGTGACACCCTTTCTTAACACAAACGCCCATTGCGCGACATCGGTGGCGTGTCTTTTGAACCCAATCGCCTTTTGCACGAGATGGGTGACACGACATCTGAATCCGAACACCTTTGTGCGACATCGTTGACAACAATTCTGAATCCAGGCACCCCTTGCGCGACATTGGTGACACCTCTTCCTAACACAGACACCCACTGCGCGTCATTGGTGACACATTTTCTTAACACGTCACCCATTGTGCGACATTGGTATCACCTTTCCTTAACACAAACGCCCATTGCGCGACATCGGTGGCATGTCTTTTGAACCCAATCGTCTTTTACACGAGATCGGTGACACATTTTCTGAACCCGGTCGTCTTTTGTGCGACATTGGTAACAACTTTCCTTAACACATACACCCTTTGTGCGACATCGGTGACACTTTTTCTTCTCACAAACACCCATTGCGCGATATCAGTGACAAGTCTCCTTAACACATACACCCATTGCGCGACATTGGTAGCACCTTTCCTTAACACATACCCCCATTGCGCGACATCAGTGACAAGTCTCCTTAACACATACACCCATTGCGCGACATCGGTGGCATGTCTTTTGAACCCAATCGTCTTTTACACGAGATCGGTGACACATTTTCTGAACCCGGTCGTCTTTTGTGCGACATCGTTGACAACAATTCTGAATCCAGGCACCCCTTTCGCGACATCAGTGACACCTCTTCTTAACACATACACCCATTGCGCGACATTGGTAACACCTCTCCTTAACACATACACCCATTACGCGACATTGGTAACACCTTTCCTTAACACAAACGCCCATTGCGCGACATCGGTGGCATGTCTTTTAAACCCAACCGTCTTTTACACGAGATCGGTGACACATTTTCTGAACCCGGTCGTCTTTTGTGCGACATCGTTGACAACAATTCTGAATCCAGGCACCCATTGCGCGACATCAGTGACAAGTCTCCTTAACACATACACCCATTGCGCGACATTGGTAACACCTTTCCTTAACACAAACGCCCATTGCGCGACATCGGTGGCATGTCTTTTGAACCCGATCGCCTTTTGCACGAGGTGGGTGACACGACATCTGAATCCGAACACCCTTTGTGCGACATCGTTGACAACAATTCTGAATCCAGGCACCCCTTTCGCGACATCGGTGACACCTCTTCTTAACACATACACCCATTGCGCGACATTGGTAACACCTTTCCTTAACACATACACCCATTACGCGACATTGGTAACACCTTTCCTTAACACAAACGCCCATTGCGCGACATCGGTGGCATGTCTTTTGAACCCAACCGTCTTTTACACGAGATCGGTGACACATTTTCTGAACCCGGTCGTCTTTTGTGCGACATCGTTGACAACAATTCTGAATCCAGGCACCCCTTTCGCGACATCAGTGACAAGTCTCCTTAACACATACACCCATTGCGCGACATTGGTAACACCTTTCCTTAACACATACCCCCATTGCGCGACATTGGTATCACCTTTCCTTAACACAAACGCCCATTGCGCGACATCGGTGGCATGTCTTTTGAACCCAATCGTCTTTTACACGAGATCGGTGACACATTTTCTGAACCCGGCCGTCTTTTGTGCGACATTGGTAACAACTTTCCTTAACACACACACCCATTGCGCGACATCAGTGACAAGTGTTCTTAACACAAACACCCCTTGCGCGACATCGGTGACACTTTTTCTTCACACAGACACCCATTGCGCGACATCAGTGACAAGTCTCCTTAACACATACACCCATTGCGCGACATTGGTAACGCCTTTCCTTAACACATACACCCATTACGCGACATTGGTAACACCTTTCCTTAACACAAACGCCCATTGCGCGACATCGGTGGCATGTCTTTTGAACCCAACCGTCTTTTACACGAGATCGGTGACACATTTTCTGAACCCGGTCGTCTTTTGTGCGACATCGTTGACAACAATTCTGAATCCAGGCACCCATTGCGCGACATCAGTGACAAGTCTCCTTAACACATACACCCATTGCGCGACATTGGTAACACCTTTCCTTAACACATACACCCACTACGCGACATTGGTAACACCTTTCTTTAACACAAACGCCCATTGCGCGACATCGGTGGCATGTCTTTTTAACCCAACCGTCTTTTACACGAGATCGGTGACACATTTTTTGAACCCGGTCGTCTTTTGTGCGACATTGGTAACAACTTTCCTTAACACATACACCCTTTGCGCGACATCGGTGACACTTTTTCTTAACACAGACACCCATTGCGCGACATCAGTGACAAGTCTCCTTAACACATACACCCATTGCGCGACATTGGTAACACCTTTCCTTAACACAAACGCCCATTGCGCGACATCGGTGGCATGTCTTTTGAACCTAATCGCCTTTTGCACGAGATGGGTGACACGACATCTGAATCCGAACACCTTTGTGCGACATCGTTGACAGCAATTCTGAATCCAGGCACCCCTTACGTGACATTGGTGACACCTTTTCTCAACACAGACACCCGTTGCGCAGCATCGGTGACACGTCTTCTAATCCCGATCGCCTTTTGCACGAGATGGGTGACACGACATCTGAATCCGAACACCCTTTGTGCGACATCGTTGACAACAATTCTGAATCCAGGCACCCCTTTCGCGACATCGGTGACACCTCTTCTTAACACATACATCCATTGCGCGACATTGGTAACACCTTTCCTTAACACATACACCCATTACGCGACATTGGTAACACCTTTCCTTAACACAAACGCCCATTGCGCGACATCGGTGGCATGTCCTTTGAACCCAACCGTCTTTTACACGAGATCGGTGACACATTTTCTGAACCCGGTCGTCTTTTGTGCGACATCGTTGACAACAATTCTGAATCCAGGCACCCATTGCGCGACATCAGTGACAAGTCTCCTTAACACATACACCCATTGCGCGACATTGGTAACACCTTTCCTTAACCCATACCCCCATTGCGCGACATCAGTGACAAGTCTCCTTAACACATACACCCATTGCGCGACATTGGTAACGCCTTTCCTTAACACATACACCCATTGCGCGACATTGGTATCACCTTTCCTTAACACAATCGCCCATCGCGCGACATCGATGGCATGTCTCCTTAACACATACACCCATTGCGCGACATCGGTGACACCTCTTCTTAACACATACACCCATTGCGCGACATTGGTAACACCTTTCCTTAACACATACACCCATTACGCGACATTGGTAACACCTTTCCTTAACACAAACGCCCATTGCGCGACATCGGTGGCATGTCTTTTTAACCCAACCGTCTTTTACACGAGATCGGTGACACATTTTCTGAACCCGGTCGTCTTTTGTGCGACATCGTTGACAACAATTCTGAATCCAGGCACCCCTTTCGCGACATCAGTGACACCTCTTCTTAACACATACACCCATTGCGCGACATTGGTAACACCTTTCCTTAACACATACACCCATTACGCGACATTGGTAACACCTTTCCTTAACACATACACCCATTACGCGACATTGGTAACACCTTTCCTTAACACAAACGCCCATAGCGCGACATCGGTGGCATGTCTTTTGAACCCAATCGTCTTTTACACGAGATCGGTGACACATTTTCTGAACCCGGTCGTCTTTTGTGCGACATCGTTGACAACAATTCTGAATCCAGGCACCCATTGCGCGACATCAGTGACAAGTCTCCTTAACACATACACCCATTGCGCGACATTGGTAACACCTTTCCTTAACCCATACCCCCATTGCGCGACATCAGTGACAAGTCTCCTTAACACATACACCCATTGCGCGACATTGGTAACGCCTTTCCTTAACAAATACACCCATTGCGCGACATTGGTATCACCTTTCCTTAACACAATCGCCCATCGCGCGACATCGATGGCATGTCTCCTTAACACATACACCCATTGCGCGACATCGGTGACACCTCTTCTTAACACATACACCCATTGCGCGACATTGGTAACACCTTTCCTTAACACATACACCCATTACGCGACATCGGTGACACCCTTTCTCAACACAGACACCCGTTGCGCAGCATCGGTGACACGTCTTCTAAACCCGATCGCCTTTTGCACGAGATGGGTGACACGACATCTGAATCCGAACACCCTTTGTGCGACATCGTTGACAACAATTCTGAATCCAGGCACCCCTTTCGCGACATCGGTGACACCTCTTCTTAACACATGCACCCATTGCGCGACATTGGTAACACCTTTCCTTAACACATACACCCATTACGCGACATTGGTAACACCTTTCCTTAACACAAACGCCCATAGCGCGACATCGGTGGCATGTCTTTTGAACCCAATCGTCTTTTACACGAGATCGGTGACACATTTTCTGAACCCGGCCGTCTTTTGTGCGACATTGGTAACAACTTTCCTTAACACATACACCCATTGCGCGACATCAGTGACAAGTCTTCTTAACACAAACACCCTTTGCGCGACATCGGTGACACTTTTTCTTCACACAGACACCCATTGCGCGATATCAGTGACAAGTCTCCTTAACACATGCACGCATTGCGCGACATTGGTAACACCTTTCCTTAACACATACACCCATTGCGCGACATTGGTAACGCCTTTCCTTAACACATACACCCATTGCGCGACATTGGTATCACCTTTCCTTAACACAATCGCCCATCGCGCGACATCGATGGCATGTCTCCTTAACACATACACCCATTGCGCGACATCGGTGACACCTCTTCTTAACACATACACCCATTGCGCGACATTGGTAACACCTTTCCTTAACACATACACCCATTACGCGACATTGGTAACACCTTTCCTTAACACAAACGCCCATTGCGCGACATCGGTGGCATGTCTTTTTAACCCAACCGTCTTTTACACGAGATCGGTGACACATTTTCTGAACCCGGTCGTCTTTTGTGCGACATCGTTGACAACAATTCTGAATCCAGGCACCCCTTTCGCGACATCAGTGACACCTCTTCTTAACACATACACCCATTGCGCGACATTGGTAACACCTTTCCTTAACACATACACCCATTACGCGACATTGGTAACACCTTTCCTTAACACATACACCCATTACGCGACATTGGTAACACCTTTCCTTAACACAAACGCCCATAGCGCGACATCGGTGGCATGTCTTTTGAACCCAATCGTCTTTTACACGAGATCGGTGACACATTTTCTGAACCCGGTCGTCTTTTGTGCGACATCGTTGACAACAATTCTGAATCCAGGCACCCATTGCGCGACATCAGTGACAAGTCTCCTTAACACATACACCCATTGCGCGACATTGGTAACACCTTTCCTTAACCCATACCCCCATTGCGCGACATCAGTGACAAGTCTCCTTAACACATACACCCATTGCGCGACATTGGTAACGCCTTTCCTTAACAAATACACCCATTGCGCGACATTGGTATCACCTTTCCTTAACACAATCGCCCATCGCGCGACATCGATGGCATGTCTCCTTAACACATACACCCATTGCGCGACATCGGTGACACCTCTTCTTAACACATACACCCATTGCGCGACATTGGTAACACCTTTCCTTAACACATACACCCATTACGCGACATCGGTGACACCCTTTCTCAACACAGACACCCGTTGCGCAGCATCGGTGACACGTCTTCTAAACCCGATCGCCTTTTGCACGAGATGGGTGACACGACATCTGAATCCGAACACCCTTTGTGCGACATCGTTGACAACAATTCTGAATCCAGGCACCCCTTTCGCGACATCGGTGACACCTCTTCTTAACACATGCACCCATTGCGCGACATTGGTAACACCTTTCCTTAACACATACACCCATTACGCGACATTGGTAACACCTTTCCTTAACACAAACGCCCATAGCGCGACATCGGTGGCATGTCTTTTGAACCCAATCGTCTTTTACACGAGATCGGTGACACATTTTCTGAACCCGGCCGTCTTTTGTGCGACATTGGTAACAACTTTCCTTAACACATACACCCATTGCGCGACATCAGTGACAAGTCTTCTTAACACAAACACCCTTTGCGCGACATCGGTGACACTTTTTCTTCACACAGACACCCATTGCGCGACATCGGTGACACCTCTTCTTAACACATACACCCATTGCGCGACATTGGTAACACCTTTCCTTAACACATACACCCATTGCGCGACATTGGTATCACCTTTCCTTAACACAAACGCCCATTGCGCGACATCGGTGGCATGTCTTTTGAACCCGATCGCCTTTTGCACGAGGTGGGTGACACGACATCTGAATCCGAACACCCTTTGTGCGACATCGTTGACAACAATTCTGAATCCAGGCACCCCTTTCGCGACATCGGTGACACCTCTTCTTAACACATACACCCATTGCGCGACATTGGTAACACCTTTCCTTAACACATACACCCATTACGCGACATTGGTAACACCTTTCCTTAACACAAACGCCCATTGCGCGACATCGGTGGCATGTCTTTTGAACCCAACCGTCTTTTACACGAGATCGGTGACACATTTTCTGAACCCGGTCGTCTTTTGTGCGACATCGTTGACAACAATTCTGAATCCAGGCACCCCTTTCGCGACATCAGTGACAAGTCTCCTTAACACATACACCCATTGCGCGACATTGGTAACACCTTTCCTTAACACATACCCCCATTGCGCGACATTGGTATCACCTTTCCTTAACAAAAACGCCCATTGCGCGACATCGGTGGCATGTCTTTTGAACCCAATCGTCTTTTACACGAGATCGGTGACACATTTTCTGAACCCGGCCGTCTTTTGTGCGACATTGGTAACAACTTTCCTTAACACACACACCCATTGCGCGACATCAGTGACAAGTGTTCTTAACACAAACACCCCTTGCGCGACATCGGTGACACTTTTTCTTCACACAGACACCCATTGCGCGACATCAGTGACAAGTCTCCTTAACACATACACCCATTGCGCGACATTGGTAACGCCTTTCCTTAACACATACACCCATTGCGCGACATTGGTATCACCTTTCCTTAACACAATCGCCCATCGCGCGACATCGATGGCATGTCTTTTGAACCCAATCATCTTTTACACGAGATCGGTGACACATTTTCTGAACCCGGTCGTCTTTTGTGCGACATTGGTAACAACTTTCCTTAACACATACACCCTTTGCGCGACATCGGTGACACTTTTTCTTAACACAGACACCCATTGCGCGACATCAGTGACAAGTCTTCTTAACACAAACACCCCTTGCCGACATCGGTGACACCCTTTCTTAACACAAACGCCCATTGCGCGACATCGGTGGCGTGTCTTTTGAACCCAATCGCCTTTTGCACGAGATGGGTGACACGACATCTGAATCCGAACACCTTTGTGCGACATCGTTGACAACAATTCTGAATCCAGGCACCCCTTGCGCGACATTGGTGACACCTCTTCCTAACACAGACACCCACTGCGCGTCATTGGTGACACATTTTCTTAACACGTCACCCATTGTGCGACATTGGTAACACCTTTCCTTAAAACAAACGCCCATTGCGCGACATCGGTGGCATGTCTTTTAAACCCAACCGTCTTTTACACGAGATCGGTGACATATTTTCTGAACCCGGTCGTCTTTTGTGCGACATCGTTGACAACAATTCTGAATCCAGGCACCCCTTTCGCGACATCAGTGACACCTCTTCTTAACACATACACCCATTGCGCGACATTGGTAACACCTTTCCTTAACACATACACCCATTGCGCGACATCGGTGGCATGTCTTTTGAACCCAATCGTCTTTTACACGAGATCGGTGACACGACATCTGAATCCGAACACCCTTTGTGCGACATCGTTGACAACAATTCTGAATCCAGGCACCCATTGCGCGACATCAGTGACAAGTCTCCTTAACACATACACCCATTGCGCGACATTGGTAACACCTTTCCTTAACACATACACCCATTACGCGACATTGGTAACACCTTTCTTTAACACAAACGCCCATTGCGCGACATCGGTGGCATGTCTTTTTAACCCAACCGTCTTTTACACGAGATCGGTGACACATTTTTTGAACCCGGTCGTCTTTTGTGCGACATTGGTAACAACTTTCCTTAACACATACACCCTTTGCGCGACATCGGTGACACTTTTTCTTAACACAGACACCCATTGCGCGACATCAGTGACAAGTCTCCTTAACACATACACCCATTGCGCGACATTGGTAACACCTTTCCTTAACACAAACGCCCATTGCGCGACATCGGTGGCATGTCTTTTGAACCTAATCGCCTTTTGCACGAGATGGGTGACACGACATCTGAATCCGAACACCTTTGTGCGACATCGTTGACAGCAATTCTGAATCCAGGCACCCCTTACGTGACATTGGTGACACCTTTTCTCAACACAGACACCCGTTGCGCAGCATCGGTGACACGTCTTCTAATCCCGATCGCCTTTTGCACGAGATGGGTGACACGACATCTGAATCCGAACACCCTTTGTGCGACATCGTTGACAACAATTCTGAATCCAGGCACCCCTTTCGCGACATCGGTGACACCTCTTCTTAACACATACATCCATTGCGCGACATTGGTAACACCTTTCCTTAACACATACACCCATTACGCGACATTGGTAACACCTTTCCTTAACACAAACGCCCATTGCGCGACATCGGTGGCATGTCCTTTGAACCCAACCGTCTTTTACACGAGATCGGTGACACATTTTCTGAACCCGGTCGTCTTTTGTGCGACATCGTTGACAACAATTCTGAATCCAGGCACCCATTGCGCGACATCAGTGACAAGTCTCCTTAACACATACACCCATTGCGCGACATTGGTAACACCTTTCCTTAACCCATACCCCCATTGCGCGACATCAGTGACAAGTCTCCTTAACACATACACCCATTGCGCGACATTGGTAACGCCTTTCCTTAACACATACACCCATTGCGCGACATTGGTATCACCTTTCCTTAACACAATCGCCCATCGCGCGACATCGATGGCATGTCTCCTTAACACATACACCCATTGCGCGACATCGGTGACACCTCTTCTTAACACATACACCCATTGCGCGACATTGGTAACACCTTTCCTTAACACATACACCCATTACGCGACATTGGTAACACCTTTCCTTAACACAAACGCCCATTGCGCGACATCGGTGGCATGTCTTTTTAACCCAACCGTCTTTTACACGAGATCGGTGACACATTTTCTGAACCCGGTCGTCTTTTGTGCGACATCGTTGACAACAATTCTGAATCCAGGCACCCCTTTCGCGACATCAGTGACACCTCTTCTTAACACATACACCCATTGCGCGACATTGGTAACACCTTTCCTTAACACATACACCCATTACGCGACATTGGTAACACCTTTCCTTAACACATACACCCATTACGCGACATTGGTAACACCTTTCCTTAACACAAACGCCCATAGCGCGACATCGGTGGCATGTCTTTTGAACCCAATCGTCTTTTACACGAGATCGGTGACACATTTTCTGAACCCGGTCGTCTTTTGTGCGACATCGTTGACAACAATTCTGAATCCAGGCACCCATTGCGCGACATCAGTGACAAGTCTCCTTAACACATACACCCATTGCGCGACATTGGTAACACCTTTCCTTAACCCATACCCCCATTGCGCGACATCAGTGACAAGTCTCCTTAACACATACACCCATTGCGCGACATTGGTAACGCCTTTCCTTAACACATACACCCATTGCGCGACATTGGTATCACCTTTCCTTAACACAATCGCCCATCGCGCGACATCGATGGCATGTCTCCTTAACACATACACCCATTGCGCGACATCGGTGACACCTCTTCTTAACACATACACCCATTGCGCGACATTGGTAACACCTTTCCTTAACACATACACCCATTACGCGACATCGGTGACACCCTTTCTCAACACAGACACCCGTTGCGCAGCATCGGTGACACGTCTTCTAAACCCGATCGCCTTTTGCACGAGATGGGTGACACGACATCTGAATCCGAACACCCTTTGTGCGACATCGTTGACAACAATTCTGAATCCAGGCACCCCTTTCGCGACATCGGTGACACCTCTTCTTAACACATGCACCCATTGCGCGACATTGGTAACACCTTTCCTTAACACATACACCCATTACGCGACATTGGTAACACCTTTCCTTAACACAAACGCCCATAGCGCGACATCGGTGGCATGTCTTTTGAACCCAATCGTCTTTTACACGAGATCGGTGACACATTTTCTGAACCCGGCCGTCTTTTGTGCGACATTGGTAACAACTTTCCTTAACACATACACCCATTGCGCGACATCAGTGACAAGTCTTCTTAACACAAACACCCTTTGCGCGACATCGGTGACACTTTTTCTTCACACAGACACCCATTGCGCGATATCAGTGACAAGTCTCCTTAACACATGCACGCATTGCGCGACATTGGTAACACCTTTCCTTAACACATACACCCATTGCGCGACATTGGTATCACCTTTCCTTAACACAAACGCCCATTGCGCGACATCGGTGGCATGTCTTTTGAACCCTATCGTCTTTTACACGAGATCGGTGACACATTTTCTGAACCCGGTCGTCTTTTGTGCGACATTGGTAACAACTTTCCTTAACACATACACCCTTTGTGCGACATCGGTGACACTTTTTCTTCACACAAACACCCATTGCGCGATATCAGTGACAAGTCTCCTTAACACATATACCCATTGCGCGACATTGGTAACACCTTTCCTTAACACATACCCCCATTGCGCGACATCAGTGACAAGTCTCCTTAACACATACACCCATTGCGCGACATCGGTGGCATGTCTTTTGAACCCAATCGTCTTTTACACGAGATCGGTGACACATTTTCTGAACCCGGTCGTCTTTTGTGCGACATCGTTGACAACAATTCTGAATCCAGGCACCCTTTGCGCGACATCAGTGACAAGTCTTCTTAACACAAACACCCCTTGCGCGACATCGGTGACCCTTTTTCTTAACACAGACACCCATTGCGCGACATCAGTGACAAGTCTTCTTAACACAAACACCCCTTGCCGACATCGGTGACACCCTTTCTCAACACAGACACCCGTTGCGCAGCATCGGTGACACGTCTTCTAAACCCGATCGCCTTTTGCACGAGATGGGTGACACGACATCTGAATCCGAACACCCTTTGTGCGACATCGTTGACAACAATTCTGAATCCAGGCACCCCTTTCGCGACATCGGTGACACCTCTTCTTAACACATACACCCATTGCGCGACATTGGTAACACCTTTCCTTAACACATACACCCATTACGCGACATTGGTAACACCTTTCCTTAACACAAACGCCCATAGCGCGACATCGGTGGCATGTCTTTTGAACCCAATCGTCTTTTACACGAGATCGGTGACACATTTTCTGAACCCGGCCGTCTTTTGTGCGACATTGGTAACAACTTTCCTTAACACATACACCCATTGCGCGACATCAGTGACAAGTCTTCTTAACACAAACACCCTTTGCGCGACATCGGTGACACTTTTTCTTCACACAGACACCCATTGCGCGATATCAGTGACAAGTCTCCTTAACACATGCACGCATTGCGCGACATTGGTAACACCTTTCCTTAACACATACACCCATTGCGCGACATTGGTATCACCTTTCCTTAACACAAACGCCCATTGCGCGACATCAGTGACAAGTCTTCTTAACACAAACACCCCTTGCCGACATCGGTGACACCCTTTCTCAACACAGACACCCGTTGCGCAGCATCGGTGACACGTCTTCTAAACCCGATCGCCTTTTGCACGAGATGGGTGACACGACATCTGAATCCGAACACCCTTTGTGCGACATCGTTGACAACAATTCTGAATCCAGGCACCCCTTTCGCGACATCGGTGACACCTCTTCTTAACACATACACCCATTGCGCGACATTGGTAACACCTTTCCTTAACACATACACCCATTACGCGACATTGGCAACACCTTTCCTTAACACAAACGCCCATAGCGCGACATCGGTGGCATGTCTTTTGAACCCTATCGTCTTTTACACGAGATCGGTGACACATTTTCTGAACCCGGTCGTCTTTTGTGCGACATTGGTAACAACTTTCCTTAACACATACACCCTTTGCGCGACATCGGTGACACTTTTTCTTCACACAGACACCCATTGCGCGACATCAGTGACAAATCTCCTTAACACATACACCCATTGCGCGACATTGGTATCACCTTTCCTTAACACAAACGCCCATTGCGCGACATCGGTGGCATGTCTTTTGAACCCAATCGTCTTTTACACGAGATCGGTGACACATTTTCTGAACCCGGTCGTCTTTTGTGCGACATTGGTAACAACTTTCCTTAACACATACACCCTTTGTGCGACATCGGTGACACTTTTTCTTCACACAAACACCCATTGCGCGATATCAGTGACAAGTCTCCTTAACACATACACCCATTGCGCGACATTGGTAACACCTTTCCTTAACACATACCCCCATTGCGCGACATCAGTGACAAGTCTCCTTAACACATACACCCATTGCGCGACATCGGTGGCATGTCTTTTGAACCCAATCGTCTTTTACACGAGATCGGTGACACATTTTCTGAACCCGGTCGTCTTTTGTGCGACATCGTTGACAACAATTCTGAATCCAGGCACCCCTTTCGCGACATCAGTGACACCTCTTCTTAACACATACACCCATTGCGCGACATTGGTAACACCTTTCCTTAACACATACACCCATTACGCGACATTGGTAACACCTTTCCTTAACACAAACGCCCATTGCGCGACATCGGTGGCATGTCTTTTAAACCCAACCGTCTTTTACACGAGATCGGTGACACATTTTCTGAACCCGGTCGTCTTTTGTGCGACATCGTTGACAACAATTCTGAATCCAGGCACCCATTGCGCGACATCAGTGACAAGTCTCCTTAACACATACACCCCTTGCGCGACATCGGTGACACTTTTTCTTCACACAAACGCCCATTGCGCGACATCGGTGGCATGTCTTTTGAACCCAATCGTCTTTTACACGAGATCGGTGACACATTTTCTGAACCCGGCCGTCTTTTGTGCGACATTGGTAACAACTTTCCTTAACACACACACCCATTACGCGACATTGGTAACACCTTTCCTTAACACAAACGCCCATTGCGCGACATCGGTGGCATGTCTTTTAAACCCAACCGTCTTTTACACGAGATCGGTGACACATTTTCTGAACCCGGTCGTCTTTTGTGCGACATCGTTGACAACAATTCTGAATCCAGGCACCCATTGCGCGACATCAGTGACAAGTCTCCTTAACACATACACCCATTGCGCGACATTGGTAACACCTTTCCTTAACACAAACGCCCATTGCGCGACATCGGTGGCATGTCTTTTAAACCCAACCGTCTTTTACACGAGATCGGTGACACATTTTCTGAACCCGGTCGTCTTTTGTGCGACATCGTTGACAACAATTCTGAATCCAGGCACCCATTGCGCGACATCAGTGACAAGTCTCCTTAACACATACACCCATTGCGCGACATTGGTAACACCTTTCCTTAACACATACCCCCATTGCGCGACATTGGTATCACCTTTCCTTAACACAAACGCCCATTGCGCGACATCGGTGGCATGTCTTTTGAACCCAATCGTCTTTTACACGAGATCGGTGACACATTTTCTGAACCCGGCCGTCTTTTGTGCGACATTGGTAACAACTTTCCTTAACACACACACCCATTGCGCGACATCAGTGACAAGTGTTCTTAACACAAACACCCCTTGCGCGACATCGGTGACACTTTTTCTTCACACAGACACCCATTGCGCGACATCAGTGACAAGTCTCCTTAACACATACACCCATTGCGCGACATTGGTAACACCTTTCCTTAACACATACGACATCGTTGACAACAATTCTGAATCCAGGCACCCCTTTCGCGACATCAGTGACAAGTTTCCTTAACACAAACGCCCATCGCGCGACATCGATGGCATGTCTTTTGAACCCAATCGTCTTTTACACGAGATCGGTGACACATTTTCTGAACCCGGTCGTCTTTTGTGCGACATTGGTAACAACTTTCCTTAACACATACACCCTTTGCGCGACATCGGTGACACTTTTTCTTAACACAGACACTCATTGCGCGACATCAGTGACAAGTCTTCTTAACACAAACACCCCTTGCCGACATCGGTGACACCTTTCCTTAACACAGACACCCGTTGCGCAGCATCGGTGACACGTCTTCTAAACCCGATCGCCTTTTGCACGAGATGGGTGACACGACATCTGAATCCGAACACCTTTGTGCGACATCGTTGACAACAATTCTGAATCCAGGCACCCCTTTCGCGACATTGGTGACACCTCTTCTTAACACATACACCCATTGCGCGACATTGGTAACACCTTTCCTTAACACAAACGCCCATTGCGCGACATCGGTGGCATGTCTTTTGAACCCAATCGTCTTTTACACGAGATCGGTGACACATTTTCTGAACCCGGTCGTCTTTTGTGCGACATTGGTAACAACTTTCCTTAACACATACACCCTTTGCGCGACATCGGTGACACTTTTTCTTAACACAGACACTCATTGCGCGACATCAGTGACAAGTCTTCTTAACACAAACACCCTTTGCCGACATCGGTGACACCTTTCCTTAACACAGACACCCGTTGCGCAGCATCGGTGACACGTCTTCTAAACCCGATCGCCTTTTGCACGAGATGGGTGACACGACATCTGAATCCGAACAACCTTTGTGCGACATCGTTGGCAACAATTCTGAATCCAGGCACCCCTTTCGCGACATTGGTGACACCTCTTCTTAACACATACACCCATTGCGCGACATTGGTAACACCTTTCCTTAACACAAACGCCCATTGCGCGACATCGGTGGCATGTCTTTTGAACCCAACCGTCTTTTACACGAGATCGGTGACACATTTTCTGAACCCGGTCGTCTTTTGTGCGACATCGTTGACAACAATTCTGAATCCAGGCACCCCTTTCGCGACATCAGTGACAAGTCTCCTTAACACATACACCCATTGCGCGACATTGGTAACACCTTTCCTTAACACATACACCCATTGCGCGACATTGGTATCACCTTTCCTTAACACAATCGCCCATCGCGCGACATCGATGGCATGTCTTTTGAACCCAATCGTCTTTTACACGAGATCGGTGACACATTTTCTGAACCCGGTCGTCTTTTGTGCGACATTGGTAACAACTTTCCTTAACACATACACCCTTTGCGCGACATCGGTGACACTTTTTCTTAACACAGACACTCATTGCGCGACATCAGTGACAAGTCTTCTTAACACAAACACCCCTTGCCGACATCGGTGACACCCTTTCTTAACACAAACGCCCATTGCGCGACATCGGTGGCGTGTCTTTTGAACCCAATCGCCTTTTGCACGAGATGGGTGACACGACATCTGAATCCGAACACCTTTGTGCGACATCGTTGACAACAATTCTGAATCCAGGCACCCCTTGCGCGACATTGGTGACACCTCTTCCTAACACAGACACCCACTGCGCGTCATTGGTAACACCTTTCCTTAACACAAACGCCCATTGCGCGACATCGGTGGCATGTCTTTTGAACCCAACCGTCTTTTACACGAGATCGGTGACACATTTTCTGAACCCGGTCGTCTTTTGTGCGACATCGTTGACAACAATTCTGAATCCAGGCACCCCTTTCGCGACATCAGTGACAAGTCTCCTTAACACATACACCCATTGCGCGACATTGGTAACGCCTTTCCTTAACACATACACCCATTGCGCGACATTGGTATCACCTTTCCTTAACACAATCGCCCATCGCGCGACATCGATGGCATGTCTTTTGAACCCAATCGTCTTTTACACGAGATCGGTGACACATTTTCTGAACCCGGTCGTCTTTTGTGCGACATCGTTGACAACAATTCTGAATCCAGGCACCCCTTTCGCGACATCAGTGACAAGTCTCCTTAACACATACACCCATTGCGCGACATTGGTAACACCTTTCCTTAACACATACACCCATTGCGCGACATTGGTATCACCTTTCCTTAACACAATCGCCCATCGCGCGACATCGATGGCATGTCTTTTGAACCCAATCGTCTTTTACACGAGATCGGTGACACATTTTCTGAACCCGGTCGTCTTTTGTGCGACATTGGTAACAACTTTCCTTAACACATACACCCTTTGCGCGACATCGGTGACACTTTTTCTTAACACAGACACTCATTGCGCGACATCAGTGACAAGTCTTCTTAACACAAACACCCCTTGCCGACATCGGTGACACCCTTTCTTAACACAAACGCCCATTGCGCGACATCGGTGGCGTGTCTTTTGAACCCAATCGCCTTTTGCACGAGATGGGTGACACGACATCTGAATCCGAACAACCTTTGTGCGACATCGTTGACAACAATTCTGAATCCAGGCACCCCTTTCGCGACATTGGTGACACCTCTTCTTAACACAGACACCCACTGCGCGTCATTGGTAACACCTTTCCTTAACACAAACGCCCATTGCGCGACATCGGTGGCATGTCTTTTGAACCCAACCGTCTTTTACACGAGATCGGTGACACATTTTCTGAACCCGGTCGTCTTTTGTGCGACATCGTTGACAACAATTCTGAATCCAGGCACCCCTTTCGCGACATCAGTGACAAGTCTCCTTAACACATACACCCATTGCGCGACATTGGTAACGCCTTTCCTTAACACATACACCCATTGCGCGACATTGGTATCACCTTTCCTTAACACAATCGCCCATCGCGCGACATCGATGGCATGTCTTTTGAACCCAATCGTCTTTTACACGAGATCGGTGACACATTTTCTGAACCCGGTCGTCTTTTGTGCGACATCGTTGACAACAATTCTGAATCCAGGCACCCCTTTCGCGACATCAGTGACAAGTCTCCTTAACACATACACCCATTGCGCGACATTGGTAACACCTTTCCTTAACACATACACCCATTGCGCGACATTGGTATCACCTTTCCTTAACACAATCGCCCATCGCGCGACATCGATGGCATGTCTTTTGAACCCAATCGTCTTTTACACGAGATCGGTGACACATTTTCTGAACCCGGTCGTCTTTTGTGCGACATTGGTAACAACTTTCCTTAACACATACACCCTTTGCGCGACATCGGTGACACTTTTTCTTAACACAGACACTCATTGCGCGACATCAGTGACAAGTCTTCTTAACACAAACACCCCTTGCCGACATCGGTGACACCCTTTCTTAACACAAACGCCCATTGCGCGACATCGGTGGCGTGTCTTTTGAACCCAATCGCCTTTTGCACGAGATGGGTGACACGACATCTGAATCCGAACACCTTTGTGCGACATCGTTGACAACAATTCTGAATCCAGGCACCCCTTGCGCGACATTGGTGACACCTCTTCCTAACACAGACACCCACTGCGCGTCATTGGTGACACATTTTCTTAACACGTCACCCATTGTGCGACATTGGTAACACCTTTCCTTAAAACAAACGCCCATTGCGCGACATCGGTGGCATGTCTTTTAAACCCAACCGTCTTTTACACGAGATCGGTGACATATTTTCTGAACCCGGTCGTCTTTTGTGCGACATCGTTGACAACAATTCTGAATCCAGGCACCCCTTTCGCGACATCAGTGACACCTCTTCTTAACACATACACCCATTGCGCGACATTGGTAACACCTTTCCTTAACACATACACCCATTGCGCGACATCGGTGGCATGTCTTTTGAACCCAATCGTCTTTTACACGAGATCGGTGACACGACATCTGAATCCGAACACCCTTTGTGCGACATCGTTGACAACAATTCTGAATCCAGGCACCCTTTGCGCGACATCAGTGACAAGTCTTCTTAACACAAACACCCCTTGCGCGACATCGGTGACCCTTTTTCTTAACACAGACACCCGTTGCGCAGCATCGGTGACACGTCTTCTAAACCCGATCGCCTTTTGCACGAGATGGGTGACACGACATCTGAATCCGAACAACCTTTGTGCGACATCGTTGACAACAATTCTGAATCCAGGCACCCCTTTCGCGACATCAGTGACACCTCTTCTTAACACATACACCCATTGCGCGACATTGGTAACACCTTTCCTTAACACAGACACCCGTTGCGCAGCATCGGTGACACGTCTTCTAAACCCGATCGCCTTTTGCACGAGATGGGTGACACGACATCTGAATCCGAACAACCTTTGTGCGACATCGTTGACAACAATTCTGAATCCAGGCACCCCTTTCGCGACATTGGTGACACCTCTTCTTAACACATACACCCATTGCGCGACATTGGTAACACCTTTCCTTAACACAAACGCCCATTGCGCGACATCGGTGGCATGTCTTTTGAACCCCACCGTCTTTTACACGAGATCGGTGACACATTTTCTGAACCCGGTCGTCTTTTGTGCGACATTGGTAACAACTTTCCTTAACACATACACCCATTGCGCGACATCAGTGACAAGTCTTCTTAACACAAACACCCCTTGCGCGACATCGGTGACACTTTTTCTTCACACAGACACCCATTGCGCGATATCAGTGACAAGTCTCCTTAACACATACACGCATTGCGCGACATTGGTAACACCTTTCCTTAACACATACGCCCATTGCGCGACATCGGTGGCATGTCTTTTGAACCCAACCGTCTTTTACACGAGATCGGTGACACATTTTCTGAACCCGGTCGTCTTTTGTGCGACATCGTTGACAACAATTCTGAATCCAGGCACCCCTTTCGCGACATCGGTGACACCTCTTCTTAACACATACACCCATTACGCGACATTGGTAACACCTTTCCTTAACACAAACGCCCATTGCGCGACATCGGTGGCATGTCTTTTGAACCCAACCGTCTTTTACACGAGATCGGTGACACATTTTCTGAACCCGGTCGTCTTTTGTGCGACATCGTTGACAACAATTCTGAATCCAGGCACCCATTGCGCGACATCAGTGACAAGTCTCCTTAACACATACACCCATTGCGCGACATTGGTAACACCTTTCCTTAACACAAACGCCCATTGCGCGACATCGGTGGCATGTCTTTTGAACCCAATCGTCTTTTACACGAGATCGGTGACACGACATCTGAATCCGAACACCCTTTGTGCGACATCGTTGACAACAATTCTGAATCCAGGCACCCTTTGCGCGACATCAGTGACAAGTCTTCTTAACACAAACACCCCTTGCGCGACATCGGTGACCCTTTTTCTTAACACAGACACCCGTTGCGCAGCATCGGTGACACGTCTTCTAAACCCGATCGCCTTTTGCACGAGATGGGTGACACGACATCTGAATCCGAACAACCTTTGTGCGACATCGTTGACAACAATTCTGAATCCAGGCACCCCTTTCGCGACATTGGTGACACCTCTTCTTAACACATACACCCATTGCGCGACATTGGTAACACCTTTCCTTAACACAAACGCCCATTGCGCGACATCGGTGGCATGTCTTTTGAACCCAATCGTCTTTTACACGAGATCGGTGACACATTTTCTGAACCCGGCCGTCTTTTGTGCGACATTGGTAACAACTTTCCTTAACACATACACCCATTGCGCGACATCAGTGACAAGTCTTCTTAACACAAACACCCCTTGCGCGACATCGGTGACACTTTTTCTTCACACAGACACCCATTGCGCGATATCAGTGACAAGTCTCCTTAACACATACACGCATTGCGCGACATTGGTAACACCTTTCCTTAACACATACGCCCATTGCGCGACATCGGTGGCATGTCTTTTGAACCCAACCGTCTTTTACACGAGATCGGTGACACATTTTCTGAACCCGGTCGTCTTTTGTGCGACATCGTTGACAACAATTCTGAATCCAGGCACCCCTTTCGCGACATCGGTGACACCTCTTCTTAACACATACACCCATTGCGCGACATTGGTAACACCTTTCCTTAACACATACACCCATTACGCGACATTGGTAACACCTTTCCTTAACACAAACGCCCATTGCGCGACATCGGTGGCATGTCTTTTGAACCCAATCGTCTTTTACACGAGATCGGTGACACATTTTCTGAACCCGGCCGTCTTTTGTGCGACATTGGTAACAACTTTCCTTAACACACACACCCATTGCGCGACATCAGTGACAAGTGTTCTTAACACAAACACCCCTTGCGCGACATCGGTGACACTTTTTCTTCACACACACACCCATTGCGCGACATCAGTGACAAGTGTTCTTAACACAAACACCCCTTGCGCGACATCGGTGACACTTTTTCTTCACACAGACACCCATTGCGCGACATCAGTGACAAGTCTCCTTAACACATACACCCATTGCGCGACATTGGTAACGCCTTTCCTTAACACATACACCCATTGCGCGACATTGGTATCACCTTTCCTTAACACAATCGCCCATCGCGCGACATCGATGGCATGTCTTTTGAACCCAATCGTCTTTTACACGAGATCGGTGACACATTTTCTGAACCCGGTCGTCTTTTGTGCGACATTGGTAACAACTTTCCTTAACACATACACCCTTTGCGCGACATCGGTGACACTTTTTCTTAACACAGACACCCATTGCGCGACATCAGTGACAAGTCTTCTTAACACAAACACCCCTTGCCGACATCGGTGACACCCTTTCTTAACACAAACGCCCATTGCGCGACATCGGTGGCGTGTCTTTTGAACCCAATCGCCTTTTGCACGAGATGGGTGACACGACATCTGAATCCGAACACCTTTGTGCGACATCGTTGACAACAATTCTGAATCCAGGCACCCCTTGCGCGACATTGGTGACACCTCTTCCTAACACAGACACCCACTGCGCGTCATTGGTGACACATTTTCTTAACACGTCACCCATTGTGCGACATTGGTAACACCTTTCCTTAACCCAAACGCCCATTGCGCGACATCGGTGGCATGTCTTTTAAACCCAACCGTCTTTTACACGAGATCGGTGACATATTTTCTGAACCCGGTCGTCTTTTGTGCGACATCGTTGACAACAATTCTGAATCCAGGCACCCCTTTCGCGACATCAGTGACACCTCTTCTTAACACATACACCCATTGCGCGACATTGGTAACACCTTTCCTTAACACATACACCCATTGCGCGACATCGGTGGCATGTCTTTTGAACCCAATCGTCTTTTACACGAGATCGGTGACACGACATCTGAATCCGAACACCCTTTGTGCGACATCGTTGACAACAATTCTGAATCCAAGCACCCATTGCGCGACATCAGTGACAAGTCTCCTTAACACATACACCCATTGCGCGACATTGGTAACACCTTTCCTTAACACAAACGCCCATTGCGCGACATCGGTGGCATGTCTTTTGAACCCAATCGTCTTTTACACGAGATGGGTGACACGACATCTGAATCCGAACACCCTTTGTGCGACATCGTTGACAACAATTCTGAATCCAGGCACCCCTTTCGCGACATTGGTGACACCTCTTCTTAACACATACACCCATTGCGCGACATTGGTAACACCTTTCCTTAACACAAACGCCCATTGCGCGACATCGGTGGCATGTCTTTTGAACCCAATCGTCTTTTACACGAGATCGGTGACACATTTTCTGAACCCGGCCGTCTTTTGTGCGACATTGGTAACAACTTTCCTTAACACATACACCCATTGCGCGACATCAGTGACAAGTCTTCTTAACACAAACACCCCTTGCGCGACATCGGTGACACTTTTTCTTCACACAGACACCCATTGCGCGATATCAGTGACAAGTCTCCTTAACACATACACGCATTGCGCGAAATTGGTAACACCTTTCCTTAACACATACGCCCATTGCGCGACATCGGTGGCATGTCTTTTGAACCCAATCGTCTTTTACACGAGATCGGTGACACATTTTCTGAACCCGGTCGTCTTTTGTGCGACATTGGTAACAACATTCCTTAACACATACACCCTTTGCGCGACATCGGTGACACTTTTTCTTCACACAGACACCCATTGCGCGACATCAGTGACAAATCTCCTTAACACATACACCCATTGCGCGACATTGGTATCACCTTTCCTTAACACAAACGCCCATTGCGCGACATCGGTGGCATGTCTTTTGAACCCAATCGTCTTTTACACGAGATCGGTGACACATTTTCTGAACCCGGTCGTCTTTTGTGCGACATCGGTGACACTTTTTCTTCGCAAAGACACCCATTGCGCGATATCAGTGACAAGTCTCCTTAACACATACACGCATTGCGCGACATTGGTAACACCTTTCCTTAACACATACGCCCATTGCGCGACATCGGTGGCATGTCTTTTGAACCCAACCGTCTTTTACACGAGATCGGTGACACATTTTCTGAACCCGGTCGTCTTTTGTGCGACATCGTTGACAACAATTCTGAATCCAGGCACCCCTTTCGCGACATCGGTGACACCTCTTCTTAACACATACACCCATTGCGCGACATTGGTAACACCTTTCCTTAACACATACACCCATTACGCGACATTGGTAACACCTTTCCTTAACACAAACGCCCATTGCGCGACATCGGTGGCATTTCTTTTGAACCCAACCGTCTTTTACACGAGATCGGTGACACATTTTCTGAACCCGGTCGTCTTTTGTGCGACATCGTTGACAACAATTCTGAATCCAGGCACCCCTTTCGCGACATCAGTGACAAGTCTCCTTAACACATACACCCATTGCGCGACATTGGTAACACCTTTCCTTAACACATACGCCCATTGCGCGACATTGGTATCACCTTTCCTTAACACAAACGCCCATTGCGCGACATTGGTAACACCTTTCCTTAACACAAACGCCCATTGCGCGACATCGGTGGCATGTCTTTTGAACCCAATCGTCTTTTACACGAGATCGGTGACACATTTTCTGAACCCGGCCGTCTTTTGTGCGACATTGGTAACAACCTTCCTTAACACACACACCCATTGCGCGACATCAGTGACAAGTGTTCTTAACACAAACACCCCTTGCGCGACATCGGTGACACTTTTTCTTCACACACACACCCATTGCGCGACATCAGTGACAAGTGTTCTTAACACAAACACCCCTTGCGCGACATCGGTGACACTTTTTCTTCACACAGACACCCATTGCGCGACATCAGTGACAAGTCTCCTTAACACATACACCCATTGCGCGACATTGGTAACGCCTTTCCTTAACACATACACCCATTGCGCGACATTGGTATCACCTTTCCTTAACACAATCGCCCATCGCGCGACATCGATGGCATGTCTTTTGAACCCAATCGTCTTTTACACGAGATCGGTGACACATTTTCTGAACCCGGTCGTCTTTTGTGCGACATTGGTAACAACTTTCCTTAACACATACACCCTTTGCGCGACATCGGTGACACTTTTTCTTAACACAGACACCCATTGCGCGACATCAGTGACAAGTCTTCTTAACACAAACACCCCTTGCCGACATCGGTGACACCCTTTCTTAACACAAACGCCCATTGCGCGACATCGGTGGCGTGTCTTTTGAACCCAATCGCCTTTTGCACGAGATGGGTGACACGACATCTGAATCCGAACACCTTTGTGCGACATCGTTGACAACAATTCTGAATCCAGGCACCCCTTGCGCGACATTGGTGACACCTCTTCCTAACACAGACACCCACTGCGCGTCATTGGTGACACATTTTCTTAACACGTCACCCATTGTGCGACATTGGTAACACCTTTCCTTAACACAAACGCCCATTGCGCGACATCGGTGGCATGTCTTTTAAACCCAACCGTCTTTTACACGAGATCGGTGACATATTTTCTGAACCCGGTCGTCTTTTGTGCGACATCGTTGACAACAATTCTGAATCCAGGCACCCCTTTCGCGACATCAGTGACACCTCTTCTTAACACATACACCCATTGCGCGACATTGGTAACACCTTTCCTTAACACATACACCCATTGCGCGACATCGGTGGCATGTCTTTTGAACCCAATCGTCTTTTACACGAGATCGGTGACACGACATCTGAATCCGAACACCCTTTGTGCGACATCGTTGACAACAATTCTGAATCCAGGCACCCATTGCGCGACATCAGTGACAAGTCTCCTTAAAACATACACCCATTGCGCGACATTGGTAACACCTTTCCTTAACACAAACGCCCATTGCGCGACATCGGTGGCATGTCTTTTGAACCCAATCGTCTTTTACACGAGATCGGTGACACATTTTCTGAACCCGGCCGTCTTTTGTGCGACATTGGTAACAACTTTCCTTAACACATACACCCATTGCGCGACATCAGTGACAAGTCTTCTTAACACAAACACCCCTTGCGCGACATCGGTGACACTTTTTCTTCACACAGACACCCATTGCGCGATATCAGTGACAAGTCTCCTTAACACATACACGCATTGCGCGACATTGGTAACACCTTTCCTTAACACATACGCCCATTGCGCGACATCGGTGGCATGTCTTTTGAACCCAATCGTCTTTTACACGAGATCGGTGACACATTTTCTGAACCCGGTCGTCTTTTGTGCGACATTGGTAACAACATTCCTTAACACATACACCCTTTGCGCGACATCGGTGACACTTTTTCTTCACACAGACACCCATTGCGCGACATCAGTGACAAATCTCCTTAACACATACACCCATTGCGCGACATTGGTATCACCTTTCCTTAACACAAACGCCCATTGCGCGACATCGGTGGCATGTCTTTTGAACCCAATCGTCTTTTACACGAGATCGGTGACACATTTTCTGAACCCGGTCGTCTTTTGTGCGACATCGGTGACACTTTTTCTTCGCACAGACACCCATTGCGCGATATCAGTGACAAGTCTCCTTAACACATACACGCATTGCGCGACATTGGTAACACCTTTCCTTAACACATACACCCATTGCGCGACATTGGTATCACCTTTCCTTAACACAAACGCCCATTGCGCGACATCGGTGGCATGTCTTTTGAACCCAATCGTCTTTTACACGAGATCGGTGACACATTTTCTGAACCCGGTCGTCTTTTGTGCGACATCGTTGACAACAATTCTGAATCCAGGCACCCCTTTCGCGACATCAGTGACACCTCTTCTTAACACATACACCCATTGCGCGACATTGGTAACACCTTTCCTTAACACATACACCCATTACGCGACATTGGTAACACCTTTCCTTAACACAAACGCCCATTGCGCGACATCGGTGGCATGTCTTTTAAACCCAACCGTCTTTTACACGAGATCGGTGACACATTTTCTGAACCCGGTCGTCTTTTGTGCGACATTGGTATCACCTTTCCTTAACACAAACGCCCATTGCGCGACATCGGTGGCATGTCTTTTAAACCCAACCGTCTTTTACACGAGATCGGTGACACATTTTCTGAACCCGGTCGTCTTTTGTGCGACATCGTTGACAACAATTCTGAATCCAGGCACCCATTGCGCGACATCAGTGACAAGTCTTCTTAACACAAACACCCCTTGCGCGACATCGGTGACCCTTTTTCTTAACACAGACACCCATTGCGCCACATCAGTGACAAGTCTTCTTAACCCGATCGCCTTTTGCACGAGGTGGGTGACACGACATCTGAATCCGAACACCCTTTGTGCGACATCGTTGACAACAATTCTGAATCCAGGCACCCCTTTCGCGACATCGGTGACACCTCTTCTTAACACATACACCCATTGCGCGACATTGGTAACACCTTTCCTTAACACATACACCCATTGCGCGACATCAGTGACAAGTCTTCTTAACACAAACACCCCTTGCGCGACATCGGTGACACTTTTTCTTCACACAGACACCCATTGCGCGATATCAGTGACAAGTCTCCTTAACACATACACGCATTGCGCGACATTGGTAACACCTTTCCTTAACACATACGCCCATTGCGCGACATCGGTGGCATGTCTTTTGAACCCAATCGTCTTTTACACGAGATCGGTGACACATTTTCTGAACCCGGTCGTCTTTTGTGCGACATTGGTAACAACATTCCTTAACACATACACCCTTTGCGCGACATCGGTGACACTTTTTCTTCACACAGACACCCATTGCGCGACATCAGTGACAAATCTCCTTAACACATACACCCATTGCGCGACATTGGTATCACCTTTCCTTAACACAAACGCCCATTGCGCGACATCGGTGGCATGTCTTTTGAACCCAATCGTCTTTTACACGAGATCGGTGACACATTTTCTGAACCCGGTCGTCTTTTGTGCGACATCGGTGACACTTTTTCTTCGCACGGACACCCATTGCGCGATATCAGTGACAAGTCTCCTTAACACATACACGCATTGCGCGACATTGGTAACACCTTTCCTTAACACATACACCCATTGCGCGACATTGGTATCACCTTTCCTTAACACAAACGCCCATTGCGCGACATCGGTGGCATGTCTTTTGAACCCAATCGTCTTTTACACGAGATCGGTGACACATTTTCTGAACCCGGTCGTCTTTTGTGCGACATCGTTGACAACAATTCTGAATCCAGGCACCCCTTTCGCGACATCAGTGACACCTCTTCTTAACACATACACCCATTGCGCGACATTGGTAACACCTTTCCTTAACACATACACCCATTACGCGACATTGGTAACACCTTTCCTTAACACAAACGCCCATTGCGCGACATCGGTGGCATGTCTTTTAAACCCAACCGTCTTTTACACGAGATCGGTGACACATTTTCTGAACCCGGTCGTCTTTTGTGCGACATTGGTATCACCTTTCCTTAACACAAACGCCCATTGCGCGACATCGGTGGCATGTCTTTTAAACCCAACCGTCTTTTACACGAGATCGGTGACACATTTTCTGAACCCGGTCGTCTTTTGTGCGACATCGTTGACAACAATTCTGAATCCAGGCACCCATTGCGCGACATCAGTGACAAGTCTTCTTAACACAAACACCCCTTGCGCGACATCGGTGACCCTTTTTCTTAACACAGACACCCATTGCGCCACATCAGTGACAAGTCTTCTTAACCCGATCGCCTTTTGCACGAGGTGGGTGACACGACATCTGAATCCGAACACCCTTTGTGCGACATCGTTGACAACAATTCTGAATCCAGGCACCCCTTTCGCGACATCGGTGACACCTCTTCTTAACACATACACCCATTGCGCGACATTGGTAACACCTTTCCTTAACACATACACCCATTACGCGACATTGGTAACACCTTTCCTTAACACAAACGCCCATTGCGCGACATCGGTGGCATGTCTTTTGAACCCAACCGTCTTTTACACGAGATCGGTGACACATTTTCTGAACCCGGTCGTCTTTTGTGCGACATCGTTGACAACAATTCTGAATCCAGGCACCCCTTTCGCGACATCAGTGACAAGTCTCCTTAACACATACACCCATTGCGCGACATTGGTAACACCTTTCCTTAACACATACGCCCATTGCGCGACATTGGTATCACCTTTCCTTAACACAAACGCCCATTGCGCGACATCGTTGGCATGTCTTTTGAACCCAATCGTCTTTTACACGAGATCGGTGACACATTTTCTGAACCCGGCCGTCTTTTGTGCGACATTGGTAACAACTTTCCTTAACACACACACCCATTGCGCGACATCAGTGACAAGTGTTCTTAACACAAACACCCCTTGCGCGACATCGGTGACACTTTTTCTTCACACAGACACCCATTGCGCGACATCAGTGACAAGTCTCCTTAACACATACACCCATTGCGCGACATTGGTAACGCCTTTCCTTAACACATACACCCATTGCGCGACATTGGTATCACCTTTCCTTAACACAATCGCCCATCGCGCGACATCGATGGCATGTCTTTTGAACCCAATCGTCTTTTACACGAGATCGGTGACACATTTTCTGAACCCGGTCGTCTTTTGTGCGACATTGGTAACAACTTTCCTTAACACATACACCCTTTGCGCGACATCGGTGACACTTTTTCTTAACACAGACACCCATTGCGCGACATCAGTGACAAGTCTTCTTAACACAAACACCCCTTGCCGACATCGGTGACACCCTTTCTTAACACAAACGCCCATTGCGCGACATCGGTGGCGTGTCTTTTGAACCCAATCGCCTTTTGCACGAGATGGGTGACACGACATCTGAATCCGAACACCTTTGTGCGACATCGTTGACAACAATTCTGAATCCAGGCACCCCTTGCGCGACATTGGTGACACCTCTTCCTAACACAGACACCCATTGCGCGTCATTGGTGACACATTTTCTTAACACGTCACCCATTGTGCGACATTGGTAACACCTTTCCTTAACAAATACACCCATTGCGCGACATTGGTATCACCTTTCCTTAACACAAACGCCCATTGCGCGACATCGGTGGCATGTCTTTTGAACCCAATCGTCTTTTACACGAGATCGGTGACACATTTTCTGAACCCGGTCGTCTTTTGTGCGACATCGGTGACACTTTTTCTTCACACAGACACCCATTGCGCGATATCAGTGACAAGTCTCCTTAACACATACACGCATTGCGCGACATTGGTAACACCTTTCCTTAACACATACACCCATTGCGCGACATTGGTAACACCTTTCCTTAACACAAACGCCCATTGCGCGACATCGGTGGCATGTCTTTTAAACCCAACCGTCTTTTACACGAGATCGGTGACACATTTTCTGAACCCGGTCGTCTTTTGTGCGACATCGTTGACAACAATTCTGAATCCAGGCACCCATTGCGCGACATCAGTGACAAGTCTCCTTAACACATACACCCATTGCGCGACATTGGTAACACCTTTCCTTAACACAAACGCCCATTGCGCGACATCGGTGGCATGTCTTTTGAACCCAATCGTCTTTTACACGAGATCGGTGACACATTTTCTGAACCCGGTCGTCTTTTGTGCGACATCGTTGACAACAATTCTGAATCCAGGCACCCCTTTCGCGACATCAGTGACACCTCTTCTTAACACATACACCCATTGCGCGACATTGGTTACACCTTTCCTTAACACATACACCCATTACGCGACATTGGTAACACCTTTCCTTAACACAAACGCCCATTGCGCGACATCGGTGGCATGTCTTTTAAACCCAACCGTCTTTTACACGAGATCGGTGACACATTTTCTGAACCCGGTCGTCTTTTGTGCGACATCGTTGACAACAATTCTGAATCCAGGCACCCATTGCGCGACATCAGTGACAAGTCTCCTTAACACATACACCCATTGCGCGACATTGGTAACACCTTTCCTTAACACAAACGCCCATTGCGCGACATCGGTGGCATGTCTTTTGAACCCAATCGTCTTTTACACGAGATCGGTGACACGACATCTGAATCCGAACACCCTTTGTGCGACATCGTTGACAACAATTCTGAATCCAGGCACCCCTTGCGCGACATTGGTGACACCTCTTCCTAACACAGACACCCATTGCGCGTCATTGGTGACACATTTTCTTAACACGTCACCCATTGTGCGACATTGGTAACACCTTTCCTTAACAAATACACCCATTGCGCGACATTGGTATCACCTTTCCTTAACACAAACGCCCATTGCGCGACATCGGTGGCATGTCTTTTGAACCCAATCGTCTTTTACACGAGATCGGTGACACATTTTCTGAACCCGGTCGTCTTTTGTGCGACATCGGTGACACTTTTTCTTCACACAGACACCCATTGCGCGATATCAGTGACAAGACTCCTTAACACATACACGCATTGCGCGACATTGGTAACACCTTTCCTTAACACATACACCCATTGCGCGACATTGGTAACACCTTTCCTTAACACAAACGCCCATTGCGCGACATCGGTGGCATGTCTTTTAAACCCAACCGTCTTTTACACGAGATCGGTGACACATTTTCTGAACCCGGTCGTCTTTTGTGCGACATCGTTGACAACAATTCTGAATCCAGGCACCCATTGCGCGACATCAGTGACAAGTCTCCTTAACACATACACCCATTGCGCGACATTGGTAACACCTTTCCTTAACACAAACGCCCATTGCGCGACATCGGTGGCATGTCTTTTGAACCCAATCGTCTTTTACACGAGATCGGTGACACATTTTCTGAACCCGGTCGTCTTTTGTGCGACATCGTTGACAACAATTCTGAATCCAGGCACCCCTTTCGCGACATCAGTGACACCTCTTCTTAACACATACACCCATTGCGCGACATTGGTTACACCTTTCCTTAACACATACACCCATTACGCGACATTGGTAACACCTTTCCTTAACACAAACGCCCATTGCGCGACATCGGTGGCATGTCTTTTAAACCCAACCGTCTTTTACACGAGATCGGTGACACATTTTCTGAACCCGGTCGTCTTTTGTGCGACATCGTTGACAACAATTCTGAATCCAGGCACCCATTGCGCGACATCAGTGACAAGTCTCCTTAACACATACACCCATTGCGCGACATTGGTAACACCTTTCCTTAACACAAACGCCCATTGCGCGACATCGGTGGCATGTCTTTTGAACCCAATCGTCTTTTACACGAGATCGGTGACACGACATCTGAATCCGAACACCCTTTGTGCGACATCGTTGACAACAATTCTGAATCCAGGCACCCTTTGCGCGACATCAGTGACAAGTCTTCTTAACACAAACACCCCTTTCTGACATCGGTGACACCCTTTCTCAACACAGACACCCGTTGCGCAGCATCGGTGACACGTCTTCTAAACCCGATCGCCTTTTGCACGAGATGGGTGACACGACATCTGAATCCGAACACCTTTGTGCGACATCGTTGACAACAATTCTGAATCCAGGCACCCCTTGCGCGACATTGGTGACACCTCTTCCTAACACAGACACCCATTGCGCGACATCGGTGGCATGTCTTTTAAACCCAACCGTCTTTTACACGAGATCGGTGACATATTTTCTGAACCCGGTCGTCTTTTGTGCGACATCGTTGACAACAATTCTGAATCCAGGCACCCCTTTCGCGACATCAGTGACAAGTCTCCTTAACACATACACCCATTGCGCGACATTGGTAACACCTTTCCTTAACACATACGCCCATTGCGCGACATTGGTATCACCTTTCCTTAACACAAACGCCCATTGCGCGACATTGGTAACACCTTTCCTTAACACAAACGCCCATTGCGCGACATCGGTGGCATGTCTTTTGAACCCAATCGTCTTTTACACGAGATCGGTGACACATTTTCTGAACCCGGTCGTCTTTTGTGCGACATCGTTGACAACAATTCTGAATCCAGGCACCCCTTTCGCGACATCAGTGACAAGTCTTCTTAACACATACACCCATTGCGCGTCATTGGTGACACATTTTCTTAACACGTCACCCATTGTGCGACATTGGTAACACCTTTCCTTAACACAAACGCCCATTGCGCGACATCGGTGGCATGTCTTTTAAACCCAACCGTCTTTTACACGAGATCGGTGACATATTTTCTGAACCCGGTCGTCTTTTGTGCGACATCGTTGACAACAATTCTGAATCCAGGCACCCCTTTCGCGACATCAGTGACAAGTCTCCTTAACACATACACCCATTGCGCGACATTGGTAACACCTTTCCTTAACACATACGCCCATTGCGCGACATTGGTATCACCTTTCCTTAACACAAACGCCCATTGCGCGACATTGGTAACACCTTTCCTTAACACAAACGCCCATTGCGCGACATCGGTGGCATGTCTTTTGAACCCAATCGTCTTTTACACGAGATCGGTGACACATTTTCTGAACCCGGCCGTCTTTTGTGCGACATTGGTAACAACCTTCCTTAACACACACACCCATTGCGCGACATCAGTGACAAGTGTTCTTAACACAAACACCCCTTGCGCGACATCGGTGACACTTTTTCTTCACACACACACCCATTGCGCGACATCAGTGACAAGTGTTCTTAACACAAACACCCCTTGCGCGACATCGGTGACACTTTTTCTTCACACAGACACCCATTGCGCGACATCAGTGACAAGTCTCCTTAACACATACACCCATTGCGCGACATTGGTAACGCCTTTCCTTAACACATACACCCATTGCGCGACATTGGTATCACCTTTCCTTAACACAATCGCCCATCGCGCGACATCGATGGCATGTCTTTTGAACCCAATCGTCTTTTACACGAGATCGGTGACACATTTTCTGAACCCGGTCGTCTTTTGTGCGACATTGGTAACAACTTTCCTTAACACATACACCCTTTGCGCGACATCGGTGACACTTTTTCTTAACACAGACACCCATTGCGCGACATCAGTGACAAGTCTTCTTAACACAAACACCCCTTGCCGACATCGGTGACACCCTTTCTTAACACAAACGCCCATTGCGCGACATCGGTGGCGTGTCTTTTGAACCCAATCGCCTTTTGCACGAGATGGGTGACACGACATCTGAATCCGAACACCTTTGTGCGACATGGTTGACAACAATTCTGAATCCAGGCACCCCTTGCGCGACATTGGTGACACCTCTTCCTAACACAGACACCCACTGCGCGTCATTGGTGACACATTTTCTTAACACGTCACCCATTGTGCGACATTGGTAACACCTTTCCTTAACACAAACGCCCATTGCGCGACATCGGTGGCATGTCTTTTAAACCCAACCGTCTTTTACACGAGATCGGTGACATATTTTCTGAACCCGGTCGTCTTTTGTGCGACATCTTTGACAACAATTCTGAATCCAGGCACCCCTTTCGCGACATCAGTGACACCTCTTCTTAACACATACACCCATTGCGCGACATTGGTAACACCTTTCCTTAACACATACACCCATTGCGCGACATCGGTGGCATGTCTTTTGAACCCAATCGTCTTTTACACGAGATCGGTGACACGACATCTGAATCCGAACACCCTTTGTGCGACATTGGTAACAACTTTCCTTAACACATACACCCATTGCGCGACATCAGTGACAAGTCTTCTTAACACAAACACCCCTTGCGCGACATCGGTGACACTTTTTCTTCACACAGACACCCATTGCGCGATATCAGTGACAAGTCTCCTTAACACATACACGCATTGCGCGACATCGGTGGCATGTCTTTTGAACCCAATCGTCTTTTACACGAGATCGGTGACACATTTTCTGAACCCGGTCGTCTTTTGTGCGACATTGGTAACAACATTCCTTAACACATACACCCTTTGCGCGACATCGGTGACACTTTTTCTTCACACAGACACCCATTGCGCGACATCAGTGACAAATCTCCTTAACACATACACCCATTGCGCGACATTGGTATCACCTTTCCTTAACACAAACGCCCATTGCGCGACATCGGTGGCATGTCTTTTGAACCCAATCGTCTTTTACACGAGATCGGTGACACATTTTCTGAACCCGGTCGTCTTTTGTGCGACATCGGTGACACTTTTTCTTCGCACAGACACCCATTGCGCGATATCAGTGACAAGTCTCCTTAACACATACACGCATTGCGCGACATTGGTAACACCTTTCCTTAACACATACACCCATTGCGCGACATTGGTATCACCTTTCCTTAACACAAACGCCCATTGCGCGACATCGGTGGCATGTCTTTTGAACCCAATCGTCTTTTACACGAGATCGGTGACACATTTTCTGAACCCGGTCGTCTTTTGTGCGACATCGTTGACAACAATTCTGAATCCAGGCACCCCTTTCGCGACATCAGTGACACCTCTTCTTAACACATACACCCATTGCGCGACATTGGTAACACCTTTCCTTAACACATACACCCATTACGCGACATTGGTAACACCTTTCCTTAACACAAACGCCCATTGCGCGACATCGGTGGCATGTCTTTTAAACCCAACCGTCTTTTACACGAGATCGGTGACACATTTTCTGAACCCGGTCGTCTTTTGTGCGACATCGTTGACAACAATTCTGAATCCAGGCACCCATTGCGCGACATCAGTGACAAGTCTTCTTAACACAAACACCCCTTGCGCGACATCGGTGACCCTTTTTCTTAACACAGACACCCATTGCGCGACATCAGTGACAAGTCTTCTTAACCCGATCGCCTTTTACACGAGGTGGGTGACACGACATCTGAATCCGAACACCCTTTGTGCGACATCGTTGACAACAATTCTGAATCCAGGCACCCCTTTCGCGACATCGGTGACACCTCTTCTTAACACATACATCCATTGCGCGACATTGGTAACACCTTTCCTTAACACATACACCCATTACGCGACATTGGTAACACCTTTCCTTAACACAAACGCCCATTGCGCGACATCGGTGGCATGTCCTTTGAACCCAACCGTCTTTTACACGAGATCGGTGACACATTTTCTGAACCCGGTCGTCTTTTGTGCGACATCGTTGACAACAATTCTGAATCCAGGCACCCATTGCGCGACATCAGTGACAAGTCTCCTTAACACATACACCCATTGCGCGACATTGGTAACACCTTTCCTTAACCCATACCCCCATTGCGCGACATCAGTGACAAGTCTCCTTAACACATACACCCATTGCGCGACATTGGTAACGCCTTTCCTTAACACATACACCCATTGCGCGACATTGGTATCACCTTTCCTTAACACAATCGCCCATCGCGCGACATCGATGGCATGTCTCCTTAACACATACACCCATTGCGCGACATCGGTGACACCTCTTCTTAACACATACACCCATTGCGCGACATTGGTAACACCTTTCCTTAACACATACACCCATTACGCGACATTGGTAACACCTTTCCTTAACACAAACGCCCATTGCGCGACATCGGTGGCATGTCTTTTTAACCCAACCGTCTTTTACACGAGATCGGTGACACATTTTCTGAACCCGGTCGTCTTTTGTGCGACATCGTTGACAACAATTCTGAATCCAGGCACCCCTTTCGCGACATCAGTGACACCTCTTCTTAACACATACACCCATTGCGCGACATTGGTAACACCTTTCCTTAACACATACACCCATTACGCGACATTGGTAACACCTTTCCTTAACACATACACCCATTACGCGACATTGGTAACACCTTTCCTTAACACAAACGCCCATAGCGCGACATCGGTGGCATGTCTTTTGAACCCAATCGTCTTTTACACGAGATCGGTGACACATTTTCTGAACCCGGTCGTCTTTTGTGCGACATCGTTGACAACAATTCTGAATCCAGGCACCCATTGCGCGACATCAGTGACAAGTCTCCTTAACACATACACCCATTGCGCGACATTGGTAACACCTTTCCTTAACACATACACCCATTACGCGACATTGGTAACACCTTTCCTTAACACAAACGCCCATTGCGCGACATCGGTGGCATGTCTTTTGAACCCAATCGTCTTTTACACGAGATCGGTGACACATTTTCTGAACCCGGTCGTCTTTTGTGCGACATCGTTGACAACAATTCTGAATCCAGGCACCCATTGCGCGACATCAGTGACAAGTCTTCTTAACACAAACACCCCTTGCGCGACATCGGTGACCCTTTTTCTTAACACAGACACCCATTGCGCGACATCAGTGACAAGTCTTCTTAACCCGATCGCCTTTTGCACGAGGTGGGTGACACGACATCTGAATCCGAACACCCTTTGTGCGACATCGTTGACAACAATTCTGAATCCAGGCACCCCTTTCGCGACATCGGTGACACCTCTTCTTAACACATACACCCATTGCGCGACATTGGTAACACCTTTCCTTAACACATACACCCATTACGCGACATTGGTAACACCTTTCCTTAACACAAACGCCCATTGCGCGACATCGGTGGCATGTCTTTTGAACCCAATCGTCTTTTACACGAGATCGGTGACACGACATCTGAATCCGAACACCCTTTGTGCGACATCGTTGACAACAATTCTGAATCCAGGCACCCATTGCGCGACATAAGTGACAAGTCTCCTTAACACATACACCCATTGCGCGACATTGGTAACACCTTTCCTTAACACAAACGCCCATTGCGCGACATCGGTGGCATGTCTTTTGAACCCAATCGTCTTTTACACGAGATCGGTGACACGACATCTGAATCCGAACACCCTTTGTGCGACATCGTTGACAACAATTCTGAATCCAGGCACCCTTTGCGCGACATCAGTGACAAGTCTTCTTAACACAAACACCCCTTGCGCGACATCGGTGACCCTTTTTCTTAACACAGACACCCGTTGCGCAGCATCGGTGACACGTCTTCTAAACTCGATCGCCTTTTGCACGAGATGGGTGACACGACATCTGAATCCGAACACCCTTTGTGCGACATCGTTGACAACAATTCTGAATCCAGGCACCCCTTTCGCGACATTGGTGACACCTCTTCTTAACACATACACCCATTGCGCGACATTGGTAACACCTTTCCTTAACACAAACGCCCATTGCGCGACATCGGTGGCATGTCTTTTGAACCCAATCGTCTTTTACACGAGATCGGTGACACATTTTCTGAACCCGGCCGTCTTTTGTGCGACATTGGTAACAACTTTCCTTAACACATACACCCATTGCGCGACATCAGTGACAAGTCTTCTTAACACAAACACCCCTTGCGCGACATCGGTGACACTTTTTCTTCACACAGACACCCATTGCGCGATATCAGTGACAAGTCTCCTTAACACATACACGCATTGCGCGACATTGGTAACACCTTTCCTTAACACATACGCCCATTGCGCGACATCGGTGGCATGTCTTTTGAACCCAATCGTCTTTTACACGAGATCGGTGACACATTTTCTGAACCCGGTCGTCTTTTGTGCGACATCGTTGACAACAATTCTGAATCCAGGCACCCATTGCGCGACATCAGTGACAAGTCTTCTTAACACAAACACCCCTTGCGCGACATCGGTGACCCTTTTTCTTAACACAGACACCCATTGCGCGACATCAGTGACAAGTCTTCTTAACCCGATCGCCTTTTGCACGAGGTGGGTGACACGACATCTGAATCCGAACACCCTTTGTGCGACATCGTTGACAACAATTCTGAATCCAGGCACCCCTTTCGCGACATCGGTGACACCTCTTCTTAACACATACACCCATTGCGCGACATTGGTAACACCTTTCCTTAACACATACACCCATTACGCGACATTGGTAACACCTTTCCTTAACACAAACGCCCATTGCGCGACATCGGTGGCATGTCTTTTGAACCCAATCGTCTTTTACACGAGATCGGTGACACGACATCTGAATCCGAACACCCTGTGTGCGACATCGTTGACAACAATTCTGAATCCAGGCACCCATTGCGCGACATAAGTGACAAGTCTCCTTAACACATACACCCATTGCGCGACATTGGTAACACCTTTCCTTAACACAAACGCCCATTGCGCGACATCGGTGGCATGTCTTTTGAACCCAATCGTCTTTTACACGAGATCGGTGACACGACATCTGAATCCGAACACCCTTTGTGCGACATCGTTGACAACAATTCTGAATCCAGGCACCCTTTGCGCGACATCAGTGACAAGTCTTCTTAACACAAACACCCCTTGCGCGACATCGGTGACCCTTTTTCTTAACACAGACACCCGTTGCGCAGCATCGGTGACACGTCTTCTAAACTCGATCGCCTTTTGCACGAGATGGGTGACACGACATCTGAATCCGAACACCCTTTGTGCGACATCGTTGACAACAATTCTGAATCCAGGCACCCCTTTCGCGACATTGGTGACACCTCTTCTTAACACATACACCCATTGCGCGACATTGGTAACACCTTTCCTTAAAACAAACGCCCATTGCGCGACATCGGTGGCATGTCTTTTGAACCCAATCGTCTTTTACACGAGATCGGTGACACATTTTCTGAACCCGGCCGTCTTTTGTGCGACATTGGTAACAACTTTCCTTAACACATACACCCATTGCGCGACATCAGTGACAAGTCTTCTTAACACAAACACCCCTTGCGCGACATCGGTGACACTTTTTCTTCACACAGACACCCATTGCGCGATATCAGTGACAAGTCTCCTTAACACATACACGCATTGCGCGACATTGGTAACACCTTTCCTTAACACATACGCCCATTGCGCGACATCGGTGGCATGTCTTTTGAACCCAATCGTCTTTTACACGAGATCGGTGACACATTTTCTGAACCCGGTCGTCTTTTGTGCGACATTGGTAACAACATTCCTTAACACATACACCCTTTGCGCGACATCGGTGACACTTTTTCTTCACACAGACACCCATTGCGCGACATCAGTGACAAATCTCCTTAACACATACACCCATTGCGCGACATTGGTATCACCTTTCCTTAACACAAACGCCCATTGCGCGACATCGGTGGCATGTCTTTTGAACCCAATCGTCTTTTACACGAGATCGGTGACACATTTTCTGAACCCGGTCGTCTTTTGTGCGACATCGGTGACACTTTTTCTTCGCACAGACACCCATTGCGCGATATCAGTGACAAGTCTCCTTAACACATACACGCATTGCGCGACATTGGTAACACCTTTCCTTAACACATACACCCATTGCGCGACATTGGTATCACCTTTCCTTAACACAAACGCCCATTGCGCGACATCGGTGGCATGTCTTTTGAACCCAATCGTCTTTTACACGAGATCGGTGACACATTTTCTGAACCCGGTCGTCTTTTGTGCGACATCGTTGACAACAATTCTGAATCCAGGCACCCCTTTCGCGACATCAGTGACACCTCTTCTTAACACATACACCCATTGCGCGACATTGGTAACACCTTTCCTTAACAAATACACCCATTGCGCGACATTGGTAACACCTTTCCTTAACACAAACGCCCATTGCGCGACATCGGTGGCATGTCTTTTAAACCCAACCGTCTTTTACACGAGATCGGTGACACATTTTCTGAACCCGGTCGTCTTTTGTGCGACATCGTTGACAACAATTCTGAATCCAGGCACCCATTGCGCGACATCAGTGACAAGTCTTCTTAACACAAACACCCCTTGCGCGACATCGGTGACCCTTTTTCTTAACACAGACACCCATTGCGCGACATCAGTGACAAGTCTTCTTAACCCGATCGCCTTTTGCACGAGGTGGGTGACACGACATCTGAATCCGAACACCCTTTGTGCGACATCGTTGACAACAATTCTGAATCCAGGCACCCCTTTCGCGACATCGGTGACACCTCTTCTTAACACATACACCCATTGCGCGACATTGGTAACACCTTTCCTTAACACATACACCCATTACGCGACATTGGTAACACCTTTCCTTAACACAAACGCCCATTGCGCGACATCGGTGGCATGTCTTTTGAACCCAACCGTCTTTTACACGAGATCGGTGACACATTTTCTGAACCCGGTCGTCTTTTGAGCGACATCGTTGACAACAATTCTGAATCCAGGCACCCCTTTCGCGACATCAGTGACAAGTCTCCTTAACACATACACCCATTGCGCGACATTGGTAACACCTTTCCTTAACACATACGCCCATTGCGCGACATTGGTATCACCTTTCCTTAACACAAACGCCCATTGCGCGACATCGTTGGCATGTCTTTTGAACCCAATCGTCTTTTACACGAGATCGGTGACACATTTTCTGAACCCGGCCGTCTTTTGTGCGACATTGGTAACAACTTTCCTTAACACACACACCCATTGCGCGACATCAGTGACAAGTGTTCTTAACACAAACACCCCTTGCGCGACATCGGTGACACTTTTTCTTCACACAGACACCCATTGCGCGACATCAGTGACAAGTCTCCTTAACACATACACCCATTGCGCGACATTGGTATCACCTTTCCTTAACACAATCGCCCATCGCGCGACATCGATGGCATGTCTTTTGAACCCAATCGTCTTTTACACGAGATCGGTGACACATTTTCTGAACCCGGTCGTCTTTTGTGCGACATTGGTAACAACTTTCCTTAACACATACACCCTTTGCGCGACATCGGTGACACTTTTTCTTAACACAGACACCCATTGCGCGACATCAGTGACAAGTCTTCTTAACACAAACACCCCTTGCCGACATCGGTGACACCCTTTCTTAACACAAACGCCCATTGCGCGACATCGGTGGCGTGTCTTTTGAACCCAATCGCCTTTTGCACGAGATGGGTGACACGACATCTGAATCCGAACACCTTTGTGCGACATCGTTGACAACAATTCTGAATCCAGGCACCCCTTGCGCGACATTGGTGACACCTCTTCCTAACACAGACACCCATTGCGCGTCATTGGTGACACATTTTCTTAACACGTCACCCATTGTGCGACATTGGTAACACCTTTCCTTAACAAATACACCCATTGCGCGACATTGGTATCACCTTTCCTTAACACAAACGCCCATTGCGCGACATCGGTGGCATGTCTTTTGAACCCAATCGTCTTTTACACGAGATCGGTGACACATTTTCTGAACCCGGTCGTCTTTTGTGCGACATCGGTGACACTTTTTCTTCACACAGACACCCATTGCGCGATATCAGTGACAAGTCTCCTTAACACATACACGCATTGCGCGACATTGGTAACACCTTTCCTTAACACATACACCCATTGCGCGACATTGGTAACACCTTTCCTTAACACAAACGCCCATTGCGCGACATCGGTGGCATGTCTTTTAAACCCAACCGTCTTTTACACGAGATCGGTGACACATTTTCTGAACCCGGTCGTCTTTTGTGCGACATCGTTGACAACAATTCTGAATCCAGGCACCCATTGCGCGACATCAGTGACAAGTCTCCTTAACACATACACCCATTGCGCGACATTGGTAACACCTTTCCTTAACACATACGCCCATTGCGCGACATTGGTATCACCTTTCCTTAACACAAACGCCCATTGCGCGACATCGTTGGCATGTCTTTTGAACCCAATCGTCTTTTACACGAGATCGGTGACACATTTTCTGAACCCGGCCGTCTTTTGTGCGACATTGGTAACAACTTTCCTTAACACACACACCCATTGCGCGACATCAGTGACAAGTGTTCTTAACACAAACACCCCTTGCGCGACATCGGTGACACTTTTTCTTCACACAGACACCCATTGCGCGACATCAGTGACAAGTCTCCTTAACACATACACCCATTGCGCGACATTGGTAACGCCTTTCCTTAACACATACACCCATTGCGCGACATTGGTATCACCTTTCCTTAACACAATCGCCCATCGCGCGACATCGATGGCATGTCTTTTGAACCCAATCGTCTTTTACACGAGATCGGTGACACATTTTCTGAACCCGGTCGTCTTTTGTGCGACATTGGTAACAACTTTCCTTAACACATACACCCTTTGCGCGACATCGGTGACACTTTTTCTTAACACAGACACCCATTGCGCGACATCAGTGACAAGTCTTCTTAACACAAACACCCCTTGCCGACATCGGTGACACCCTTTCTTAACACAAACGCCCATTGCGCGACATCGGTGGCGTGTCTTTTGAACCCAATCGCCTTTTGCACGAGATGGGTGACACGACATCTGAATCCGAACACCTTTGTGCGACATCGTTGACAACAATTCTGAATCCAGGCACCCCTTGCGCGACATTGGTGACACCTCTTCCTAACACAGACACCCATTGCGCGTCATTGGTGACACATTTTCTTAACACGTCACCCATTGTGCGACATTGGTAACACCTTTCCTTAACAAATACACCCATTGCGCGACATTGGTATCACCTTTCCTTAACACAAACGCCCATTGCGCGACATCGGTGGCATGTCTTTTGAACCCAATCGTCTTTTACACGAGATCGGTGACACATTTTCTGAACCCGGTCGTCTTTTGTGCGACATCGGTGACACTTTTTCTTCACACAGACACCCATTGCGCGATATCAGTGACAAGTCTCCTTAACACATACACGCATTGCGCGACATTGGTAACACCTTTCCTTAACACATACACCCATTGCGCGACATTGGTAACACCTTTCCTTAACACAAACGCCCATTGCGCGACATCGGTGGCATGTCTTTTAAACCCAACCGTCTTTTACACGAGATCGGTGACACATTTTCTGAACCCGGTCGTCTTTTGTGCGACATCGTTGACAACAATTCTGAATCCAGGCACCCATTGCGCGACATCAGTGACAAGTCTCCTTAACACATACACCCATTGCGCGACATTGGTAACACCTTTCCTTAACACAAACGCCCATTGCGCGACATCGGTGGCATGTCTTTTGAACCCAATCGTCTTTTACACGAGATCGGTGACACATTTTCTGAACCCGGTCGTCTTTTGTGCGACATCGTTGACAACAATTCTGAATCCAGGCACCCCTTTCGCGACATCAGTGACACCTCTTCTTAACACATACACCCATTGCGCGACATTGGTTACACCTTTCCTTAACACATACACCCATTACGCGACATTGGTAACACCTTTCCTTAACACAAACGCCCATTGCGCGACATCGGTGGCATGTCTTTTAAACCCAACCGTCTTTTACACGAGATCGGTGACACATTTTCTGAACCCGGTCGTCTTTTGTGCGACATCGTTGACAACAATTCTGAATCCAGGCACCCATTGCGCGACATCAGTGACAAGTCTCCTTAACACATACACCCATTGCGCGACATTGGTAACACCTTTCCTTAACACAAACGCCCATTGCGCGACATCGGTGGCATGTCTTTTGAACCCTATCGTCTTTTACACGAGATCGGTGACACGACATCTGAATCCGAACACCCTTTGTGCGACATCGTTGACAACAATTCTGAATCCAGGCACCCTTTGCGCGACATCAGTGACAAGTCTTCTTAACACAAACACCCCTTTCTGACATCGGTGACACCCTTTCTCAACACAGACACCCGTTGCGCAGCATCGGTGACACGTCTTCTAAACCCGATCGCCTTTTGCACGAGATGGGTGACACGACATCTGAATCCGAACACCCTTTGTGCGACATCGTTGACAACAATTCTGAATCCAGGCACCCCTTTCGCGACATCGGTGACACCTCTTCTTAACACATACACCTATTGCGCCACATTGGTAACACCTTTCCTTAACACATACACCCATTACGCGACATTGGTAACACCTTTCCTTAACACAAACGCCCATTGCGCGACATCGGTGGCATGTCTTTTGAACCCAATCGTCTTTTACACGAGATCGGTGACACATTTTCTTAACCCGGCCGTCTTTTGTGCGACATTGGTAACAACTTTCCTCAACACATACACCCATTGCGCGACATCAGTGACAAGTCTTCTTAACACAAACACCCCTTGCGCGACATCGGTGACACTTTTTCTTCACACAGACACCCATTGCGCGACATTGGTAACACCTTTCCTTAACACATACACCCATTGCGCGACATTGGTAACGCCTTTCCTTAACACAAACGCCCATTGCGCGACATCGGTGGCATGTCTTTTAAACCCAACCGTCTTTTACACGAGATCGGTGACACATTTTCTGAACCCGGTCGTCTTTTGTGCGACATCGTTGACAACAATTCTGAATCCAGGCACCCATTGCGCGACATCAGTGACAAGTCTCCTTAACACATACACCCATTGCGCGACATTGGTAACACCTTTCCTTAACACAAACGCCCATTGCGCGACATCGGTGGCATGTCTTTTGAACCCAGTCGTCTTTTACACGAGATCGGTGACACATTTTCTGAACCCGGTCGTCTTTTGTGCGACATCGTTGACAACAATTCTGAATCCAGGCACCCCTTTCGCGACATCAGTGACACCTCTTCTTAACACATACACCCATTGCGCGACATTGGTAACACCTTTCCTTAACACATACACCCATTGCGCGACATTGGTAACACCTTTCCTTAACACAAACGCCCATTGCGCGACATCGGCGGCATGTCTTTTGAACCCAATCGTCTTTTACACGAGATCGGTGACACATTTTCTGAACCCGGCCGTCTTTGGTGCGACATTGGTAACAACTTTCCTTAACACATACACCCTTTGCGCGACATCAGTGACAAGTCTTCTTAACACAAACACCCCTTGCGCGACATCGGTGACCCTTTTTCTTAACACAGACACCCATTGCGCGACATTGGTAACACCTTTCCTTAACACATACACCCATTACGCGACATTGGTAACACCTTTCCTTAACACAAACGCCCATTGCGCGACATCGGTGGCATGTCTTTTAAACCCAACCTTCTTTTACACGAGATCGGTGACACATTTTCTGAACCCGGTCGTCTTTTGTGCGACATCGTTGACAACAATTCTGAATCCAGGCACCCATTGCGCGACATCAGTGACAAGTCTCCTTAACACATACACCCATTGCGCGACATTGGTAACACCTTTCCTTAACACATACACCCATTACGCGACATTGGTAACACCTTTCCTTAACACAAACGCCCATTGCGCGACATCGGTGGCATGTCTTTTAAACCCAACCGTCTTTTACACGAGATCGGTGACACATTTTCTGAACCCGGTCGTCTTTTGTGCGACATCGTTGATAACAATTCTGAATCCAGGCACCCATTGCGCGACATCAGTGACAAGTCTCCTTAACACATACACCCATTGCGCGACATTGGTAACACCTTTCCTTAACACAAACGCCCATTGCGCGACATTGGTAACACCTTTCCTTAACACAAACGCCCATTGCGCGACATCGGTGGCATGTCTTTTGAACCCAATCGTCTTTTACACGAGATCGGTGACACGACATCTGAATCCGAACACCCTTTGTGCGACATCGTTGACAACAATTCTGAATCCAGGCACCCTTTGCGCGACATCAGTGACAAGTCTTCTTAACACAAACACCTCTTGCCGACATCGGTGACACCCTTTCTCAACACAGACACCCGTTGCGCAGCATCGGTGACACGTCTTCTAAACCCGATCGCCTTTTGCACGAGATGGGTGACACGACATCTGAATCCGAACACCCTTTGTGCGACATCGTTGACAACAATTCTGAATCCAGGCACCCCTTTCGCGACATCGGTGACACCTCTTCTTAACACATACACCCATTGCGCGACATTGGTAACACCTTTCCTTAACACATACACCCATTACGCGACATTGGTAACACCTTTCCTTAACACAAACGCCCATTGCGCGACATCGGTGGCATGTCTTTTGAACCCAATCGTCTTTTACACGAGATCGGTGACACATTTTCTGAACCCGGTCGTCTTTTGTGCGACATTGGTAACAACTTTCCTTAACACATACACCCTTTGCGCGACATCGGTGACACTTTTTCTTCACACAGACACCCATTGCGCGACATCAGTGACAAATCTCCTTAACACATACACCCATTGCGCGACATTGGTATCACCTTTCCTTAACACAAACGCCCATTGCGCGACATTGGTAACACCTTTCCTTAACACAAACGCCCATTGCGCGACATCGGTGGCATGTCTTTTGAACCCAATCGTCTTTTACACGAGATCGGTGACACGACATCTGAATCCGAACACCCTTTGTGCGACATCGTTGACAACAATTCTGAATCCAGGCACCCTTTGCGCGACATCAGTGACAAGTCTTCTTAACACAAACACCTCTTGCCGACATCGGTGACACCCTTTCTCAACACAGACACCCGTTGCGCAGCATCGGTGACACGTCTTCTAAACCCGATCGCCTTTTGCACGAGATGGGTGACACGACATCTGAATCCGAACACCCTTTGTGCGACATCGTTGACAACAATTCTGAATCCAGGCACCCCTTTCGCGACATCGGTGACACCTCTTCTTAACACATACACCCATTGCGCGACATTGGTAACACCTTTCCTTAACACATACACCCATTACGCCACATTGGTAACACCTTTCCTTAACACAAACGCCCATTGCGCGACATCGGTGGCATGTCTTTTGAACCCAATCGTCTTTTACACGAGATCGGTGACACATTTTCTGAACCCGGTCGTCTTTTGTGCGACATTGGTAACAACTTTCCTTAACACATACACCCTTTGCGCGACATCGGTGACACTTTTTCTTCACACAGACACCCATTGCGCGATATCAGTGACAAGTCTCCTTAACACATACACCCATTGCGCGACATTGGTAACACCTTTCCTTAACACATACACCCATTACGCGACATTGGTAACACCTTTCCTTAACACAAACGCCCATTGCGCGACATCGGTGGCATGTCTTTTGAACCCAATCGTCTTTTACACGAGATCGGTGACACATTTTCTGAACCCGGTCGTCTTTTGTGCGACATCGGTGACACTTTTTCTTCACACAGACACCCATTGCGCGATATCAGTGACAAGTCTCCTTAACACATACACCCATTACGCGACATTGGTAACACCTTTCCTTAACACAAACGCCCATTGCGCGACATCGGTGGCATGTCTTTTAAACCCAACCGTCTTTTACACGAGATCGGTGACACATTTTCTGAACCCGGTCGTCTTTTGTGCGACATCGTTGACAACAATTCTGAATCCAGGCACCCATTGCGCGACATCAGTGACAAGTCTCCTTAACACATACACCCATTGCGCGACATTGGTAACACCTTTCCTTAACACAAACGCCCATTGCGCGACATCGGTGGCATGTCTTTTGAACCCAATCGTCTTTTACACGAGATCGGTGACACATTTTCTGAACCCGGCCGTCTTTTGTGCGACATTGGTAACAACTTTCCTTAACACATACACCCTTTGCGCGACATCAAGTGACAAGTCTTCTTAACACAAACACCCCTTGCGCGACATCAGTGACAAATCTCCTTAACACATACACCCATTGCGCGACATTGGTATCACCTTTCCTTAACACAAACGCCCATTGCGCCACATCGGTGGCATGTCTTTTGAACCCAATCGTCTTTTACACGAGATCGGTGACACATTTTCTGAACCCGGTCGTCTTTTGTGCGACATTGGTAACAACTTTCCTTAACACATACACCCTTTGCGCGACATCGGTGACACTTTTTCTTCACACAGACACCCATTGCGCGACATCAGTGACAAATCTCCTTAACACATACACCCATTGCGCGACATTGGTATCACCTTTCCTTAACACAAACGCCCATTGCGCGACATCGGTGGCATGTCTTTTGAACCCAATCGTCTTTTACACGAGATCGGTGACACATTTTCTGAACCCGGTCGTCTTTTGTGCGACATCGGTGACACTTTTTCTTCACACAGACACCCATTGCGCGATATCAGTGACAAGTCTCCTTAACACATACACCCATTGCGCGACATTGGTAACACCTTTCCTTAACACATACACCCATTAGGCGACATTGGTAACACCTTTCCTTAACACAAACGCCCATTGCGCGACATCGGTGGCATGTCTTTTGAACCCAATCGTCTTTTACACGAGATCGGTGACACATTTTCTGAACCCGGTCGTCTTTTGTGCGACATCGGTGACACTTTTTCTTCACACAGACACCCATTGCGCGATATCAGTGACAAGTCTCCTTAACACATACACCCATTACGCGACATTGGTAACACCTTTCCTTAACACAAACGCCCATTGCGCGACATCGGTGGCATGTCTTTTAAACCCAACCGTCTTTTACACGAGATCGGTGACACATTTTCTGAACCCGGTCGTCTTTTGTGCGACATCGTTGACAACAATTCTGAATCCAGGCACCCATTGCGCGACATCAGTGACAAGTCTCCTTAACACATACACCCATTGCGCGACATTGGTAACACCTTTCCTTAACACAAACGCCCATTGCGCGACATCGGTGGCATGTCTTTTGAACCCAATCGTCTTTTACACGAGATCGGTGACACATTTTCTGAACCCGGCCGTCTTTTGTGCGACATTGGTAACAACTTTCCTTAACACATACACCCTTTGCGCGACATCAGTGACAAGTCTTCTTAACACAAACACCCCTTGCGCGACATCAGTGACAAATCTCCTTAACACATACACCCATTGCGCGACATTGGTATCACCTTTCCTTAACACAAACGCCCATTGCGCCACATCGGTGGCATGTCTTTTGAACCCAATCGTCTTTTACACGAGATCGGTGACACATTTTCTGAACCCGGTCGTCTTTTGTGCGACATTGGTAACAACTTTCCTTAACACATACACCCTTTGCGCGACATCGGTGACACTTTTTCTTCACACAGACACCCATTGCGCGACATCAGTGACAAATCTCCTTAACACATACACCCATTGCGCGACATTGGTATCACCTTTCCTTAACACAAACGCCCATTGCGCGACATCGGTGGCATGTCTTTTGAACCCAATCGTCTTTTACACGAGATCGGTGACACGACATCTGAATCCGAACACCCTTTGTGCGACATCGTTGACAACAATTCTGAATCCAGGCACCCTTTGCGCGACATCAGTGACAAGTCTTCTTAACACAAACACCTCTTGCCGACATCGGTGACACCCTTTCTCAACACAGACACCCGTTGCGCAGCATCGGTGACACGTCTTCTAAACCCGATCGCCTTTTGCACGAGATGGGTGACACGACATCTGAATCCGAACACCCTTTGTGCGACATCGTTGACAACAATTCTGAATCCAGGCACCCCTTTGCGCGACATCGGTGACACTTTTTCTTCACACAGACACCCATTGCGCGACATCAGTGACAAATCTCCTTAACACATACACCCATTGCGCGACATTGGCATCACCTTTCCTTAACACAAACGCCCATTGCGCGACATCGGTGGCATGTCTTTTGAACCCAATCGTCTTTTACACGAGATCGGTGACACATTTTCTGAACCCGGTCGTCTTTTGTGCGACATCGGTGACACTTTTTCTTCACACAGACACCCATTGCGCGATATCAGTGACAAGTCTCCTTAACACATACACCCATTGCGCGACATTGGTAACACCTTTCCTTAACACATACACCCATTACGCGACATTGGTAACACCTTTCCTTAACACAAACGCCCATTGCGCGACATCGGTGGCATGTCTTTTGAACCCAATCGTCTTTTACACGAGATCGGTGACACATTTTCTGAACCCGGTCGTCTTTTGTGCCACATCGGTGACACTTTTTCTTCACACAGACACCCATTGCGCGATATCAGTGACAAGTCTCCTTAACACATACACCCATTACGCGACATTGGTAACACCTTTCCTTAACACAAACGCCCATTGCGCGACATCGGTGGCATGTCTTTTAAACCCAACCGTCTTTTACACGAGATCGGTGACACATTTTCTGAACCCGGTCGTCTTTTGTGCGACATCGTTGACAACAATTCTGAATCCAGGCACCCATTGCGCGACATCAGTGACAAGTCTCCTTAACACATACACCCATTGCGCGACATTGGTAACACCTTTCCTTAACACAAACGCCCATTGCGCGACATCGGTGGCATGTCTTTTGAACCCAATCGTCTTTTACACGAGATCGGTGACACATTTTCTGAACCCGGCCGTCTTTTGTGCGACATTGGTAACAACTTTCCTTAACACATACACCCTTTGCGCGACATCAGTGACAAGTCTTCTTAACACAAACACCCCTTGCGCGACATCAGTGACAAATCTCCTTAACACATACACCCATTGCGCGACATTGGTATCACCTTTCCTTAACACAAACGCCCATTGCGCCACATCGGTGGCATGTCTTTTGAACCCAATCGTCTTTTACACGAGATCGGTGACACATTTTCTGAACCCGGTCGTCTTTTGTGCGACATTGGTAACAACTTTCCTTAACACATACACCCTTTGCGCGACATCGGTGACACTTTTTCTTCACACAGACACCCATTGCGCGACATCAGTGACAAGTCTCCTTAACACATACACCCATTGCGCGACATTGGTAACACCTTTCCTTAACACAAACGCCCATTGCGCGACATCGGTGGCATGTCTTTTGAACCCAATCGTCTTTTACACGAGATCGGTGACACGACATCTGAATCCGAACACCCTTTGTGCGACATCGTTGACAACAATTCTGAATCCAGGCACCCCTTTCGCGACATCAGTGACACCTCTTCTTAACACATACACCCATTGGGCGACATTGGTAACACCTTTCCTTAACACATACACCCATTACGCGACATTGGTAACACCTTTCCTTAACACAAACGCCCATTGCGCGACATCGGTGGCATGTCTTTTAAACCCAACCGTCTTTTACACGAGATCGGTGACACATTTTCTGAACCCGGTCGTCTTTTGTGCGACATCGGTGACACTTTTTCTTCACACAGACACCCATTGCGCGATATCAGTGACAAGTCTCCTTAACACATACACGCATTGCGCGACATTGGTAACACCTTTCCTTAACACATACACCCATTGCGCGACATTGGTAACACCTTTCCTTAACACAAACGCCCATTGCGCGACATCGGTGGCATGTCTTTTAAACCCAACCGTCTTTTACACGAGATCGGTGACACATTTTCTGAACCCGGTCGTCTTTTGTGCGACATCGTTGACAACAATTCTGAATCCAGGCACCCATTGCGAGACATCAGTGACAAGTCTCCTTAACACATACACCCATTGCGCGACATTGGTAACACCTTTCCTTAACACAAACGCCCATTGCGCGACATCGGTGGCATGTCTTTTGAACCCAATCGTCTTTTACACGAGATCGGTGACACATTTTCTGAACCCGGTCGTCTTTTGTGCGACATCGTTGACAACAATTCTGAATCCAGGCACCCCTTTCGCGACATCAGTGACACCTCTTCTTAACACATACACCCATTGGGCGACATTGGTAACACCTTTCCTTAACACATACACCCATTACGCGACATTGGTAACACCTTTCCTTAACACAAACGCCCATTGCGCGACATCGGTGGCATGTCTTTTAAACCCAACCGTCTTTTACACGAGATCGGTGACACATTTTCTGAACCCGGTCGTCTTTTGTGCGACATCGTTGACAACAATTCTGAATCCAGGCACCCATTGCGCGACATCAGTGACAAGTCTCCTTAACACATACACCCATTGCGCGACATTGGTAACACCTTTCCTTAACACAAACGCCCATTGCGCGACATTGGTATCACCTTTCCTTAACACAAACGCCCATTGCGCGACATCGGTGGCATGTCTTTTGAACCCAATCGTCTTTTACACGAGATCGGTGACACATTTTCTGAACCCGGTCGTCTTTTGTGCGACATCGGTGACACTTTTTCTTCACACAGACACCCATTGCGCGATATCAGTGACAAGTCTCCTTAACACATACACGCATTGCGCGACATTGGTAACACCTTTCCTTAACACAAACGCCCATTGCGCGACATCGGTGGCATGTCTTTTAAACCCAACCGTCTTTTACACGAGATCGGTGACACATTTTCTGAACACGGTCGTCTTTTGTGCGACATCGTTGACAACAATTCTGAATCCAGGCACCCATTGCGCGACATCAGTGACAAGTCTCCTTAACACATACACCCATTGCGCGACATTGGTAACACCTTTCCTTAACACAAACGCCCATTGCCCGACATCGGTGGCATGTCTTTTGAACCCAATCGTCTTTTACACGAGATCGGTGACACATTTTCTGAACCCGGTCGTCTTTTGTGCGACATCGTTGACAACAATTCTGAATCCAGGCACCCCTTTCGCGACATCAGTGACACCTCTTCTTAACACATACACCCATTGGGCGACATTGGTAACACCTTTCCTTAACACATACACCCATTACGCGACATTGGTAACACCTTTCCTTAACACAAACGCCCATTGCGCGACATCGGTGGCATGTCTTTTAAACCCAACCGTCTTTTACACGAGATCGGTGACACATTTTCTGAACCCGGTCGTCTTTTGTGCGACATCGTTGACAACAATTCTGAATCCAGGCACCCATTGCGCGACATCAGTGACAAGTCTCCTTAACACATACACCCATTGCGCGACATTGGTAACACCTTTCCTTAACACAAACGCCCATTGCGCGACATCGGTGGCATGTCTTTTGAACCCAATCGTCTTTTACACGAGATCGGTGACACATTTTCTGAACCCGGTCGTCTTTTGTGCGACATCGTTGACAACAATTCTGAATCCAGGCACCCCTTTCGCGACATCAGTGACACCTCTTCTTAACACATACACCCATTGGGCGACATTGGTAACACCTTTCCTTAACACATACACCCATTGCGCGACATTGGTAACACCTTTCCTTAACACAAACGCCCATTGCGCGACATCGGTGGCATGTCTTTTGAACCCAATCGTCTTTTACACGAGATCGGTGACACATTTTCTGAACCCGGTCGTCTTTTGTGCGACATCGTTGACAACAATTCTGAATCCAGGCACCCCTTTCGCGACATCAGTGACACCTCTTCTTAACACATACACCCATTGCGCGACATTGGTAACACCTTTCCTTAACACATACACCCATTACGCGACATTGGTAACACCTTTCCTTAACACAAACGCCCATTGCGCGACATCGGTGGCATGTCTTTTGAACCCAACCGTCTTTTACACGAGATCGGTGACACATTTTCTGAACCCGGTCGTCTTTTGTGCGACATCGTTGACAACAATTCTGAATCCAGGCACCCATTGCGCGACATCAGTGACAAGTCTCCTTAACACATACACCCATTGCGCGACATTGGTAACACCTTTCCTTAACACAAACGCCCATTGCGCGACATCGGTGGCATGTCTTTTGAACCCAATCGTCTTTTACACGAGATCGGTGACACATTTTCTGAACCCGGCCGTCTTTTGTGCGACATTGGTAACAACTTTCCTTAACACATACACCCTTTGCGCGACATCAGTGACAAGTCTTCTTAACACAAACACCCCTTGCGCGACATCGGTGACCCTTTTTCTTAACACAGACACCCATTGCGCGACATCAGTGACAAGTCTTCTTAACCCGATCGCCTTTTGCACGAGGTGGGTGACACGACATCTGAATCCGAACACCCTTTGTGCGACATCGTTGGCAACAATTCTGAATCCAGGCACCCCTTTCGCGACATCGGTGACACCTCTTCTTAACACATACACCCATTGCGCGACATTGGTGACACATTTTCTTAACACGTCACCCATTGTGCGACATTGGTAACACCTTTCCTTAACAAATACACCCATTGCGCGACATTGGTATCACCTTTCCTTAACACAAACGCCCATTGCGCGACATCGGTGGCATGTCTTTTGAACCCAATCGTCTTTTACACGAGATCGGTGACACATTTTCTGAACCCGGTCGTCTTTTGTGCGACATCGTTGACAACAATTCTGAATCCAGGCACCCCTTTCGCGACATCAGTGACAAGCCTCCTTAACACATACACCCATTGCGCGACATTGGTAACACCTTTCCTTAAAAGATACGCCCATTGCGCGACATTGGTATCACCTTTCCTTAACACAAACGCCCATTGCGCGACATCGGTGGCATGTCTTTTGAACCCAATCGTCTTTTACACGAGATCGGTGACACATTTTCTGAACCCGGCCGTCTTTTGTGCGACATTGGTAACAACTTTCCTTAACACACACACCCATTGCGCGACATCAGTGACAAGTGTTCTTAACACAAACACCCCTTGCGCGACATCGGTGACACTTTTTCTTCACACAGACACCCATTGCGCGACATCAGTGACAAGTCTCCTTAACACATACACCCCTTGCCGACATCGGTGACACCCTTTCTTAACACAAACGCCCATTGCGCGACATCGGTGACACTTTTTCTTAACACAGACACCCATTGCGCGACATCAGTGACAAGTCTTCTTAACACAAACACCCCTTGCCGACATCGGTGACACCCTTTCTTAACACAAACGCCCATTGCGCGACATCGGTGGCGTGTCTTTTGAACCCAATCGCCTTTTGCACGAGATGGGTGACACGACATCTGAATCCGAACACCTTTGTGCGACATCGTTGACAACAATTCTGAATCCATGCACCCCTTGCGCGACATTGGTGACACCTCTTCCTAACACAGACACCCATTGCGCGTCATTGGTGACACATTTTCTTAACACGTCACCCATTGTGCGACATTGGTAACACCTTTCCTTAACACAAACGCCCATTGCGCGACATCGGTGGCATGTCTTTTAAACCCAACCTTCTTTTACACGAGATCTTTGACACATTTTCTGAACCCGGTCGTCTTTTGTGCGACATCGTTGACAACAATTCTGAATCCAGGCACCCATTGCGCGACATCAGTGACAAGTCTCCTTAACACATACACCCATTGCGCGACATTGGTAACACCTTTCCTTAACACAAACGCCCATTGCGCGACATCGGTGGCATGTCTTTTGAACCCAATCGTCTTTTACACGAGATGGGTGACACGACATCTGAATCCGAACACCCTTTGTGCGACATCGTTGACAACAATTCTGAATCCAGGCACCCCTTTCGCGGCATCGGTGACACCTCTTCTTAACACATACACCCATTGCGCGACATTGGTAACACCTTTCCTTAACACATACACCCATTACGCGACATTGGTAACACCTTTCCTTAACACAAACGCCCATTGCGCGACATAGGTGGCATGTCTTTTGAACCCAATCGTCTTTTACACGAGATCGGTGACACATTTTCTGAACCCGGTCGTCTTTTGTGCGACATTGGTAACAACTTTCCTTAACACAGACACCCATTGCGCGACATCAGTGACAAGTCTTCTTAACACAAACACCCCTTGCCGACATCGGTGACACCCTTTCTCAACACAGACACCCGTTGCGCAGCATCGGTGACACGTCTTCTAAACCCGATCGCCTTTTGCACGAGATGGGTGACACGACATCTGAATCCGAACACCCTTTGTGCGACATCGTTGACAACAATTCTGAATCCAGGCACCCCTTTCGCGGCATCGGTGACACCTCTTCTTAACACATACACCCATTGCGCGACATTGGTAACACCTTTCCTTAACACACACCCATTACGCGACATTGGTAACACCTTTCCTTAACACAAACGCCCATTGCGCGACATAGGTGGCATGTCTTTTGAACCCAATCGTCTTTTACACGAGATCGGTGACACATTTTCTGAACCCGGCCGTCTTTTGTGCGACATTGGTAACAACTTTCCTTAACACATACACCCTTTGCGCGACATCAGTGACAAGTCTTCTTAACACAAACACCCCTTGCGCGACATCGGTGACCCTTTTTCTTAACACAGACACCCATTGCGCGACATCAGTGACAAGTCTTCTTAACCCGATCGCCTTTTGCACGAGGTGGGTGACACGACATCTGAATCCGAACACCCTTTGTGCGACATCGTTGGCAACAATTCTGAATCCAGGCACCCCTTTCGCGACATCGGTGACACCTCTTCTTAACACATACACCCATTGCGCGACATTGGTAACACCTTTCCTTAACACATACACCCATTACGCGACATTGGTAACACCTTTCCTTAACACAAACGCCCATTGCGCGACATCGGTGGCATGTCTTTTGAACCCAACCGTCTTTTACACGAGATCGGTGACACATTTTCTGAACCCGGTCGTCTTTTGTGCGACATCGTTGACAACAATTCTGAATCCAGGCACCCCTTTCGCGACATCAGTGACAAGCCTCCTTAACACATACACCCATTGCGCGACATTGGTAACACCTTTCCTTAACAGATACGCCCATTGCGCGACATTGGTATCACCTTTCCTTAACACAAACGCCCATTGCGCGACATCGGTGGCATGTCTTTTGAACCCAATCGTCTTTTACACGAGATCGGTTACACATTTTCTGAACCCGGCCGTCTTTTGTGCGACATTGGTAACAACTTTCCTTAACACACACACCCATTGCGCGACATCAGTGACAAGTGTTCTTAACACAAACACCCCTTGCGCGACATCGGTGACACTTTTTCTTCACACAGACACCCATTGCGCGACATCAGTGACAAGTCTCCTTAACACATACACCCCTTGCCGACATCGGTGACACCCTTTCTTAACACAAACGCCCATTGCGCGACATCGGTGACACTTTTTCTTAACACAGACACCCATTGCGCGACATCAGTGACAAGTCTTCTTAACACAAACACCCCTTGCCGACATCGGTGACACCCTTTCTTAACACAAACGCCCATTGCGCGACATCGGTGGCGTGTCTTTTGAACCCAATCGCCTTTTGCACGAGATGGGTGACACGACATCTGAATCCGAACACCTTTGTGCGACATCGTTGACAACAATTCTGAATCCATGCACCCCTTGCGCGACATTGGTGACACCTCTTCCTAACACAGACACCCATTGCGCGTCATTGGTGACACATTTTCTTAACACGTCACCCATTGTGCGACATTGGTAACACCTTTCCTTAACACAAACGCCCATTGCGCGACATCGGTGGCATGTCTTTTAAACCCAACCTTCTTTTACACGAGATCGGTGACACATTTTCTGAACCCGGTCGTCTTTTGTGCGACATCGTTGACAACAATTCTGAATCCAGGCACCCATTGCGCGACATCAGTGACAAGTCTCCTTAACACATACACCCATTGCGCGACATTGGTAACACCTTTCCTTAACACAAACGCCCATTGCGCGACATCGGTGGCATGTCTTTTGAACCCAATCGTCTTTTACACGAGATGGGTGACACGACATCTGAATCCGAACACCCTTTGTGCGACATCGTTGACAACAATTCTGAATCCAGGCACCCCTTTCGCGGCATCGGTGACACCTCTTCTTAACACATACACCCATTGCGCGACATTGGTAACACCTTTCCTTAACACATACACCCATTACGCGACATTGGTAACACCTTTCCTTAACACAAACGCCCATTGCGCGACATAGGTGGCATGTCTTTTGAACCCAATCGTCTTTTACACGAGATCGGTGACACATTTTCTGAACCCGGTCGTCTTTTGTGCGACATTGGTAACAACTTTCCTTAACACAGACACCCATTGCGCGACATCAGTGACAAGTCTTCTTAACACAAACACCCCTTGCCGACATCGGTGACACCCTTTCTCAACACAGACACCCGTTGCGCAGCATCGGTGACACGTCTTCTAAACCCGATCGCCTTTTGCACGAGATGGGTGACACGACATCTGAATCCGAACACCCTTTGTGCGACATCGTTGACAACAATTCTGAATCCAGGCACCCCTTTCGCGGCATCGGTGACACCTCTTCTTAACACATACACCCATTGCGCGACATTGGTAACACCTTTCCTTAACACATACACCCATTACGCGACATTGGTAACACCTTTCCTTAACACAAACGCCCATTGCGCGACATAGGTGGCATGTCTTTTGAACCCAATCGTCTTTTACACGAGATCGGTGACACATTTTCTGAACCCGGCCGTCTTTTGTGCGACATTGGTGACAACTTTCCTTAACACATACACCCTTTGCGCGACATCAGTGACAAGTCTTCTTAACACAAACACCCCTTGCGCGACATCGGTGACCCTCTTTCTTAACACAGACACCCATTGCGCGACATCAGTTACAAGTCTTCTTAACCCGATCGCCTTTTGCACGAGGTGGGTGACACGACATCTGAATCCGAACACCCTTTGTGCGACATCGTTGACAACAATTCTGAATCCAGGCACCCCTTTCGCGACATCGGTGACACCTCTTCTTAACACATACACCCATTGCGCGACATTGGTAACACCTTTCCTTAACACATACACCCATTACGCGACATTGGTAACACCTTTCCTTAACACAAACGCCCATTGCGCGACATCAGTGACAAGTCTTCTTAACACAAACACCCCTTGCGCGACATCGGCGACCCTTTTTCTTAACACATACGCCCATTGCGCGACATCGGTGGCATGTCTTTTGAACCCAATCGTCTTTTACACGAGATCGGTGACACATTTTCTGAACCCGGCCGTCTTTTGTGCGACATTGGTAACAACTTTCCTTAACACATACACCCTTTGCGCGACATCGGTGACACTTTTTCTTAACACATACACCCATTGCGCGACATTGGTAACACCTTTACTTAACACATACACCCATTACGCGACATTGGTAACACCTTTCCTTAACACAAACGCCCATTGCGCGACATCGGTGGCATGTCTTTTGAACCCAACCGTCTTTTACACGAGATCGGTGACACATTTTCTGAACCCGGTCGTCTTTTGTGCGACATCGTTGACAACAATTCTGAATCCAGGCACCCATTGCGCGACATCAGTGACAAGTCTCCTTAACACATACACCCATTGCGCGACATTGGTAACACCTTTCCTTAACACAAACGCCCATTGCGCGACATCGGTGGCATGTCTTTTGAACCCAATCGTCTTTTACACGAGATCGGTGACACATTTTCTGAACCCGGCCGTCTTTTGTGCGACATTGGTAACAACTTTCCTTAACACATACACCCTTTGCGCGACATCAGTGACAAGTCTTCTTAACACAAACACCCCTTGCGCGACATCGGTGACCCTTTTTCTTAACACAGACACCCATTGCGCGACATCAGTGACAAGTCTTCTTAACCCGATCGCCTTTTGCACGAGGTGGGTGACACGACATCTGAATCCGAACACCCTTTGTGCGACATCGTTGGCAACAATTCTGAATCCAGGCACCCCTTTCGCGACATCGGTGACACCTCTTCTTAACACATACACCCATTGCGCGACATTGGTGACACATTTTCTTAACACGTCACCCATTGTGCGACATTGGTAACACCTTTCCTTAACAAATACACCCATTGCGCGACATTGGTATCACCTTTCCTTAACACAAACGCCCATTGCGCGACATCGGTGGCATGTCTTTTGAACCCAATCGTCTTTTACACGAGATCGGTGACACATTTTCTGAACCCGGTCGTCTTTTGTGCGACATCGTTGACAACAATTCTGAATCCAGGCACCCCTTTCGCGACATCAGTGACAAGCCTCCTTAACACATACACCCATTGCGCGACATTGGTAACACCTTTCCTTAAAAGATACGCCCATTGCGCGACATTGGTATCACCTTTCCTTAACACAAACGCCCATTGCGCGACATCGGTGGCATGTCTTTTGAACCCAATCGTCTTTTACACGAGATCGGTGACACATTTTCTGAACCCGGCCGTCTTTTGTGCGACATTGGTAACAACTTTCCTTAACACACACACCCATTGCGCGACATCAGTGACAAGTGTTCTTAACACAAACACCCCTTGCGCGACATCGGTGACACTTTTTCTTCACACAGACACCCATTGCGCGACATCAGTGACAAGTCTCCTTAACACATACACCCCTTGCCGACATCGGTGACACCCTTTCTTAACACAAACGCCCATTGCGCGACATCGGTGACACTTTTTCTTAACACAGACACCCATTGCGCGACATCAGTGACAAGTCTTCTTAACACAAACACCCCTTGCCGACATCGGTGACACCCTTTCTTAACACAAACGCCCATTGCGCGACATCGGTGGCGTGTCTTTTGAACCCAATCGCCTTTTGCACGAGATGGGTGACACGACATCTGAATCCGAACACCTTTGTGCGACATCGTTGACAACAATTCTGAATCCATGCACCCCTTGCGCGACATTGGTGACACCTCTTCCTAACACAGACACCCATTGCGCGTCATTGGTGACACATTTTCTTAACACGTCACCCATTGTGCGACATTGGTAACACCTTTCCTTAACACAAACGCCCATTGCGCGACATCGGTGGCATGTCTTTTAAACCCAACCTTCTTTTACACGAGATCGGTGACACATTTTCTGAACCCGGTCGTCTTTTGTGCGACATCGTTGACAACAATTCTGAATCCAGGCACCCATTGCGCGACATCAGTGACAAGTCTCCTTAACACATACACCCATTGCGCGACATTGGTAACACCTTTCCTTAACACAAACGCCCATTGCGCGACATCGGTGGCATGTCTTTTGAACCCAATCGTCTTTTACACGAGATGGGTGACACGACATCTGAATCCGAACACCCTTTGTGCGACATCGTTGACAACAATTCTGAATCCAGGCACCCCTTTCGCGGCATCGGTGACACCTCTTCTTAACACATACACCCATTGCGCGACATTGGTAACACCTTTCCTTAACACATACACCCATTACGCGACATTGGTAACACCTTTCCTTAACACAAACGCCCATTGCGCGACATAGGTGGCATGTCTTTTGAACCCAATCGTCTTTTACACGAGATCGGTGACACATTTTCTGAACCCGGTCGTCTTTTGTGCGACATTGGTAACAACTTTCCTTAACACAGACACCCATTGCGCGACATCAGTGACAAGTCTTCTTAACACAAACACCCCTTGCCGACATCGGTGACACCCTTTCTCAACACAGACACCCGTTGCGCAGCATCGGTGACACGTCTTCTAAACCCGATCGCCTTTTGCACGAGATGGGTGACACGACATCTGAATCCGAACACCCTTTGTGCGACATCGTTGACAACAATTCTGAATCCAGGCACCCCTTTCGCGGCATCGGTGACACCTCTTCTTAACACATACACCCATTGCGCGACATTGGTAACACCTTTCCTTAACACACACCCATTACGCGACATTGGTAACACCTTTCCTTAACACAAACGCCCATTGCGCGACATAGGTGGCATGTCTTTTGAACCCAATCGTCTTTTACACGAGATCGGTGACACATTTTCTGAACCCGGCCGTCTTTTGTGCGACATTGGTAACAACTTTCCTTAACACATACACCCTTTGCGCGACATCAGTGACAAGTCTTCTTAACACAAACACCCCTTGCGCGACATCGGTGACCCTTTTTCTTAACACAGACACCCATTGCGCGACATCAGTGACAAGTCTTCTTAACCCGATCGCCTTTTGCACGAGGTGGGTGACACGACATCTGAATCCGAACACCCTTTGTGCGACATCGTTGGCAACAATTCTGAATCCAGGCACCCCTTTCGCGACATCGGTGACACCTCTTCTTAACACATACACCCATTGCGCGACATTGGTAACACCTTTCCTTAACACATACACCCATTACGCGACATTGGTAACACCTTTCCTTAACACAAACGCCCATTGCGCGACATCGGTGGCATGTCTTTTGAACCCAACCGTCTTTTACACGAGATCGGTGACACATTTTCTGAACCCGGTCGTCTTTTGTGCGACATCGTTGACAACAATTCTGAATCCAGGCACCCCTTTCGCGACATCAGTGACAAGCCTCCTTAACACATACACCCATTGCGCGACATTGGTAACACCTTTCCTTAACAGATACGCCCATTGCGCGACATTGGTATCACCTTTCCTTAACACAAACGCCCATTGCGCGACATCGGTGGCATGTCTTTTGAACCCAATCGTCTTTTACACGAGATCGGTGACACATTTTCTGAACCCGGCCGTCTTTTGTGCGACATTGGTAACAACTTTCCTTAACACACACACCCATTGCGCGACATCAGTGACAAGTGTTCTTAACACAAACACCCCTTGCGCGACATCGGTGACACTTTTTCTTCACACAGACACCCATTGCGCGACATCAGTGACAAGTCTCCTTAACACATACACCCCTTGCCGACATCGGTGACACCCTTTCTTAACACAAACGCCCATTGCGCGACATCGGTGACACTTTTTCTTAACACAGACACCCATTGCGCGACATCAGTGACAAGTCTTCTTAACACAAACACCCCTTGCCGACATCGGTGACACCCTTTCTTAACACAAACGCCCATTGCGCGACATCGGTGGCGTGTCTTTTGAACCCAATCGCCTTTTGCACGAGATGGGTGACACGACATCTGAATCCGAACACCTTTGTGCGACATCGTTGACAACAATTCTGAATCCATGCACCCCTTGCGCGACATTGGTGACACCTCTTCCTAACACAGACACCCATTGCGCGTCATTGGTGACACATTTTCTTAACACGTCACCCATTGTGCGACATTGGTAACACCTTTCCTTAACACAAACGCCCATTGCGCGACATCGGTGGCATGTCTTTTAAACCCAACCTTCTTTTACACGAGATCGGTGACACATTTTCTGAACCCGGTCGTCTTTTGTGCGACATCGTTGACAACAATTCTGAATCCAGGCACCCATTGCGCGACATCAGTGACAAGTCTCCTTAACACATACACCCATTGCGCGACATTGGTAACACCTTTCCTTAACACAAACGCCCATTGCGCGACATCGGTGGCATGTCTTTTGAACCCAATCGTCTTTTACACGAGATGGGTGACACGACATCTGAATCCGAACACCCTTTGTGCGACATCGTTGACAACAATTCTGAATCCAGGCACCCCTTTCGCGGCATCGGTGACACCTCTTCTTAACACATACACCCATTGCGCGACATTGGTAACACCTTTCCTTAACACATACACCCATTACGCGACATTGGTAACACCTTTCCTTAACACAAACGCCCATTGCGCGACATAGGTGGCATGTCTTTTGAACCCAATCGTCTTTTACACGAGATCGGTGACACATTTTCTGAACCCGGTCGTCTTTTGTGCGACATTGGTAACAACTTTCCTTAACACAGACACCCATTGCGCGACATCAGTGACAAGTCTTCTTAACACAAACACCCCTTGCCGACATCGGTGACACCCTTTCTCAACACAGACACCCGTTGCGCAGCATCGGTGACACGTCTTCTAAACCCGATCGCCTTTTGCACGAGATGGGTGACACGACATCTGAATCCGAACACCCTTTGTGCGACATCGTTGACAACAATTCTGAATCCAGGCACCCCTTTCGCGGCATCGGTGACACCTCTTCTTAACACATACACCCATTGCGCGACATTGGTAACACCTTTCCTTAACACATACACCCATTACGCGACATTGGTAACACCTTTCCTTAACACAAACGCCCATTGCGCGACATAGGTGGCATGTCTTTTGAACCCAATCGTCTTTTACACGAGATCGGTGACACATTTTCTGAACCCGGCCGTCTTTTGTGCGACATTGGTGACAACTTTCCTTAACACATACACCCTTTGCGCGACATCAGTGACAAGTCTTCTTAACACAAACACCCCTTGCGCGACATCGGTGACCCTCTTTCTTAACACAGACACCCATTGCGCGACATCAGTTACAAGTCTTCTTAACCCGATCGCCTTTTGCACGAGGTGGGTGACACGACATCTGAATCCGAACACCCTTTGTGCGACATCGTTGACAACAATTCTGAATCCAGGCACCCCTTTCGCGACATCGGTGACACCTCTTCTTAACACATACACCCATTGCGCGACATTGGTAACACCTTTCCTTAACACATACACCCATTACGCGACATTGGTAACACCTTTCCTTAACACAAACGCCCATTGCGCGACATCAGTGACAAGTCTTCTTAACACAAACACCCCTTGCGCGACATCGGCGACCCTTTTTCTTAACACATACGCCCATTGCGCGACATCGGTGGCATGTCTTTTGAACCCAATCGTCTTTTACACGAGATCGGTGACACATTTTCTGAACCCGGCCGTCTTTTGTGCGACATTGGTAACAACTTTCCTTAACACATACACCCTTTGCGCGACATCGGTGACACTTTTTCTTAACACATACACCCATTGCGCGACATTGGTAACACCTTTACTTAACACATACACCCATTACGCGACATTGGTAACACCTTTCCTTAACACAAACGCCCATTGCGCGACATCGGTGGCATGTCTTTTGAACCCAACCGTCTTTTACACCAGATCGGTGACACATTTTCTGAACCCGGCCGTCTTTTGTGCGACATTGGTAACAACTTTCCTTAACACACACACCCTTTGCGCGACATCGGTGACACTTTTTCTTAACACAGACACCCATTGCGCGACATCAGTGACAAGTCTTCTTAACACAAACACCCCTTGCCGACATCGGTGACACCCTTTCTTAACACAAACGCCCATTGCGCGACATCGGTGGCGTGTCTTTTGAACCCAATCGCCTTTTACACGAGATCGGTGACACATTTTCTGAACCCGGTCGTCTTTTGTGCGACATCGTTGACAACAATTCTGAATCCAGGCACCCCTTTCGCGACATAAGTGACAAGTCTCCTTAACACATACACCCATTGCGCGACATCGGTGATACGTCTTCTAAACCCGATCGCCTTTTGCACGAGGTGGGTGACACGACATCTGAATCCGAACACCCTTTGTGCGACATCGTTGACAACAATTCTGAATCCAGGCACCCCTTTCGCGACATCAGTGACAAGTCTCCTTAACACATACACCCATTGCGCGACATTGGTAACACCTTTCCTTAACACATACGCCCATTGCGCGACATTGGTATCACCTTTCCTTAACACAAACGGCCATTGCGCGACAACGGTGGCATGTCTTTTGAACCCAATCGTCTTTTACACGAGATCGGTGACACATTTTCTGAACCCGGCCGTCTTTTGTGCGACATTGGTAACAACTTTCCTTAACACACACACCCTTTGCGCGACATCGGTGACACCTCTTCTTAACACATACACCCATTGCGCGACATCAGTGACAAATCTCCTTAACACATACACCCATTGCGCGACATTGGTATCACCTTTCCTTAACACAAACGCCCATTGCGCGACATCGGTGGCATGTCTTTTGAACCCAACCGTCTTTTACACGAGATCGGTGACACATTTTCTGAACCCGGTCGTCTTTTGTGCGACATCGTTGACAACAATTCTGAATCCAGGCACCCCTTTCGCGACATCAGTGACAAGTCTCCTTAACACATACACCCATTGCGCGACATCAGTGACAAGTCTCCTTAACACATACACCCATTGCGCGACATTGGTAACACCTTTCCTTAACACATACGCCCATTGCGCGACATCGGTGGCATGTCTTTTGAACCCAATCGTCTTTTACACGAGATCGGTGACACATTTTCTGAACCCGGCCGTCTTTTGTGCGACATTGGTAACAACTTTCCTTAACACATACACCCTTTGCGCGACATCGGTGACACTTTTTCTTAACACAGACACCCACTGCGCGACATCAGTGACAAGTATTCTTAACACAAACACCCCTTGCCGACATCGGTGACACCCTTTCTTAACACAAACGCCCATTGCGCGACATCGGTGGCGTGTCTTTTGAACCCAATCGCCTTTTGCACGAGATGGGTGACACGACATCTGAATCCGAACACCTTTGTGCGACACCGTTGACAACAATTCTGAATCCAGGCACCCCTTGCGCGACATTGGTGACACCTCTTCCTAACACAGACACCCATTGCGCGTCATTGGTGACACATTTTCTTAACACGTCACCCATTGTGCGACATTGGTAACACCTTTCCTTAACACAAACGCCCATTGCGCGACATCGGTGGCATGTCTTTTAAACCCAACCGTCTTTTACACGAGATCGGTGACACATTTTCTGAACCCGGCCGTCTTTTGTGCGACATTGGTAACAACTTTCCTTAACACATACACCCTTTGCGCGACATCGGTGACATATTTTCTTAACACAGACACCCATTGCGCGACATCAGTGACAAGTATTCTTAACACAAACACCCCTTGCCGACATCGGTGACACCCTTTCTCAACACAAACGCCCATTGCGCGACATCGGTGGCGTGTCTTTTGAACCCAATCGCCTTTTGCACGAGATGGGTGACACGACATCTGAATCCGAACACCTTTGTGCGACACCGTTGACAACAATTCTGAATCCAGGCACCCCTTGCGCGACATTGCCGACACCTCTTCCTAACACAGACACCCATTGCGCGTCATTGGTGACACATTTTCTTAACACGTCACCCATTGTGCGACATTGGTAACACCTTTCCTTAACACAAACGCCCATTGCGCGACATCGGTGGCATGTCTTTTAAACCCAACCGTCTTTTACACGAGATCGGTGACACATTTTTTGAACCCGGTCGTCTTTTGTGCGACATCGTTGACAACAATTCTGAATCCAGGCACCCATTGCGCGACATCAGTGACAAGTCTCCTTAACACATACACCCATTGCGCGACATTGGTAACACCTTTCCTTAACACAAACGCCCATTGCGCGACATCGGTGGCATGTCTTTTGAACCCAATCGTCTTTTACACGAGATCGGTGACACATTTTCTGAACCCGGCCGTCTTTTGTGCGACATTGGTAACAACTTTCCTTAACACAGACACCCATTGCGCGACATCAGTGACAAGTCTTCTTAACACAAACACCCCTTGCCGACATCGGTGACACCCTTTCTTAACACAAACGCCCATTGCGCGACATCGGTGGCGTGTCTTTTGAACCCAATCGCCTTTTGCACGAGATGGGTGACACGACATCTGAATCCGAACACCTTTGTGCGACATCGTTGACAACAATTCTGAATCCATGCACCCCTTGCGCGACATTGGTGACACCTCTTCCTAACACAGACACCCATTGCGCGTCATTGGTGACACATTTTCTTAACACGTCACCCATTGTGCGACATTGGTAACACCTTTCCTTAACACAAACGCCCATTGCGCGACATCGGTGGCATGTCTTTTAAACCCAACCTTCTTTTACACGAGATCGGTGACACATTTTCTGAACCCGGTCGTCTTTTGTGCGACATCGTTGACAACAATTCTGAATCCAGGCACCCATTGCGCGACATCAGTGACAAGTCTCCTTAACACATACACCCATTGCGCGACATTGGTAACACCTTTCCTTAACACAAACGCCCATTGCGCGACATCGGTGGCATGTCTTTTGAACCCAATCGTCTTTTACACGAGATGGGTGACACGACATCTGAATCCGAACACCCTTTGTGCGACATCGTTGACAACAATTCTGAATCCAGGCACCCCTTTCGCGGCATCGGTGACACCTCTTCTTAACACATACACCCATTGCGCGACATTGGTAACACCTTTCCTTAACACATACACCCATTACGCGACATTGGTAACACCTTTCCTTAACACAAACGCCCATTGCGCGACATCAGTGACAAGTCTTCTTAACACAAACACCCCTTGCGCGACATCGGCGACCCTTTTTCTTAACACAAACGCCCATTGCGCGACATCGGTGGCATGTCTTTTGAACCCAACCGTCTTTTACACCAGATCGGTGACACATTTTCTGAACCCGGCCGTCTTTTGTGCGACATTGGTAACAACTTTCCTTAACACACACACCCTTTGCGCGACATCGGTGACACTTTTTCTTAACACAGACACCCATTGCGCGACATCAGTGACAAGTCTTCTTAACACAAACACCCCTTGCCGACATCGGTGACACCCTTTCTTAACACAAACGCCCATTGCGCGACATCGGTGGCGTGTCTTTTGAACCCATTCGCCTTTTACACGAGATCGGTGACACATTTTCTGAACCCGGTCGTCTTTTGTGCGACATCGTTGACAACAATTCTGAATCCAGGCACCCCTTTCGCGACATAAGTGACAAGTCTCCTTAACACATACACCCATTGCGCGACATCGGTGATACGTCTTCTAAACCCGATCGCCTTTTGCACGAGGTGGGTGACACGACATCTGAATCCGAACACCCTTTGTGCGACATCGTTGACAACAATTCTGAATCCAGGCACCCCTTTCGCGACATCAGTGACAAGTCTCCTTAACACATACACCCATTGCGCGACATTGGTAACACCTTTCCTTAACACATACGCCCATTGCGCGACATTGGTATCACCTTTCCTTAACACAAACGGCCATTGCGCGACAACGGTGGCATGTCTTTTGAACCCAATCGTCTTTTACACGAGATCGGTGACACATTTTCTGAACCCGGCCGTCTTTTGTGCGACATTGGTAACAACTTTCCTTAACACACACACCCTTTGCGCGACATCGGTGACACCTCTTCTTAACACATACACCCATTGCGCGACATCAGTGACAAGTCTCCTTAACACATACACCCATTGCGCGACATTGGTAACACCTTTCCTTAACACAAACGCCCATTGCGCGACATCGGTGGCATGTCTTTTGAACCCAATCGTCTTTTACACGAGATGGGTGACACGACATCTGAATCCGAACACCCTTTGTGCGACATCGTTGACAACAATTCTGAATCCAGGCACCCCTTTCGCGGCATCGGTGACACCTCTTCTTAACACATACACCCATTGCGCGACATTGGTAACACCTTTCCTTAACACATACACCCATTACGCGACATTGGTAACACCTTTCCTTAACACAAACGCGCATTGCGCGACATAGGTGGCATGTCTTTTGAACCCAATCGTCTTTTACACGAGATCGGTGACACATTTTCTGAACCCGGTCGTCTTTTGTGCGACATTGGTAACAACTTTCCTTAACACAGACACCCATTGCGCGACATCAGTGACAAGTCTTCTTAACACAAACACCCCTTGCCGACATCGGTGACACCCTTTCTCAACACAGACACCCGTTGCGCAGCATCGGTGACACGTCTTCTAAACCCGATCGCCTTTTGCACGAGATGGGTGACACGACATCTGAATCCGAACACCCTTTGTGCGACATCGTTGACAACAATTCTGAATCCAGGCACCCCTTTCGCGGCATCGGTGACACCTCTTCTTAACACATACACCCATTGCGCGACATTGGTAACACCTTTCCTTAACACATACACCCATTACGCGACATTGGTAACACCTTTCCTTAACACAAACGCCCATTGCGCGACATAGGTGGCATGTCTTTTGAACCCAATCGTCTTTTACACGAGATCGGTGACACATTTTCTGAACCCGGCCGTCTTTTGTGCGACATTGGTAACAACTTTCCTTAACACATACACCCTTTGCGCGACATCAGTGACAAGTCTTCTTAACACAAACACCCCTTGCGCGACATCGGTGACCCTTTTTCTTAACACAGGCACCCATTGCGCGACATCAGTTACAAGTCTTCTTAACCCGATCGCCTTTTGCACGAGGTGGGTGACACGACATCTGAATCCGAACACCCTTTGTGCGACATCGTTGACAACAATTCTGAATCCAGGCACCCCTTTCGCGACATCGGTGACACCTCTTCTTAACACATACACCCATTGCGCGACATTGGTAACACCTTTCCTTAACACATACACCCATTACGCGACATTGGTAACACCTTTCCTTAACACAAACGCCCATTGCGCGACATCAGTGACAAGTCTTCTTAACACAAACACCCCTTGCGCGACATCGGTGACCCTTTTTCTTAACACAGACACCCATTGCGCGACATCAGTTACAAGTCTTCTTAACCCGATCGCCTTTTGCACGAGGTGGGTGACACGACATCTGAATCCGAACACCCTTTGTGCGACATCGTTGACAACAATTCTGAATCCAGGCACCCCTTTCGCGACATCAGTGACAAGTCTCCTTAACACATACACCCATTGCGCGACATTGGTAACACCTTTCCTTAACACATACGCCCATTGCGCGACATCGGTGGCATGTCTTTTGAACCCAATCGTCTTTTACACGAGATCGGTGACACATTTTCTGAATCCGGCCGTCTTTTGTGCGACATTGGTAACAACTTTCCTTAACACATACACCCTTTGCGCGACATCGGTGACACTTTTTCTTAACACATTCACCCATTGCGCGACATTGGTAACACCTTTCCTTAACACATACACCCATTACGCGACATTGGTAACACCTTTCCTTAACACAAACGCCCATTGCGCGACATCGGTGGCATGTCTTTTGAACCCAACCGTCTTTTACACCAGATCGGTGACACATTTTCTGAACCCGGCCGTCTTTTGTGCGACATTGGTAACAACTTTCCTTAACACACACACCCTTTGCGCGACATCGGTGACACTTTTTCTTAACACAGACACCCATTGCGCGACATCAGTGACAAGTCTTCTTAACACAAACACCCCTTGCCGACATCGGTGACACCCTTTCTTAACACAAACGCCCATTGCGCGACATCGGTGGCGTGTCTTTTGAACCCAATCGCCTTTTACACGAGATCGGTGACACATTTTCTGAACCCGGTCGTCTTTTGTGCGACATCGTTGACAACAATTCTGAATCCAGGCACCCCTTTCGCGACATCAGTGACAAGTCTCCTTAACACATACACCCATTGCGCGACATCGGTGACACGTCTTCTAAACCCGATCGCCTTTTGCACGAGGTGGGTGACACGACATCTGAATCCGAACACCCTTTGTGCGACATCGTTGACAACAATTCTGAATCCAGGCACCCCTTTCGCGGCATCGGTGACACCTCTTCTTAACACATACACCCATTGCGCGACATTGGTAACACCTTTCCTTAACACATACACCCATTACGCGACATTGGTAACACCTTTCCTTAACACAAACGCCCATTGCGCGACATAGGTGGCATGTCTTTTGAACCCAATCGTCTTTTACACGAGATCGGTGACACATTTTCTGAACCCGGCCGTCTTTTGTGCGACATTGGTAACAACTTTCCTTAACACATACACCCTTTGCGCGACATCAGTGACAAGTCTTCTTAACACAAACACCCCTTGCGCGACATCGGTGACCCTTTTTCTTAACACAGACACCCATTGCGCGACATCAGTTACAAGTCTTCTTAACCCGATCGCCTTTTGCACGAGGTGGGTGACACGACATCTGAATCCGAACACCCTTTGTGCGACATCGTTGACAACAATTCTGAATCCAGGCACCCCTTTCGCGACATCGGTGACACCTCTTCTTAACACATACACCCATTGCGCGACATTGGTAACACCTTTCCTTGACACATACACCCATTACGCGACATTGGTAACACCTTTCCTTAACACAAACGCCCATTGCGCGACATCAGTGACAAGTCTTCTTAACACAAACACCCCTTGCGCGACATCGGTGACCCTTTTTCTTAACACAGACACCCATTGCGCGACATCAGTTACAAGTCTTCTTAACCCGATCGCCTTTTGCACGAGGTGGGTGACACGACATCTGAATCCGAACACCCTTTGTGCGACATCGTTGACAACAATTCTGAATCCAGGCACCCCTTTCGCGACATCAGTGACAAGTCTCCTTAACACATACACCCATTGCGCGACATTGGTAACACCTTTCCTTAACACATACGCCCATTGCGCGACATCGGTGGCATGTCTTTTGAACCCAATCGTCTTTTACACGAGATCGGTGACACATTTTCTGAACCCGGCCGTCTTTTGTGCGACATTGGTAACAACTTTCCTTAACACATACACCCTTTGCGCGACATCGGTGACACTTTTTCTTAACACATTCACCCATTGCGCGACATTGGTAACACCTTTCCTTAACACATACACCCATTACGCGACATTGGTAACACCTTTCCTTAACACAAACGCCCATTGCGCGACATCGGTGGCATGTCTTTTGAACCCAACCGTCTTTTACACCAGATCGGTGACACATTTTCTGAACCCGGCCGTCTTTTGTGCGACATTGGTAACAACTTTCCTTAACACACACACCCTTTGCGCGACATCGGTGACACTTTTTCTTAACACAGACACCCATTGCGCGACATCAGTGACAAGTCTTCTTAACACAAACACCCCTTGCCGACATCGGTGACACCCTTTCTTAACACAAACGCCCATTGCGCGACATCGGTGGCGTGTCTTTTGAACCCAATCGCCTTTTACACGAGATCGGTGACACATTTTCTGAACCCGGTCGTCTTTTGTGCGACATCGTTGACAACAATTCTGAATCCAGGCACCCCTTTCGCGACATCAGTGACAAGTCTCCTTAACACATACACCCATTGCGCGACATCGGTGACACGTCTTCTAAACCCGATCGCCTTTTGCACGAGGTGGGTGACACGACATCTGAATCCGAACACCCTTTGTGCGACATCGTTGACAACAATTCTGAATCCAGGCACCCCTTTCGCGACATCAGTGACAAGTCTCCTTAACACATACACCCATTGCGCGACATTGGTAACACCTTTCCTTAACACATACGCCCATTGCGCGACATTGGTATCACCTTTCCTTAACACAAACGGCCATTTCGCGACAACGGTGGCATGTCTTTTGAACCCAATCGTCTTTTACACGAGATCGGTGACACATTTTCTGAACCCGGCCGTCTTTTGTGCGACATTGGTAACAACTTTCCTTAACACATACACCCTTTGCGCGACATCAGTGATAAGTCTTCTTAACACAAACACCCCTTGCGCGACATCGGTGACCCTTTTTCTTAACACAGACACCCATTGCGCGACATCAGTTACAAGTCTTCTTAACCCGATCGCCTTTTGCACGAGGTGGGTGACACGACATCTGAATCCGAACACCCTTTGTGCGACATCGTTGACAACAATTCTGAATCCAGGCACCCCTTTCGCGACATCGGTGACACCTCTTCTTAACACATACACCCATTGCGCGACATTGGTAACACCTTTCCTTAACACATACACCCATTACGCGACATTGGTAACACCTTTCCTTAACACAAACGCCCATTGCGCGACATCAGTGACAAGTCTTCTTAACACAAACACCCCTTGCGCGACATCGGTGACCCTTTTTCTTAACACAGACACCCATTGCGCGACATCAGTTACAAGTCTTCTTAACCCGATCGCCTTTTGCACGAGGTGGGTGACACGACATCTGAATCCGAACACCCTTTGTGCGACATCGTTGACAACAATTCTGAATCCAGGCACCCCTTTCGCGACATCAGTGACAAGTCTCCTTAACACATACACCCATTGCGCGACATTGGTAACACCTTTCCTTAACACATACGCCCATTGCGCGACATCGGTGGCATGTCTTTTGAACCCAATCGTCTTTTACACGAGATCGGTGACACATTTTCTGAACCCGGCCGTCTTTTGTGCGACATTGGTAACAACTTTCCTTAACACATACACCCTTTGCGCGACATCGGTGACACTTTTTCTTAACACATTCACCCATTGCGCGACATTGGTAACACCTTTCCTTAACACATACACCCATTACGCGACATTGGTAACACCTTTCCTTAACACAAACGCCCATTGCGCGACATCGGTGGCATGTCTTTTGAACCCAACCGTCTTTTACACCAGATCGGTGACACATTTTCTGAACCCGGCCGTCTTTTGTGCGACATTGGTAACAACTTTCCTTAACACACACACCCTTTGCGCGACATCGGTGACACTTTTTCTTAACACAGACACCCATTGCGCGACATCAGTGACAAGTCTTCTTAACACAAACACCCCTTGCCGACATCGGTGACACCCTTTCTTAACACAAACGCCCATTGCGCGACATCGGTGGCGTGTCTTTTGAACCCAATCGCCTTTTACACGAGATCGGTGACACATTTTCTGAACCCGGTCGTCTTTTGTGCGACATCGTTGACAACAATTCTGAATCCAGGCACCCCTTTCGCGACATCAGTGACAAGTCTCCTTAACACATACACCCATTGCGCGACATCGGTGACACGTCTTCTAAACCCGATCGCCTTTTGCACGAGGTGGGTGACACGACATCTGAATCCGAACACCCTTTGTGCGACATCGTTGACAACAATTCTGAATCCAGGCACCCCTTTCGCGACATCAGTGACAAGTCTCCTTAACACATACACCCATTGCGCGACATTGGTAACACCTTTCCTTAACACATACGCCCATTGCGCGACATTGGTATCACCTTTCCTTAACACAAACGGCCATTGCGCGACAACGGTGGCATGTCTTTTGAACCCAATCGTCTTTTACACGAGATCGGTGACACATTTTCTGAACCCGGCCGTCTTTTGTGCGACATTGGTAACAACTTTCCTTAACACACACACCCTTTGCGCGACATCGGTGACACCTCTTCTTAACACAAACGCCCATTGCGCGACATCGGTGGCGTGTCTTTTGAACCCAATCGCCTTTTGCACGAGATGGGTGACACGACATCTGAATCCGAACACCTTTGTGCGACACCGTTGACAACAATTCTGAATCCAGGCACCCCTTGCGCGACATTGGTGACACCTCTTCCTAACACAGACACCCATTGCGCGTCATTGGTGACACATTTTCTTAACACGTCACCCATTGTGCGACATTGGTAACACCTTTCCTTAACACAAACGCCCATTGCGCGACATCGGTGGCATGTCTTTTAAACCCAACCGTCTTTTACACCAGATCGGTGACACATTTTCTGAACCCGGCCGTCTTTTGTGCGACATTGGTAACAACTTTCCTTAACACACACACCCTTTGCGCGACATCGGTGACACTTTTTCTTAACACAGACACCCATTGCGCGACATCAGTGACAAGTCTTCTTAACACAAACATCCCTTGCCGACATCGGTGACACCCTTTCTTAACACAAACGCCCATTGCGCGACATCGGTGGCGTATCTTTTGAACCCAATCGCCTTTTACACGAGATCGGTGACACATTTTCTGAACCCGGTCGTCTTTTGTGCGACATCGTTGACAACAATTCTGAATCCAGGCACCCCTTTCGCGACATCAGTGACAAGTCTCCTTAACACATACACCCATTGCGCGACATCGGTGACACGTCTTCTAAACCCGATCGCCTTTTGCACGAGGTGGGTGACACGACATCTGAATCCGAACACCCTTTGTGCGACATCGTTGACAACAATTCTGAATCCAGGCACCCCTTTCGCGACATCAGTGACAAGTCTCCTTAACACATACACCCATTGCGCGACATTGGTAACACCTTTCCTTAACACATACGCCCATTGCGCGACATTGGTATCACCTTTCCTTAACACAAACGGCCATTTCGCGACAACGGTGGCATGTCTTTTGAACCCAATCGTCTTTTACACGAGATCGGTGACACATTTTCTGAACCCGGCCGTCTTTTGTGCGACATTGGTAACAACTTTCCTTAACACATACACCCTTTGCGCGACATCAGTGACAAGTCTTCTTAACACAAACACCCCTTGCGCGACATCGGTGACCCTTTTTCTTAACACAGACACCCATTGCGCGACATCAGTTACAAGTCTTCTTAACCCGATCGCCTTTTGCACGAGGTGGGTGACACGACATCTGAATCCGAACACCCTTTGTGCGACATCGTTGACAACAATTCTGAATCCAGGCACCCCTTTCGCGACATCGGTGACACCTCTTCTTAACACATACACCCATTGCGCGACATTGGTAACACCTTTCCTTAACACATACACCCATTACGCGACATTGGTAACACCTTTCCTTAACACAAACGCCCATTGCGCGACATCAGTGACAAGTCTTCTTAACACAAACACCCCTTGCGCGACATCGGTGACCCTTTTTCTTAACACAGACACCCATTGCGCGACATCAGTTACAAGTCTTCTTAACCCGATCGCCTTTTGCACGAGGTGGGTGACACGACATCTGAATCCGAACCCCCTTTGTGCGACATCGTTGACAACAATTCTGAATCCAGGCACCCCTTTCGCGACATCAGTGACAAGTCTCCTTAACACATACACCCATTGCGCGACATTGGTAACACCTTTCCTTAACACATACGCCCATTGCGCGACATCGGTGGCATGTCTTTTGAACCCAATCGTCTTTTACACGAGATCGGTGACACATTTTCTGAACCCGGCCGTCTTTTGTGCGACATTGGTAACAACTTTCCTTAACACATACACCCTTTGCGCGACATCGGTGACACTTTTTCTTAACACATTCACCCATTGCGCGACATTGGTAACACCTTTCCTTAACACATACACCCATTACGCGACATTGGTAACACCTTTCCTTAACACAAACGCCCATTGCGCGACATCGGTGGCATGTCTTTTGAACCCAACCGTCTTTTACACCAGATCGGTGACACATTTTCTGAACCCGGCCGTCTTTTGTGCGACATTGGTAACAACTTTCCTTAACACACACACCCTTTGCGCGACATCGGTGACACTTTTTCTTAACACAGACACCCATTGCGCGACATCAGTGACAAGTCTTCTTAACACAAACACCCCTTGCCGACATCGGTGACACCCTTTCTTAACACAAACGCCCATTGCGCGACATCGGTGGCGTGTCTTTTGAACCCAATCGCCTTTTACACGAGATCGGTGACACATTTTCTGAACCCGGTCGTCTTTTGTGCGACATCGTTGACAACAATTCTGAATCCAGGCACCCCTTTCGCGACATCAGTGACAAGTCTCCTTAACACATACACCCATTGCGCGACATCGGTGACACGTCTTCTAAACCCGATCGCCTTTTGCACGAGGTGGGTGACACGACATCTGAATCCGAACACCCTTTGTGCGACATCGTTGACAACAATTCTGAATCCAGGCACCCCTTTCGCGACATCAGTGACAAGTCTCCTTAACACATACACCCATTGCGCGACATTGGTAACACCTTTCCTTAACACATACGCCCATTGCGCGACATTGGTATCACCTTTCCTTAACACAAACGGCCATTGCGCGACAACGGTGGCATGTCTTTTGAACCCAATCGTCTTTTACACGAGATCGGTGACACATTTTCTGAACCCGGCCGTCTTTTGTGCGACATTGGTAACAACTTTCCTTAACACACACACCCTTTGCGCGACATCGGTGACACCTCTTCTTAACACATACACCCATTGCGCGACATCAGTGACAAATCTCCTTAACACATACACCCATTGCGCGACATTGGTATCACCTTTCCTTAACACAAACGCCCATTGCGCGACATCGGTGGCATGTCTTTTGAACCCAACCGTCTTTTACACGAGATCGGTGACACATTTTCTGAACCCGGTCGTCTTTTGTGCGACATCGTTGACAACAATTCTGAATCCAGGCACCCCTTTCGCGACATCAGTGACAAGTCTCCTTAACACATACACCCATTGCGCGACATTGGTAACACCTTTCCTTAACACATACGCCCATTGCGCGACATCGGTGGCATGTCTTTTGAACCCAATCGTCTTTTACACGAGATCGGTGACACATTTTCTGAACCCGGCCGTCTTTTGTGCGACATTGGTAACAACTTTCCTTAACACATACACCCTTTGCGCGACATCGGTGACACTTTTTCTTAACACAGACACCCATTGCGCGACATCAGTGACAAGTATTCTTAACACAAACACCCCTTGCCGACATCGGTGACACCCTTTCTTAACACAAACGCCATTGCGCGACATCGGTGGCGTGTCTTTTGAACCCAATCGCCTTTTGCACGAGATGGGTGACACGACATCTGAATCCGAACACCTTTGTGCGACACCGTTGACAACAATTCTGAATCCAGGCACCCCTTTCGCGACATCAGTGACAAGTCTCCTTAACACATACACCCATTGCGCGACATTGGTAACACCTTTCCTTAACACATACGCCCATTGCGCGACATTGGTATCACCTTTCCTTAACACAAACGGCCATTGCGCGACAACGGTGGCATGTCTTTTGAACCCAATCGTCTTTTACACGAGATCGGTGACACATTTTCTGAACCCGGCCGTCTTTTGTGCGACATTGGTAACAACTTTCCTTAACACACACACCCTTTGCGCGACATCGGTGACACCTCTTCTTAACACATACACCCATTGCGCGACATCAGTGACAAATCTCCTTAACACATACACCCATTGCGCGACATTGGTATCACCTTTCCTTAACACAAACGCCCATTGCGCGACATCGGTGGCATGTCTTTTGAACCCAACCGTTTTTTACACGAGATCGGTGACACATTTTCTGAACCCGGCCGTCTTTTGTGCGACATTGGTAACAACTTTCCTTAACACATACACCCTTTGCGCGACATCGGTGACACTTTTTCTTAACACAGACACCCATTGCGCGACATCAGTGACAAGTATTCTTAACACAAACACCCCTTGCCGACATCGGTGACACCCTTTCTTAACACAAACGCCCATTGCGCGACATCGGTGGCGTGTCTTTTGAACCCAATCGCCTTTTGCACGAGATGGGTGACACGACATCTGAATCCGAACACCTTTGTGCGACACCGTTGACAACAATTCTGAATCCAGGCACCCCTTGCGCGACATTGGTGACACCTCTTCCTAACACAGACACCCATTGCGCGTCATTGGTGACACATTTTCTTAACACGTCACCCATTGTGCGACATTGGTAACACCTTTCCTTAACACAAACGCCCATTGCGCGACATCGGTGGCATGTCTTTTAAACCCAACCGTCTTTTGCACGAGATCGGTGACACATTTTCTGAACCCGGCCGTCTTTTGTGCGACATTGGTAACAACTTTCCTTAACACATACACCCTTTGCGCGACATCGGTGACACTTTTTCTTAACAAAGACACCCATTGCGCGACATCAGTGACAAGTATTCTTAACACAAACACCCCTTGCCGACATCGGTGACACCCTTTCTTAACACAAACGCCCATTGCGCGACATCGGTGGCGTGTCTTTTGAACCCAATCGCCTTTTGCACGAGATGGGTGACACGACATCTGAATCCGAACACCTTTGTGCGACACCGTTGACAACAATTCTGAATCCAGGCACCCCTTGCGCGACATTGGTGACACCTCTTCCTAACACAGACACCCATTGCGCGTCATTGGTGACACATTTTCTTAACACGTCACCCATTGTGCGACATTGGTAACACCTTTCCTTAACACAAACGCCCATTGCGCGACATCGGTGGCATGTCTTTTAAACCCAACCGTCTTTTACACGAGATCGGTGACACATTTTTTGAACCCGGTCGTCTTTTGTGCGACATCGTTGACAACAATTCTGAATCCAGGCACCCATTGCGCGACATCAGTGACAAGTCTCCTTAACACATACACCCATTGCGCGACATTGGTAACACCTTTCCTTAACACAAACGCCCATTGCGCGACATCGGTGGCATGTCTTTTGAACCCAATCGTCTTTTACACGAGATCGGTGACACATTTTCTGAACCCGGCCGTCTTTTGTGCGACATTGGTAACAACTTTCCTTAACACAGACACCCATTGCGCGACATCAGTGACAAGTCTTCTTAACACAAACACCCCTTGCCGACATCGGTGACACCCTTTCTCAACACAGACACCCGTTGCGCAGCATCGGTGACACGTCTTCTAAACCCGATCGCCTTTTGCACGAGATGGGTGACACGACATCTGAATCCGAACACCCTTTGTGCGACATCGTTGACAACAATTCTGAATCCAGGCACCCCTTTCGCGACATCGGTGACACCTCTTCTTAACACATACTCCCATTGCGCGACATTGTTAACACCTTTCCTTAACACATACACCCATTACGCGACATTGGTAACACCTTTCCTTAACACAAACGCCCATTGCGCGACATCGGTGGCATGTCTTTTGAACCCAATCGTCTTTTACACGAGATCGGTGACACATTTTCTGAACCCGGCCGTCTTTTGTGCGACATTGGTAACAACTTTCCTTAACACATACACCCTTTGCGCGACATCGGTGACACTTTTTCTTAACACAGACACCCATTGCGCGACATCAGTGACAAGTATTCTTAACACAAACACCCCTTGCCGACATCGGTGACACCCTTTCTTAACACAAACGCCCATTGCGCGACATCGGTGGCGTGTCTTTTGAACCCAATCGCCTTTTGCACGAGATGGGTGACACGACATCTGAATCCGAACACCTTTGTGCGACACCGTTGACAACAATTCTGAATCCAGGCACCCCTTTCGCGACATCAGTGACAAGTCTCCTTAACACATACACCCATTGCGCGACATTGGTAACACCTTTCCTTAACATATACGCCCATTGCGCGACATTGGTATCACCTTTCCTTAACACAAACGGCCATTGCGCGACAACGGTGGCATGTCTTTTGAACCCAATCGTCTTTTACACGAGATCGGTGACACATTTTCTGAACCCGGCCGTCTTTTGTGCGACATTGGTAACAACTTTCCTTAACACACACACCCTTTGCGCGACATCGGTGACACCTCTTCTTAACACATACACCCATTGCGCGACATCAGTGACAAATCTCCTTAACACATACACCCATTGCGCGACATTGGTATCACCTTTCCTTAACACAAACGCCCATTGCGCGACATCGGTGGCATGTCTTTTGAACCCAACCGTCTTTTACACGAGATCGGTGACACATTTTCTGAACCCGGTCGTCTTTTGTGCGACATCGTTGACAACAATTCTGAATCCAGGCACCCCTTTCGCGACATCAGTGACAAGTCTCCTTAACACATACACCCATTGCGCGACATCAGTGACAAGTCTCCTTAACACATACACCCATTGCGCGACATTGGTAACACCTTTCCTTAACACATACGCCCATTGCGCGACATCGGTGGCATGTCTTTTGAACCCAATCGTCTTTTACACGAGATCGGTGACACATTTTCTGAACCCGGCCGTCTTTTGTGCGACATTGGTAACAACTTTCCTTAACACATACACCCTTTGCGCGACATCGGTGACACTTTTTCTTAACACAGACACCCATTGCGCGACATCAGTGACAAGTATTCTTAACACAAACACCCCTTGCCGACATCGGTGACACCCTTTCTTAACACAAACGCCCATTGCGCGACATCGGTGGCGTGTCTTTTGAACCCAATCGCCTTTTGCACGAGATGGGTGACACGACATCTGAATCCGAACACCTTTGTGCGACACCGTTGACAACAATTCTGAATCCAGGCACCCCTTGCGCGACATTGGTGACACCTCTTCCTAACACAGACACCCATTGCGCGTCATTGGTGACACATTTTCTTAACACGTCACCCATTGTGCGACATTGGTAACACCTTTCCTTAACACAAACGCCCATTGCGCGACATCGGTGGCATGTCTTTTAAACCCAACCGTCTTTTGCACGAGATCGGTGACACATTTTCTGAACCCGGCCGTCTTTTGTGCGACATTGGTAACAACTTTCCTTAACACATACACCCTTTGCGCGACATCGGTGACACTTTTTCTTAACACAGACACCCATTGCGCGACATCAGTGACAAGTATTCTTAACACAAACACCCCTTGCCGACATCGGTGACACCCTTTCTTAACACAAACGCCCATTGCGCGACATCGGTGGCGTGTCTTTTGAACCCAATCGCCTTTTGCACGAGATGGGTGACACGACATCTGAATCCGAACACCTTTGTGCGACACCGTTGACAACAATTCTGAATCCAGGCACCCCTTGCGCGACATTGGTGACACCTCTTCCTAACACAGACACCCCTTGCGCGACATTGGTGACACCTCTTCCTAACACAGACACCCATTGCGCGTCATTGGTGACACATTTTCTTAACACGTCACCCATTGTGCGACATTGGTAACACCTTTCCTTAACACAAACGCCCATTGCGCGACATCGGTGGCATGTCTTTTAAACCCAACCGTCTTTTGCACGAGATCGGTGACACATTTTCTGAACCCGGCCGTCTTTTGTGCGACATTGGTAACAACTTTCCTTAACACACACACCCTTTGCGCGACATCGGTGACACCTCTTCTTAACACATACACCCATTGCGCGACATCAGTGACAAATCTCCTTAACACATACACCCATTGCGCGACATTGGTATCACCTTTCCTTAACACAAACGCCCATTGCGCGACATCGGTGGCATGTCTTTTGAACACAACCGTCTTTTACACGAGATCGGTGACACATTTTCTGAACCCGGTCGTCTTTTGTGCGACATCGTTGACAACAATTCTGAATCCAGGCACCCCTTTCGCGACATCAGTGACAAGTCTCCTTAACACATACACCCATTGCGCGACATCAGTGACAAGTCTCCTTAACACATACACCCATTGCGCGACATTGGTAACACCTTTCCTTAACACATACGCCCATTGCGCGACATCGGTGGCATGTCTTTTGAACCCAATCGTCTTTTACACGAGATCGGTGACACATTTTCTGAACCCGGCCGTCTTTTGTGCGACATTGGTAACAACTTTCCTTAACACATACACCCTTTGCGCGACATCGGTGACACTTTTTCTTAACACAGACACCCATTGCGCGACATCAGTGACAAGTATTCTTAACACAAACACCCCTTGCCGACATCGGTGACACCCTTTCTTAACACAAACGCCCATTGCGCGACATCGGTGGCGTGTCTTTTGAACCCAATCGCCTTTTGCACGAGATGGGTGACACGACATCTGAATCCGAACACCTTTGTGCGACACCGTTGACAACAATTCTGAATCCAGGCACCCCTTGCGCGACATTGGTGACACCTCTTCCTAACACAGACACCCATTGCGCGTCATTGGTGACACATTTTCTTAACACGTCACCCATTGTGCGACATTGGTAACACCTTTCCTTAACACAAACGCCCATTGCGCGACATCGGTGGCATGTCTTTTAAACCCAACCGTCTTTTGCACGAGATCGGTGACACATTTTCTGAACCCGGCCGTCTTTTGTGCGACATTGGTAACAACTTTCCTTAACACATACACCCTTTGCGCGACATCGGTGACACTTTTTCTTAACACAGACACCCATTGCGCGACATCAGTGACAAGTATTCTTAACACAAACACCCCTTGCCGACATCGGTGACACCCTTTCTTAACACAAACGCCCATTGCGCGACATCGGTGGCGTGTCTTTTGAACCCAATCGCCTTTTGCACGAGATGGGTGACACGACATCTGAATCCGAACACCTTTGTGCGACACCGTTGACAACAATTCTGAATCCAGGCACCCCTTGCGCGACATTGGTGACACCTCTTCCTAACACAGACACCCATTGCGCGTCATTGGTGACACATTTTCTTAACACGTCACCCATTGTGCGACATTGGTAACACCTTTCCTTAACACAAACGCCCATTGCGCGACATCGGTGGCATGTCTTTTAAACCCAACCGTCTTTTACACGAGATCGGTGACACATTTTTTGAACCCGGTCGTCTTTTGTGCGACATCGTTGACAACAATTCTGAATCCAGGCACCCATTGCGCGACATCAGTGACAAGTCTCCTTAACACATACACCCATTGCGCGACATTGGTAACACCTTTCCTTAACACAAACGCCCATTGCGCGACATCGGTGGCATGTCTTTTGAACCCAATCGTCTTTTACACGAGATCGGTGACACATTTTCTGAACCCGGCCGTCTTTTGTGCGACATTGGTAACAACTTTCCTTAACACAGACACCCATTGCGCGACATCAGTGACAAGTCTTCTTAACACAAACACCCCTTGCCGACATCGGTGACACCCTTTCTCAACACAGACACCCGTTGCGCAGCATCGGTGACACGTCTTCTAAACCCGATCGCCTTTTGCACGAGATGGGTGACACGACATCTGAATCCGAACACCCTTTGTGCGACATCGTTGACAACAATTCTGAATCCAGGCACCCCTTTCGCGACATCGGTGACACCTCTTCTTAACACATACTCCCATTGCGCGACATTGTTAACACCTTTCCTTAACACATACACCCATTACGCGACATTGGTAACACCTTTCCTTAACACAAACGCCCATTGCGCGACATCGGTGGCATGTCTTTTGAACCCAATCGTCTTTTACACGAGATCGGTGACACATTTTCTGAACCCGGCCGTCTTTTGTGCGACATTGGTAACAACTTTCCTTAACACATACACCCATTGCGCGACATCAGTGACAAGTCTTCTTAACACAAACACCCCTTGCGCGACATCGGTGACACTTTTTCTTCACACAGACACCCTTTGCGCGACATCGGTGACACTTTTTCTTCACACAGACACCCATTGCGCGACATCAGTGACAAATCTCCTTAACACATACACCCATTGCGCGACATTGGTATCACCTTTCCTTAACACCAACGCCCATTGCGCGACATCGGTGGCATGTCTTTTGAACCCAATCGTCTTTTACACGAGATCGGTGACACATTTTCTGAACCCGGTCGTCTTTTGTGCGACATTGGTAACAACCTTCCTTAACACATACACCCTTTGCGCGACATCGGTGACACTTTTTCTTCACACAGACACCCATTGCGCGACATCAGTGACGAATCTCCTTAACACATACACCCATTGCGCGACATTGGTATCACCTTTCCTTAACACAAACGCCCATTGCGCGACATCGGTGGCATGTCTTTTGAACCCAATCGTCTTTTACACGAGATCGGTGACACATTTTCTGAACCCGGTCGTCTTTTGTGCGACATTGGTAACAACTTTCCTTAACACATACACACTTTGCGCGACATCGGTGACACTTTTTCTTCACACAGACACGCATTGCGCGACATCGATGACACGTCTTCTAAACCCGACCGCATTTTGCACGAGATCCATGACACCTCTTCGTAACACAGACACCCATTGCGCGACATCGGTGACAACAATTCTGAATCCAGGCACTCATGCACGACATCGGTGACACCTTTGCTTAACACAGAGACGCATTGCGCGACATCGATGACACGTCTTCTCAACCAGGTCGCCTTTTGCACGAGATCGATGACACCTCTTCCTAACACAGACACCCATTGCGCGACATCAGTGACAAGTCTCCTTAACACATACACGCATTGCGCGACATTGGTAACACCTTTCCATAACACATACACCCATTGCGCGACATTGGTATCACCTTTCCTTAACACAAACGCCCATAGCGCGACATCGGTGGCATGTCTTTTGAACCCAATCGTCTTTTACACGAGATCGGTGACACATTTTCTGAACCCGGTCGTCTTTGTTGCGACATTGGTAACAACTTTCCTTAACACATACACCCTTTGCGCGACATCGGTGACACTTTTTCTTCACACAGACACCCATTGCGCGACATCAGTGACAAATCTCCTTAACACATACACCCATTGCGCGACATTGGTAACACCTTTCCTTAACACAAACGCCCATTGCGCGACATCGGTGGCATGTCTTTGGACCCAATCGTCTTTTACACGAGATCGGTGACACATTTTCTGAACCCGGTCGTCTTTTGTGCGACATTGGTAACAACATTCCTTAACACATACACACTTTGCGCGACATCGGTGACACTTTTTCATCACACAGACACGCATTGCGCGACATCGATGACACGTCTTCTAAACCCGACCGCATTTTGCACGAGATCCATGACACCTCTTCGTAACACAGACACCCTTTGCGCGACATCGGTGACAACAATTCTGTATCCAGGCACCCATGCGCGACATCGGTGACACCTTTGCTTAACACAGACACGCATTGCGCGACATCGATGACACGTCTTCTCAACCAGGTCGCCTTTTGAACGAGATCGATGACACCTCTTCCTAACACAGACACCCATTGCGCGACATCGGTGACAACAATTCTGAATCCAGGCACTCATGCACGACATCGGTGACACCTTTGCTTAACACAGACACGCATTGCGCGACATCGATGACACGTCTTCTCAACCAGGTCGCCTTTTGCACGAGATCGATGACACCTCTTCCTAACACAGACACCCATTGCGCGACATCGTTGACAACAATCCTTACTCCAGGCACCCCTTACGTGACATCGGTGACCCCTTTGCTTAACACAGACGCGCATTGCGCGACATCGATGACACGTCTTCTCAACCAGGTCGCCTTTTGCACGAGATCGATGACACCTCTTCCTAACACAGACACCCATTGCGCGTCATCGTTGACAAAAATCCTTACTCCAGGCACCCCTTACGTGACATTGGTGACACCTTTTCTCAACACAGACACTCGTTGCGCAGCATCGGTGACACGTCTTCTAAACCCGATCGCCTTTTGCACGAGGTGGGTGACACGACATCTGAATCCGAACACCCTTTGTGCGACATCGTTGACAACAATTCTTAATCCAGGCACCCCTTTCGCGACATCAGTGACAAGTCTCCTTAACACATACACCCATTGCGCGACATTGGTAACACCTTTCCTTAACACATACCCTCATTGCGCGACATTGGTATCACCTTTCCTTAACATAAACGCCCATTGCGCGACATCGGTGGCATGTCTTTTGAACCCAATCGTCTTTTACACGAGATCGGTGACACATTTTCTGAACCCGGTCGTCTTTTGTGCGACATTGGTAACAACTTTCCTTAACACACACACCCTTTGCGCGACATCGGTGACACTTTTTCTTAACACAGACACCCATTGCGCGACATCAGTGACAAGTCTTCTTAACACAAACACCCCTTGCCGACATCGGTGACACCCTTTCTTAACACAAACGCGCATTGCGCGACATCGGTGGCGTGTCTTTTGAACCCAATCGCCTTTTGCACGAGATGGGTGACACGACATCTGAATCCGAACACCCTTGTGCGACATCGTTGACAACAATTCTGAATCCAGGCACCCCTTGCGCGACATTGGTGACACCTCTTCTTAACACATACACCCATTGCGCGACATCGGTGGCATGTCTTTTGAACCCAACCGTCTTTTACACGAGATCGGTGACACATTTTCTGAACCCGGTCGTCTTTTGTGCGACATCGTTGACAACAATTCTGAATCCAGGCACCCCTTCCGCGACATCAGTGACAAGTCTCCTTAACACATACACCCATTGCGCGACATTGGTAACACCTTTCCTTAACACATACGCCATTGCGCGACATTGGTATCACCTTTCCTTAACACAAACGGCCATTGCGCGACATCGTTGGCATGTCTTTTGAACCCAATCGTCTTTTACACGAGATCGGTGACACATTTTCTGAACCCGGCCGTCTTTTGTGCGACATTGGTAACAACTTTCCTTAACACAGACACCCATTGCGCGACATCAGTGACAAGTCTTCTTAACACAAACACCCCTTGCCGACATCGGTGACACCCTTTCTCAACACAGACACCCGTTGCGCAGCATCGGTGACACGTCTTCTAAACCCGATCGCCTTTTGCACGAGATGGGTGACACGACATCTGAATCCGAACACCCTTTGTGCGACATCGTTGACAACAATTCTGAATCCAGGCACCCCTTTCGCGACATCGGTGACACCTCTTCTTAACACATACACCCATTGCGCGACATTGGTAACACCTTTCCTTAACACATACACCCATTACGCGACATTGGTAACACCTTTCCTTAACACAAACGCCCATTGCGCGACATCGGTGGCATGTCTTTTGAACCCAATCGTCTTTTACACGAGATCGGTGACACATTTTCTGAACCCGGTCGTCTTTTGTGCGACATTGGTAACAACTTTCCTTAACACATACACCCTTTGCGCGACATCGGTGACACTTTTTCTTCACACAGACACGCATTGCGCGACATCGATGACACGTATTCTAAACCCGACCGCCTTTTGCACGAGATCCATGACACCTCTTCGTAACACAGACACCCATGCGCGACATCGGTGACACCTTTGCTTAAAACAAACACCCCTTGCGCGACATCGGTGACACTTTTTCTTCACACAGACACCCACTGCGCGATATCAGTGACAAGTCTCCTTAACACATACACGCATTGCGCGACATTGGTAACACCTTTCCTTAACACATACACCCATTGCGCGACATTGGTATCACCTTTCCTTAACACAAACCCCCATTGCGCGACATCAGTGACAAGTCTCCATAACACATGCACCCATTGCGCGACATTGGTAACACCTTTCCTTAACACATACACCCATTGCGCGACATTGGTATCACCTTTCCTTAACACAATCGCCCATTGCGCGACATCGATGGCATGTCTTTTGAACCCAATCGTCTTTTACACGAGATCGGTGACACATTTTCTGAACCCGGTCGTCTTTTGTGCGACATTGGTAACAACTTTCCTTAACACATACACCCTTTGCGCGACATCGGTGACACTTTTTCTTAACACAGACACTCATTGAGCGACATCAGTGACAAGTCTTCTTAACACAAACACCCCTTGCCGACATCGGTGACACCCTTTCTTAACACAAACGCCCATTGCGCGACATCGGTGGCGTGTCTTTTGAACCCAATCGCCTTTTGCACGAGATGGGTGACACGACATCTGAATCCGAACACCCTTGTGCGACATCGTTGACAACAATTCTGAATCCAGGCACCCCTTGCGCGACATTGGTGACAGCTCTTCTTAACACATACACCCATTGCGCGACATCAGTGACAAATCTCCTTAACACATACACCCATTGCGCGACATTGGTATCACCTTTCCTTAACACAAACGCCCATTGCGCGACATCGGTGGCATGTCTTTTGAACCCAACCGTCTTTTACACGAGATCGGTGACACATTTTCTGAACCCGGTCGTCTTTTGTGCGACATCGTTGACAACAATTCTGAATCCAGGCACCCATTGCGCGACATCAGTGACAACAATCCTTACTCCAGGCACCCCTTACGTGACATTGGTGACACCTTTTCTCAACACAGACACCCGTTGCGCAGCATCGGTGACACGTCTTCTAAACCCGATCGCCTTTTGCACGAGGTGGGTGACACGACATCTGAATCCGAACACCCTTTGTGCGACATCGTTGACAACAATTCTGAATCCAGGCACCCCTTTCGCGACATCGGTGACACCTCTTCTTAACACATACACCCATTGCGCGACATTGGTAACACCTTTTCTTAACACATACCCTCATTGCGCGACATTGGTATCACCTTTCCTTAACACAAACGCCCATTGCGCGACATCGGTGGCATGTCTTTTGAACCCAATCGTCTTTTACACGAGATCGGTGACACATTTTCTGAACCCGGCCGTCTTTTGTGCGACATTGGTAACAACTTTCCTTAACACATACACCCTTTGCGCGACATCAGTGACAAGTCTTCTTAACACAAACACCCCTTGCGCGACATCGGTGACCCTTTTTCTTAACACAGACACCCATTGCGCGACATCAGTTACAAGTCTTCTTAACCCGATCGCCTTTTGCACGAGGTGGGTGACACGACATCTGAATCCGAACACCCTTTGTGCGACATCGTTGACAACAATTCTGAATCCAGGCACCCCTTTCGCGACATCGGTGACACCTCTTCTTAACACATACACCCATTGCGCGACATTGGTAACACCTTTCCTTAACACATACACCCATTACGCGACATTGGTAACACCTTTCCTTAACACAAACGCCCATTGCGCGACATCAGTGACAAGTCTTCTTAACACAAACACCCCTTGCGCGACATCGGTGACCCTTTTTCTTAACACAGACACCCATTGCGCGACATCAGTTACAAGTCTTCTTAACCCGATCGCCTTTTGCACGAGGTGGGTGACACGACATCTGAATCCGAACACCCTTTGTGCGACATCGTTGACAACAATACTGAATCCAGGCACCCCTTTCGCGACATCAGTGACAAGTCTCCTTAACACATACACCCATTGCGCGACATTGGTAACACCTTTCCTTAACACATACGCCCATTGCGCGACATCGGTGGCATGTCTTTTGAACCCAACCGTCTTTTACACCAGATCGGTGACACATTTTCTGAACCCGGCCGTCTTTTGTGCGACATTGGTAACAACTTTCCTTAACACACACACCCTTTGCGCGACATCGGTGACACTTTTTCTTAACACAGACACCCATTGCGCGACATCAGTGACAAGTCTTCTTAACACAAACACCCCTTGCCGACATCGGTGACACCCTTTCTTAACACAAACGCCCATTGCGCGACATCGGTGGCGTGTCTTTTGAACCCAATCGCCTTTTACACGAGATCGGTGACACATTTTCTGAACCCGGTCGTCTTTTGTGCGACATCGTTGACAACAATTCTGAATCCAGGCACCCCTTACGTGACATTGGTGACACCTTTTCTCAACACAGACACCCGTTGCGCAGCATCGGTGACACGTCTTCTAAACCCGATCGCCTTTTGCACGAGGTGGGTGACACGACATCTGAATCCGAACACCCTTTGTGCGACATCGTTGACAACAATTCTGAATCCAGGCACCCCTTTCGCGACATCGGTGACACCTCTTCTTAACACATACACCCATTGCGCGACATTGGTAACACCTTTTCTTAACACATACCCTCATTGCGCGACATTGGTATCACCTTTCCTTAACACAAACGCCCATTGCGCGACATCGGTGGCATGTCTTTTGAACCCAATCGTCTTTTACACGAGATCGGTGACACATTTTCTGAACCCGGCCGTTTTTTGTGCGACATTGGTAACAACTTTCCTTAACACATACACCCTTTGCGCGACATCAGTGACAAGTCTTCTTAACACAAACACCCCTTGCGCGACATCGGTGACCCTTTTTCTTAACACAGACACCCATTGCGCGACATCAGTTACAAGTCTTCTTAACCCGATCGCCTTTTGCACGAGGTGGGTGACACGACATCTGAATCCGAACACCCTTTGTGCGACATCGTTGACAACAATTCTGAATCCAGGCACCCCTTTCGCGACATCGGTGACACCTCTTCTTAACACATACACCCATTGCGCGACATTGGTAACACCTTTCCTTAACACATACACCCATTACGCGACATTGGTAACACCTTTCCTTAACACAAACGCCCATTGCGCGACATCAGTGACAAGTCTTCTTAACACAAACACCCCTTGCGCGACATCGGTGACCCTTTTTCTTAACACAGACACCCATTGCGCGACATCAGTTACAAGTCTTCTTAACCCGATCGCCTTTTGCACGAGGTGGGTGACACGACATCTGAATCCGAACACCCTTTGTGCGACATCGTTGACAACAATACTGAATCCAGGCACCCCTTTCGCGACATCAGTGACAAGTCTCCTTAACACATACACCCATTGCGCGACATTGGTAACACCTTTCCTTAACACATACGCCCATTGCGCGACATCGGTGGCATGTCTTTTGAACCCAACCGTCTTTTACACCAGATCGGTGACACATTTTCTGAACCCGGCCGTCTTTTGTGCGACATTGGTAACAACTTTCCTTAACACACACACCCTTTGCGCGACATCGGTGACACTTTTTCTTAACACAGACACCCATTGCGCGACATCAGTGACAAGTCTTCTTAACACAAACACCCCTTGCCGACATCGGTGACACCCTTTCTTAACACAAACGCCCATTGCGCGACATCGGTGGCGTGTCTTTTGAACCCAATCGCCTTTTACACGAGATCGGTGACACATTTTCTGAACCCGGTCGTCTTTTGTGCGACATCGTTGACAACAATTCTGAATCCAGGCACCCCTTTCGCGACATCAGTGACAAGTCTCCTTAACACATACACCCATTGCGCGAAATCGGTGACACGTCTTCTAAACCCGATCGCCTTTTGCACGAGGTGGGTGACACGACATCTGAATCCGAACACCCTTTGTGCGACATCGTTGACAACAATTCTGAATCCAGGCACCCCTTTCGCGACATCAGTGACAAGTCTCCTTAACACATACACCCATTGCGCGACATTGGTAACACCTTTCCTTAACACATACGCCCATTGCGCGACATTGGTATCACCTTTCCTTAACACAAACGGCCATTGCGCGACATCGGTGGCATGTCTTTTGAACCCAATCGTCTTTTACACGAGATCGGTGACACATTTTCTGAACTCGGCCGTCTTTTGTGCGACATTGGTAACAACTTTCCTTAACACACACACCCTTTGCGCGACATCGGTGACACCTCTTCTTAACACATACACCCATTGCGCGACATCAGTGACAAACCTCCTTAACACATACACCCATTGCGCGACATTGGTATCACCTTTCCTTAACACAAACGCCCATTGCGCGACATCGGTGGCATGTCTTTTGAACCCAACCGTCTTTTACACGAGATCGGTGACACATTTTCTGAACCCGGTCGTCTTTTGTGCGACATCGTTGACAACAATTCTGAATACAGGCACCCCTTTCGCGACATCAGTGACAAGTCTCCTTAACACATACACCCATTGCGCGACATCAGTGACAAGTCTCCTTAACACATACACCCATTGCGCGACATTGGTAACACCTTTCCTTAACACATACGCCCATTGCGCGACATCGGTGGCATGTCTTTTGAACCCAATCGTCTTTTACACGAGATCGGTGACACATTTTCTGAACCCGGTCGTCTTTTGTGCGACATTGGTAACAACCTTCCTTAACACATACACCCTTTGCGCGACATCGGTGACACTTTTTCTTCACACAGACACCCATTGCGCGACATCAGTGACGAATCTCCTTAACACATACACCCATTGCGCGACATTGGTATCACCTTTCCTTAACACAAACGCCCATTGCGCGACATCGGTGGCATGTCTTTTGAACCCAATCGTCTTTTACACGAGATCGGTGACACATTTTCTGAACCCGGTCGTCTTTTGTGCGACATTGGTAACAACTTTCCTTAACACATACACACTTTGCGCGACATCGGTGACACTTTTTCTTCACACAGACACGCATTGCGCGACATCGATGACACGTCTTCTAAACCCGACCGCATTTTGCACGAGATCCATGACACCTCTTCGTAACACAGACACCCATTGCGCGACATCGGTGACAACAATTCTGAATCCAGGCACTCATGCACGACATCGGTGACACCTTTGCTTAAGACAGAGACGCATTGCGCGACATCGATGACACGTCTTCTCAACCAGGTCGCCTTTTGCACGAGATCGATGACACCTCTTCCTAACACAGACACCCATTGCGCGACATCAGTGACAAGTCTCCTTAACACATACACGCATTGCGCGACATTGGTAACACCTTTCCATAACACATACACCCATTGCGCGACATTGGTATCACCTTTCCTTAACACAAACGCCCATTGCGCGACATCGGTGGCATGTCTTTTGAACCCAATCGTCTTTTACACGAGATCGGTGACACATTTTCTGAACCCGGTCGTCTTTTGTGCGACATTGGTAACAACTTTCCTTAACACATACACCCTTTGCGCGACATCGGTGACACTTTTTCTTCACACAGACACCCATTGCGCGACATCAGTGACAAATCTCCTTAACACATACACCCATTGCGCGACATTGGTAACACCTTTCCTTAACACAAACGCCCATTGCGCGACATCGGTGGCATGTCTTTGGACCCAATCGTCTTTTACACGAGATCGGTGACACATTTTCTGAACCCGGTCGTCTTTTGTGCGACATTGGTAACAACATTCCTTAACACATACACACTTTGCGCGACATCGGTGACACTTTTTCTTCACACAGACACGCATTGCGCGACATCGATGACACGTCTTCTAAACCCGACCGCATTTTGCACGAGATCCATGACACCTCTTCGTAACACAGACACCCTTTGCGCGACATCGGTGACAACAATTCTGTATCCAGGCACCCATGCGCGACATCGGTGACACCTTTGCTTAACACAGACACGCATTGCGCGACATCGATGACACGTCTTCTCAACCAGGTCGCCTTTTGAACGAGATCGATGACACCTCTTCCTAACACAGACACCCATTGCGCGACATCGGTGACAACAATTCTGAATCCAGGCACTCATGCACGACATCGGTGACACCTTTGCTTAACACAGACACGCATTGCGCGACATCGATGACACGTCTTCTCAACCAGGTCGCCTTTTGCACGAGATCGATGACACCTCTTCCTAACACAGACACCCATTGCGCGACATCGTTGACAACAACCCTTACTCCAGGCACCCCT